>CANTUT010000410.1:645000-752500 GCA_947687605.1 Reutealis trisperma
AATTTCAAAAAATAATAATATTTAAATTAATATTATTCATTTTGTTGTACTTTATTCATTTGTAATTAAATGATAATAAACCTAAAGTGAATACCCAATGAACCCTAAATATTCGAAACATCATAATATTAAAAAATAAAAAAACATCAAAATAAAAATATAATAATTTTAAAACAACAATAAACAAACATAAAATCACAAAAATAACAAATTAAAACAAAAACTAACAAAAAAAGAAAAAAAAGGTGAAAACTTATTGCGATTACAAAAAAAGAAGATCAATTCAAACAGAGAGAAAGATATTAGAAAGATTGAAGGGAAGCTATTTAAAAAAAGCTTGAATAGATAGAGTGATGTGATGGTGAGGAGTTTTCCACAATTTCTTTCAAATTTTTTTTTTTATAACTATGTGAACACTCATGTCCACAATTTTTTTTTATTTTTTTATAACTGGCATCAACACCTAGGTCCACAATGCTATGTGGACTTGCGATTATGATATAATTTGCCTAGTATGGCTATACACCACAATTTAGACATATTGATGGATTGGGCTGCGAATCTCAATTTATGAAGAAAATTACAAGTAAGATGGGTTGGACATTTCCAAACTCAAGCCTAATAAACTCAAACTCTTATATTACAAAATATTAAAAAAAAAAAAAAACTATTATGAAGTTTTCACTTATAAGTTTCAACTTTTGAATTGAAAGATTTTTAACTTGCTCTAAAAAAAATTCGAAAAATTATAGTTGTATCTAAACCTTTCAAAATATACTATTTTTCTCTGATTTTAAAATAAAAGCCATTATTTTTTGCAATTGAAAGGGGAATGATGGACCGTTATAATAAAAATGAGTTTTTGAGTGGTTAGAAAATATTTTTGTATAAAGAGTTAATCTTCAATTCAATTTTGATTATATGGCTATAATTGTGACTAAAGTTGCTATATTAGATTAAAATTTTGGAAAGCATATAAAATTCATAATATTAATTTATAAGGCAAAAGGAAAAGAAATCTTGGAGAGAAGGCTGATTAGTAATTACCTTTCAATATAAATCTCTTCATGGAGAAACAGAGCCACTAAAACAATGACAATAAGAGTGCAAATAGGATTGAACATTGTAGAAAAGAGTGGACCTCTTTCAAAATGCACCATGCTTGAAGAAAGGAGACTCCTAATCCTATAATTCCCTATTTACATAGTAGATTTTGGCCTTAGAAGAGGTAAATAGTAATGAAATCAAACAATGATAGCTTTCTTGAAAACTTTTATGACCATTATTTACCGCTTAATGATAAGGGGTGATATAAATTTTTTTTTAAAAATTTGGGAGGTGAAAGTCATCGTTTAAAAAATTTGAGGCTACTTTACATTATATATTAGAGATTTTTCAAAAATCTCCACAGGGTGATTGCCACCCTGCCTCCAAGAATCCACCACTATTTATAACAAGACCAAAAATATAAAAATTTATACATACTGTAAATAAGCAACAAGTGAGTTCTAGATATCAATGAGGCTTCCATGCACTAGTATCTCGCCCTATGAATATTGTAACAATTGCATACTGAATTGTTGCTAAGAAACACATCCATGCTGAGATAGGTGGTTAGGGTAGCTTTCTGTAACTGGAACCTGTTAAAATTTGAGTTACATATTATAATTTGACTCAGACTAGAGTTCAAACTCGGAAAAAAGAAAGCTTTAATTTAGATAGAAATATATATACCTGCAAAATTAGCCACAATGACCAGCAACAAGCTCATTCAACGATAAATAAACAACCTAATTAACCAATTCTCTCCATCAAAAATTTGTGTTATTATTAGAAGTTCTTCATTCTCATTTTTTTCCATTTCTTGAATGGATTTATTCAAGAATCTACCTTGTTTCCTTGGAGGCTATTCTTGGATAGTTAGGATATGAGATACTAATCCACTTTCATTTTCGTGTTCTTCACTTCCATAGTTTTCAATCATATTCTTTTGCTTTCTTTCCCTGCCCGTTCTTCTATCTGAAAATCACAAAATTGTAAATTTGTCTTTAACATAATTTGTTGAACAAATCTACTCAAAATACCTTGGTTCAAAGCCTAAAAAATAACTCTTTTTATCTATATAAAAAACAACTAATGGTTGGTCTTCCTGTTCCTTTAAGGGGTATGGAAAGTCAGAGATGTCTTAGATTCAAGTCTCCCATATCACAAAAAGTTATCATTAATTTGGTGAAAAATACTCAAAAGAAAGGCTACCCTATCATGAAACCTATATTGTTATTTCGTGCATATTGTATCCTCGATTCAGAACCATAATGCATTATGTTCTTAGGTTACAGGTTAATTATTATATATGTCGCAAAAATATGAAAAAACTGGTTGGTTTAGTTGGTTAAAACTTTAGCCTCACGCCTTCAAAGTTACAAGTTCAATATCGGGCTCAAACATTCTTTTTTAGTTTTTTTTAGTTATTCTATTTTTTTTTGTTTTTTATTTATTTGTAATATTTACAATTAAAATTATATTTATTTTATTTTATTTCCTTAAGACAAAAATTATATTAATAGTTGAATTTTTTTTTACTTGTTTAATTATTCTAATTAAATTTATACTCCCTCCCTTCTAAATTAAATGTTATTTTAGCAAATTTCACATAGATTAAGAAGCCTTATAAATTGATTGATATGCCCTTGTTTTAAGAAAATTAAATATGGGTAATTTTGGATGAATAGTGACAATTATCTCTTGAAATCATAAAATGATATTTAATTTGGTTCTACCAAAAAATAATATTAATGGTTGAAATTTTTTATTTAATTCTTATAATGACAATTAATTTTAATATCATGAATATCAATAAAAAAATAAAGAATTAAATTTTTATTTTGCATAAAATTTTTCAATGTAATTTTTATTTATAAATTTTAACATTTTATGGGCAATTTTTTTTAATGGTTTGTAAGGATAATTTTATATTTTTATAAAATATCATATTTATCTATTATTTGACAATAAATTTTTACTGTTACGCAGATTGATATGTGATAAGTCGTAAGTTAATTAAACAAAAAAATGTAAATTCATTGATAGTGGGGTGTAGGTTTATTGAAAGTCCATTGTCAAATATAGTTATAAGCAATATAATTATTAAATATTATTTATAGATTCATCAAAATATAAAGTGTAAGTTCATCATTTATGAATTGTAAATTCATCAGTTAAAATATGAATATATTTTTTAGTTTATGAATTTATAAACTATAATTTATGAACATCAGGTATATTTATGGTAAATCTTTAGGTTATAATTTATAAACTTTTTATTTTTAAACTATGAACCTTTTTTTTTTTTTTTTATGGATTTTTGGACTATAATATATGAATCTCAGGTATATGTATAATGAACGTATAATTTATAGTTTATTAACTTGTTATTTTTAACTTACAAACTTGTAGTTTTATGATTAATATTTATAGTTTTTACTGATGAATTTATGTTAATAAAATATAATTGTATTTTGTAATTTATAATTATAAATAAGGAATTTTTAATTTTAAGGTTTCATTATTATTATTAAATTTTAAAAAATTAAAGTATTATTATGTAAGTTAAAAAATAATCAAAACTATATTTATTTTATTTTATTTTCAGTATTCAAGAGATAATTAAAATTATATTAATTTTTCTAAAAAAATTACATTAATGGTTAAGTTTTTTATTTATTTATTTAATTCTTCTAATTTAAATTATATTAATTCCAATAAGAAAAAAATTACATTAATAGATGAATTTTTGTTGTATACATTAAGAAGTATAGCAAATATATAATTTTTTCTAAAAAATTTTTTTTTTAATATATCTTACTGCTAAACATAATGAGTATATAGTATACGAATGATGAATATTTTGCTCACATGCAATAAAAATATAATCAACAATTAATGAACATATACTAAAATTATATTTATTTTATTTCATTTTTTAGTATTCAAGAGATAATTACAATTATATTAATTTCTCTAAGAAAAATAAAAAATGAAAATTATATTCTTCTATTTTTTTATTTGTTTAATTTTTCTTATAAAAATGCTAGAATATTATTAAAAAATAAATTTAATGTTTCAATAAAAAATATACATTGAAATATAACATTAACATAAAAATTATATTAATTTTAATTTAGAATTAATATAAAAATTATACATGGTAAAAAGATAAATTAACTTTTTTTATAAAATAAAAATAATATGAGTTTAATTAAAAGTATTACAACAAATAAAAAAAGACTTAAAATCATATGGTCTCCCAGCATTTAAAGTAAAAAGAAAAAAAGAAAAAGAAAAAGAAAAAGGAGTGATGATTTGCATGTGTTTTGGACATCGAATCCATAACACAATATGGACTAGGGTCTATAATATAAGAACTCGTTATTTCTCCCTTTTGGACCTCCAATGACAAATATATATATATATATATATATATATATATATATATATATATATATATATATATATATATATATATATATATATATATATATATATATATATATATATATATATGCTCAAAAATAAAGTAATAGAACAAAGTATTTTTTTTTTTAAATTAGAGTTAAAACTAGCAATCTCAAAATTTTAAAATTAATTTTAGTACAAAAAGAATATTAGGCAAAAGTAACATAAATAAGTGTAAATAAAAAAAATGTCATGTATAAACAATTGCATGGGTAGAGATAAGAGTAAACAGAAGCATTCAACGAAGGAAATTATAAATTATATTATGATAAATCATTGATATGATTTTGGAGTCTCCCATTAGATATTTTACAGTTGCAAAATCTAAGCATGGCCTTTTCTATATGGACCATACTTGAAAGGAATGGCAATGCAAAATAATTCTAATGCGATGGAGAAAAGAAATAGGCATAAGGCATACAAAAAGAATGAGAGGTACGAGAGCTACGAATTTGTTGTGGTGTCCCTCTCACATAGAGGGATCCACATATTTGAAAAGAAGAAGAAAAAAAATAGGCATCAAATTATCAAAATTCGGTGTCTCGATTGTTGAAAACTTATACCTTATAGGCATGCAAAGACTCATAAAAAAATATATAATATATTTGCATAGAAATGCAATGGGCACCAGAGAAAAGTTTTCTCTGAAGCAAAAATAATTTTAAAAGAGTTCTTGAGAATTTTTTAGGAAATAATTCCTAAAAGGGGAGTGACAAAATAGTGAGAAAATACTTTAAAGCATTTTTGGAAAACACTGTGTGTGTTCTATTTTAGTGAGATCTCATATTAATATTATATTACCTTTAGAATTGATCTAGAGAAGGCTCTTTTTATACCTACTATTTTTAATAGTGGAAGTTTTATTTGAACTTTTGTCCCATGGACATACTCAAAATTAAGGGTGAATCACGTTAAATTGTTGGTATCATTTTTGTTTACTATTATTATTCTGCATTTATTTTGTTGATTATACCCGCTGTGCTCAACAAGTGATACCAGAGCTATTGGTTTTAATTTTTCTTGAAAAAATAAGAGTATACTTTGTGGTTGTTGTTTTAACTGACCCTCTACATTAGAAAAATTTTTCTTGGAAAAATTATTATTGTGAATAGTACTTTGAGGTATTATACAGTTTGCCATTATTCATGGATATTGATATTGTTCACACATATTAGAGTTTAGCTAGAAATAAGTGTGGTAGTGTGAAAACGCATGTCTAGAAAAAGTTCTAGTTAAGGAAGGATTTGGTATTTAAGTATGTTCATTGTGACTCACCTCTCTTTCATGGGAATTTATCTAGTGTGTTATTCACTGACTACGGTCACTATTATAGTTTATGGTTTTGTTCACGTGATAGAAGAAATGGAGGCAAAGACAAGCAAAATGATCAACTTAAATGGCACAAATTACCACATATGGAGAATCAAGATGAAAGATCTCCTATTTGTGACAAAATTGCATTTACTAATGTTTACTATAAGTAAAACCAAAAACAAATCAGAAAAGGAATAGAAGTTTGAGCATGACCAGGTGTGTGGTTTTATCTAGCAGTTTATCGAAGATAATGTGTACAATCACATTTGCCATAAGACTCATGCAAGAATATTGTGAAATAAGTTTGAGGAGCTGTATGCTTCTAAAACTAACAATAATAAATTATTTTACTTGAAAAAATTGATGCAAGTAAAATATCGAGAATGCACTTCTGTAGCAAATCACCTTAATGAAATGCAAGGGATTGTGGACTAGTTGTTAGGAATGGGCATAAAGTTTGATGACGAAGTACTGGCTGTTATGGTGCTAGCCTCTCTACTAGAGTTATGGAAGACTTTGAAGATCTCAATTACCAATTCTGCACCTAATGGTGTGGTAAATATAGAGGCTGTCAAAAGCGGTATTGTGAATGAAGAAATGAGAAAGAGATCATAGAATTTCTCTTCTTAATCACAACCAGATGTCTTGGTTATAGAATCCGGAGGAAGAAGCCAATCTAGGAGTCCAAAATCTAGAGAAAAAAGTAGAAGAAAGTCAAACAAATATGCAAATGTTGAGTGCTATCACTGCAAAAAGAAGGAACATATCAAGATATTTTGCCGGCAATTCAAGAAGGAGCAAAAGAAGAACAAAAGTAAGGAGATAAAGCAAAATGACAGCAGTGATGATGAACAAACTATTACCATCAATGAATTCCATATTGTTCAAGATGAAGAACTTGTCAATATGACATCCCACGAGACCAGTTGGGTGATTGATAGTGATACTATCATCCATGCTATATCTTGAAGGGAATTAATTTCATCATATACACAAGGAGAATTTGGTGTTGCCAAAATGGGAAATAATAATTTTTCAAAAGTAATTGACAAAGGAGATATTTGCTTAGATAAAAAGAATAGTACAAAGCTAATCTTGAAAAATGTTAGGCATATTCCGTATATACATCTGAATTTACTCTCTGTAGGAAAGCTTGATGATGAAGGCTTCAGCAACACCTTTGAAAATGGTAAATGGAAACTTGTTAAAGGTTGCTTAGTGGTGGCTAGAAGAAGAAAGTCATCATCCTGGTATTTGATACATACGAAGCTCTCATGTGATTCTGTGAATGTTTTAGAGAAAGAGGATGCAATTTAGTTTTAGCACAAGAGACTCGGTCACATCAGTAAGAAAGGGATGACCTATCTGGTCAAGAAGAATATGTTATATGGGGTGAAGAATGTGCTATTTGGCATGAAAAATGTGTATCTAGAGAAATGCACAAATTGTTTGGTGGGAAAGTAAAACAGAGTTGCTTTCAAAAGCTTCACTCCATCCAGAATGAAGAATGTATTGGATTTGATACATTTAGAACTATATGGACCAATGCCAAAGTTACTTGGTGGTGCTCAGTACTTTGTGACTTTCATTAATGGTTATTCTTGGAAGACATGGATATATACTTTGAAGATGAAAGATCGAGTGTTGGATGTCTTCAAGCAGTTCCACGCTTCAATTGAGAGACAAAATGGAAAAAAGTTGAAATACATTTGGACAGACAATATTGGAGAGTACACTAGACCATTTGATGCTTACTATAAATAGCGTGTTATTCAGCATCAAAAATACCTCCATAAACACTACAATTGAATGGCTTAGATAAGAGGATGAATATAACTTTGATGGAGAGAGTCAGATGTTTACTCTCAATGCAAAGTTACCTAAATATTTTAGGGTAAAGCTCTATAGACAGTTGTGTATGTGTTGAATCGCTCACCCTATGTCCCTCTTAAGAATGATGTCCCGGAGAAAGCTTGGTTAGGATACAATGTTTCCTATGATCATTTACGGGTGTTTGGCTGCAAAGCTTTTATGCGTATTCCTAAAGATGAGAGATCCAAGCTTGATGCTAAAACACGATAATGTATATTTATTAGCTATGGTCAAGATTAATTTGGCTATAGATTTTATGATCCAGTCTAAAAGAAGCTTGTTAGGAGCCATGATGTAATGTTTCTTAAAAATTATACCATTGAAGATATTAATAAGATGGATAAAGATGTTCCTAATTCCAATGGTGACTCAATAGACTTAAAATTAGTTCCTCTAATAACTATGCTAAGAGAAGTTAGAGATGAAGCTCAAGAAGCTCAGCCTGAGATATATGATGCTCCTATTGAGGATGAATCGGATGATGACAATGATGATGATGTTCATTATCAAGCACCAGCACCTATGGCTTCCCCGGTTCTATTGAGGAGAAGTGATAGAATAAGACAACTTTTTATCAAATATCCAGCAAATAAGTATGTACTACTCATTGACAGGGGAGAACCTAAGAATTTTAAAGAAGTCATGGATGATGAACACAAGCAAAAATGGATTGAAGCAATGAAAGATGAGATGAAGTCCTTGCATGAGAATAAAACTTTTGAGCTAGTGAAGTTTCCTAAAGGGAAAAGAGCATTGAAAAATAAATGGGTGTTCAGAATCAAGCATAAAGAACAATGTTCCCATATGATATTCAAAGCCAGATTAGTTGTTAAAGGGTTTAACCAAAGAAAAGGCATTGATTTTGATGAGATATTTTCACCAGTTGTGAAAATGGCATCCATCTGTATAATGTTAGGTTTAGCAGCAAGTCTTGATTTGGAAATCAAGCAAATGGATGTCAAAATTGCCTTCCTACATGGAGATTTGGAAAAGAAGATATACATAAAGTAGCCAGAAGGTTTTAAAGAAAAAGGAAAAGAAGACTATGTCTGCAAATTAAAGAAAAGCCTCTATGGGTTGAAACAGGCACCTAGACAAAGGTATAAGAAGTTTGAATTAGTTGTAGGGGAGCAAGGCTACAATAAGAGTACTTTAGACCATTGTGTTTTTGTGATGCAATTCTATAACAATGATTTCATCATTCTTTTGCTCTATATAGATGATATACTATTTGTTGGCTAGAATGTCTCTAGAATTGATAGCTTGAAGAAATAGTTGAGTAAGTCTTTTGTTACGAAAGACTTAGGACCAACTAACCAAATTCTTGGCATGCAGATTATCAAAGATAGAGGAGCCAAGAAGATATGGTTGTCACAAGAGAAATACATTGAGAAAGTACTTAAGAGGTTCAATATAAACAAGATTAAGGCATTTAGTTGTCCTTTTGCTAATCACTTTAAATTAAGTTCTAAACAGAGCTCTTCTACAAACAAGGAGAAGGACGAGATACATAAGATTCCTTATGCTTCAACAGTTGAAAGTTTAATGTATACCATAGTGTGTATATGGCCAAATATTGCTCACTCTGTCAGAGTAGTGAGTCGGTTCCTTTCAAATCCTAATAAGGAACATTGGGCTACAATAAAATAGATTTTTAGGTATCTTCGTGGCACTTCTAAAGTATGCCTATGCTTTGGAGAAGAAAAGCTTGCATTAGTTAGCTACACAGATGCAGATATGATGGCGATATAGACTCAAGAAAGCCCACTTAAGGTTACCTGATTACATTTGCAGGGGGAGCTATGTCATGGCAATCAAAGTTACAAAAATGTATTGCTCTTTCTATTACTAAGGCAGAGCTTATTATAGGAACGGAAGCATGTAAGGAGTTGCTATGGATGAAAAAGTTCTTAAATGAACTTGATGTGCAGTAAGACAGATATCAATTATATTGTGATAGCCAGAGTGTTATTCACCTTGCGAAGAATTCCTCCTTCCATTTAAGATTAAAACATATTGATGTAAAATATTACTAGATTAGAGATATATTGGAGAAGAAGCTACTACAGCTTGAAAAGATCCATACAAATAAGAATGGATCAAATATGATGATAAATATTCTAACAAGTGAGTTATTTGAATACTATCAATTAACTGCAGTAATGGTGGAACCCTCCATGTGATTGAGAGGGGGAGATTTGTTGTGGTGTCCCTCTTACATGGAGGGACCCACATATTTCAAAAGAAGAAAAAAATTGGGGGGGGGGGGGGGGGGGGGGGGGGGGGGTTGGGGTGGGGGTGGGGAGGGGAGAGAGATGGGGGCACCAAATTATCAAAATTCAGTGTCTCAATTGAAAAAAACTTATACCTTGCCTGTCTATAAAAGGGCATGCAAAGGCTCATAAAAAAATATACAATAGATTTGCATAGAAATGTAATAGGCACCAGAGAAAAGTTTTCTCTGAAGGAAAAATAATTTAGAGAGAGTTCTTGAGAATTTTTTAAGAAATAATTCCTAAAAGGAGAGTGACAAAAAATAGTGAGAAAAATACTTTAAGATATTTTTGAGAAATACTGTGTGTATTTTATTTTGGTGAAATTTTATATTAATATTGTGTTACCTCTAGAATTGATTTAGAGAAGGCTCTCTTTGTACCTACTATTTCTAATAGTAAAAGTTTTATTTGAAATTTTGTCCCGTGGAGTAAACTATGTTAAATTGTTAGTATTATTTTTGTTAATTATTATTATTCTGCATTTATTTTATTAATTATACTCGCTGTGCCCAACATAATTTGCTTGTGTTGAAAATATTGTTGAAGACATCAATTTATAGGAAGATGTGAACAATGCTCATAAAGGAAGGTTATAAATTCTTATTTATGAAAAAAGGAAAGGAAAATTCTTGTCTATGCTAGATGTATGACTTATCTTGTATACCAAATCAATGAATGATGAAATATTTTATTAAATATAACTCTTTTATATATTTTAATTTTTACCAAGTGAAAAGATATTAATATTATTTTTTACTTTACGTGTTCTTGTCTCATTAGATTTGTATATACGTCTGATGTAAGTAAGAATTATTCATATTATAAATGCCAAATAAAGTATGATAATAATTTTTTTTTTCAAATAAGTAAGATAATAATTTTAGGATTTTTTTTTTTACGCGTAGCATAGTTGTTTGTTATAGTGTTTTAAGGTACTAAAATTACAATACCATAAAAATATTTTGGTCTTTAGATATAATAGTTTGTTATAGTGTTTGATATGGTTGTGTCAATCTGATGATTCATCTGAAATCTAAACACAATTCATACTGATCTTACTCGACTCTGCCCCAAAAAAGATAACACCAAAAACAATCTAGCTCGAAAATGATCCGAACCCGAGCTGACTCAGTTGCCGCCTCTAAAAGTTACACGTCGAATATGACCCATGTTTTGCTGTTCGACCTTTTCTTTCTTTGTTTTTCCCTTTTCAAATGAACAAAATGACACAAAAAGAGTCTTTAGAAAAAAAAAAAAAAAAAAAAAAGAAAGAGGAGTGATTTGGCAAGATGAGAGCATTTGCAGCAAATCTTGTTCAAAATTGGATATTTGCTTTTTATCCTAAATGCTTGCACAGTTTGCATAACTGGAAAGGTCTAGGGATCATTTTCATCAACATTAGTAGATTTGTAAGAAAGAAGTGCCTCTTCCAAATCACTTTTACAATTCTTCTTCTCTAAAGATTCATCAACTATCACTTGTACAGTTCTTGATTCATCATTTGGTAGATTTAGATGCATATCCTTTTTTATTTCTTCATAGTCTTTGGCTTTACCCCGTAGTACCGCATATAGACCAATTATCACAACCATAGCACCAATGATGCTGGGAAATTAAAACAAAGAAATAATTAGAAATTTTTATAGCTATTTATGGATCATATATATAGCAATTTAATATTGGAATAAACTGTATTAATTAATTAATTACCTTCCTAAATATGTCTCCTCATGTAGAAATATGGCAGCTATTATGGTAACTATAACTGTGCATAAAGGATTGAACATTGCAGAAAAAAGTGGACCTCTTTGAGAAATGCACCAAGCTTGGCCAAAGAAGGACACTGCCAGTGCAGCTCCCTGCTTGCATAATAAATAATGAAAAATTAAATCTTTACAATAGCCCATGTTATACATAGCACAATATGAGTAATTAAAAAGAAGGGTATTTGAATTTAACATTATATTGAATTTTTTTTTTAATGATTTTCACTCGAAATGCAAGCATAAATTTATATTCATTTCAAATGGACTCACTCCAAACAAACAACAACCGATTTCAAGATATGAATTTAATTTCCAATCTGAAAGATCTCCTTCAACAGAAAGAGTAATTGCTGCAGACTCTATTGTAGCCAAGAATCCCATCCAAGAAGATGAATACAAATGGTCAGGACAAGTTGCTGAAATTGGGACCTATTACAGAATTGAAACGGATTTATTTATTAGTCAAAATAATCATAGCCTAAAAAAATTAATTAAAAATGGGGAACTACCTGCAAAATCATCCACAATGCCGAGAAACAACTGCTTCCAAAGAGAAGTAAACAACCCAGCAACCAGTTGTTTCCTCCAGGGCTGAAGAAAAATTTTGGTGGCAGTAATTCTGTGTTTAAAAGTTTAGGACCCTTCAGTAATGCCATAGAAATGGCTCCACTCACACACAAAATCGTCCCTACAATCTTTGCCAGAGTTCTCAAGCTTTGGAATTTTATTATTTTCTCCAATCTGACAAGTTGAAATAGTATTCATAAGTTTGTATTTATCAATGTAAGATGAATAATTTTCATTCGTATCAAGCATGAAAATATGAAATTCAAACAAAATCTTGTGGAGAATCTAATTATTTTTTACCCAAATATGGTTGCCATTACGAAGGTGACTGCAGGGATCAAATTAGTCACTGCGCTTACCGCAGTTGAAGAGGTTAGGTACAAGCCTTCAAAGTATGCATTTTGACTAGCTGTTATGCTGCAATTCAAATAGAAATTGCAATAGTAAATTTATAAACTAAAAAAAAAAAAAAAAAAAAAAAGGGGGATTTTTGCTCAAAGAGTACATCTGAAGTATTTATTGGCAATTTCGACGCTCAGATCTTTCTCCAAAAATAATGTTATACAACTCAGTTTTAATCTCGAAATTAATCAGGGTCAGCTAAACGGATTATTTCTTTACACTGAACAATAGACAAAGAATCCATACCCAATAAGAGAGGCAAGAAATATCCAAACAAAGCTCTTTAATCCCAAAGAAGACCTACATGAACTTTTCCTGCACAAGAAACAAGTTTTGAGAAAGATCGGTATGCCATAAGTAAAGAGATGGGGGAGATTTTTGGTGTGAGTAGTAGATGTCAAGTACCTTGTTGAAAGAAAAGCTAGAGGTGCCATTATTAAAGTTGCTATGCCTTGCCTGTAAACTACAAAGACCCTTGGGTTTAGTCCTTGTAAAAGAGCGGCTCTAGTGAAGAGAGCAACTCCTGCATAAATGAATTGTAAACCAATCATTATCATTAATGGCTTATAATCATCAAATATACCCATTTTTGCTCCTACAAAAATGTTTTCCCTTGCGAATCGCAACTGCAATATCCTGACACCCCATCAATGTTTAAGGAAACTGAGCATTTTATAGCCCCATAATGTTCATTTGCTTATAAATTTATGTACATACCAACTCATGAATTTTACTACTTAAAATAAAAAAGAAGAAATAAAATATGATGAAAAATTGTTTATTGTTGTATGTTATATTGTATGTTTTAGTATAGAATAAACTGATAATATACTAACACCCTATCAATGTTTAAGGAAGCTGAGCATTTTATAGCCCCATAATGTTCATTTGCTTATAAATTTATGTACATACCAACTCATGAATTTTACTACTTAAAATAAAAAAGAAGAAATAAAATATGATGAAAAATTGTTTGTTATTGTATGTTATATTGTATGTTTTAGTACAAAACTGATATATTTATACAAAACAAACATTTTAAAATAGGAAAATTGAGAGATCCTAAAAAGGTAGACTAATTAGGAATATATTGCTAATTATCCTAAATAGGTAAATTTATATACTAATTAGGAATATACATTAACATCCCCCTCCAAACTTAAGAGTGTTGCCTCGAAACAATTTTGAATTTGCATATTGACTATTGAAAACCTAACATGAGAATGTTGTATGTAAATATTTTCAGAAAGATTTTTATGGCAAAGAGAAATAGTCATTTTGACAAATATTGACATGATATTAGCTTCATGAAAAATTCAATAATATTGAAATATGATATTGGCGAATTGCTCTAAATGTAAAATATTTGTATGTAAGCACTCTTTTAAAATTGATTCTTGGATCAAAATTATGTCAATATAACAAAAAAAAAAAAAATGAGAGTAGAACGTCCAAAATTTCTAAGAACCACTTTGAATCAAACGCTTATGCAAGAAGTTAATAAAGTGACAAAATAAGAGACATAAGTGTCATATGACACTGTAGTATTCAAAATGCCCAAGACACTTTGAACCGAATGCATAAGCAAGGTGCTAACAAAATGAAAAGATAAGAAAATAAGTGTCATAAAATCAAACAAAAAATGACACTATAGTTGGATATGAAAAATGATCTCTCCACATAGCCAAAAACAAAAAAAAAAAAAAAATGGAATAAAGAAAGAAGCCAAGAATGAGAGACTAATAGAAGAAAATTAAAACATAAAGCTAGGTAAGGTTGAAATAAGAAAATAGGCATAAATAAAATATGGAGCAAAAGGAAGATTGAATGACATTATTTTTAATGATAAGGTGGTTTTACAAAACAAAACCACTGATAAAAAAAAAATAATTTGTGGAAGAAAAATTGGATCATTATACTTTCCTTTTTTTTTTTTTTTTTGACATTACCAAAATTAGTAAATCAAGATACTAGAGCAAAATAAAATTTTAGAATAGAAGCTCTAATACAACCTTAAAATAAAGAAGAATAAATAAAATATGATGAAGAATTATTTATTGTTGTGTGTTATATTGTGTTCTTTAGTATAGAATAAACTGATATATTTATACAAAACAAATATTATAAAATAGAAAAATTAAGAGATCCTAAAAAGGTAGACTAATTGGGAATATATCACTAATTATCCTAAATAGTTAAACTAATACACTAATTAGGAATATGCCTTAATATTACTATTAAATTCAGTTCTAGTTGTCAAAATTGATTATGTAAGAGCTATAATATTAACATTAGAAGCATGTGACAATGGTAAATGCATATTCTGGAAACACAAAATAATTTTATCTACTTAAAGAGACAACATGGATTAAACATAACTTTATATTATTTCACTAATAATGATAATGAGAAATTTTTAGATAGACTGTCATTTATATATTAAACTAATCGAAACATGATATGTTAATTAATGATGTCAAATCACCGATAGATTATAACATCATTAATTGATATAGTTTATTTCTATTTGATTAGTTTATGGGTGATTTAGCACTATTAATTGATGTGTCATATTTATACTTTGTCATCAATTAATAAGCTGATGGGGTTATGATAGATTTGATTCAGAATGAAAAGGTCATGTACTAATTTGATAAATTTTAAAGATCAGAATAAATTTGAAAAGTTAGCTAAAGATCGAGATAGTTGAAATCATTAAACCATAAATAATGTAAATAATATGTATTTATTTTAGTATTGTAAATATTAGTAGGTGTACAGAAGTTAGTTTTACAAGTTAGTTTCAGTCACTTGATTAGTAGTTAGTTTAATGCTGAGCTGGTAGTTTAGTCAACTAGTATAAAAGAAAAGGGACGTGTTTTGTAAGCTTCTACGAGCAATATTTTTTTTCTAATAAGTTACTTTACTAAATTTGTCTTATTCTTCATTTACAAGATATCTGTATTGCTTCAATAGAGATTTACAGTTGGGGTTTAATTTTTTTTCATAGTATCAAAGCTTACTTTGTTTGGTTGGCTTGTGAATTTTAATTTTTTTTTTTATTGTATAAGAGTGTGAGTATGATGGAAACATGAGAAGGAACTCTACCAGTACAAGGTAATCGAAGGATGGAGAATCGTCATAACAATGGCAATGTTGAGAAATCTATCGCAAGTCATTTGGTGCTTCAGAACTCGGATCATCCTGGAATGGTGCTAGTTAGTACGCCATTAATAGGTAACAACTTCTTATCTTGGAGTCATTCTGTGAAAATTGCTTTGAAGGCTAAAGTGAAGTTATAGTTTATTGATGGAAAATATGAAATGCCTCAAGAAGATTCAAAGGACTTTGAACTGTGGCAAAGAGTTGATAGTATGGTCACTTCTTGGATTTTGAATTCTATTTCAAAAGACTTAGCAGATGTTTTCTTATATGCAAATAATGCTAGAGAATTGTGGGGAGGAGTTAAAAGAGAGATTTAGAGAGAGTAATGGACCTATGATTTATCAATTGTAGAGAGAAATTAGTTCTATTGCACAAGGTACTATGTTAGTGGCTGTGTATTACACAAAATTAAAAAAATTGTGGGATGAATTAGTATGGTTGATGCTCATTGCTGATTGTAGTTGTGGTACTTTTAAGAGTGTTGCTGAGTTAGCTAATCTGAACAAGTTAATGCGGTTCTTAATGGGATTAAATGAGAATTATCATCATGTTAGAAATCAAATATTGCTTATGGACGCATTGCCTAGTATTAATAAAGCATACTCAATGGTGCTGAGGGTTGCAAAGCAAAGGGAAGTGCATAGTTTTACCACTAATATTACTAAGAGTAGTGCCATACTTGTTAAGAATCAAGAATATAAGAAGCAGTGTGAAAGAGGTAACAATAGAGAGAATACAAAAATAGGCTATTGGAAGAATAATAATTACAACAATTATAGTAGGGATAATCTGAGGAAGTCATATAAGTATTATGACTACTAACATGATTGGACATACAAAGGACACATGCTTTGAGATCCATGGTTACCTTGAGTGGTATGAGGAAGTGATAAATTAGAGAAGAAATGGGGATAAAAATAGAAATAGAGGAAGGCCACAATATGGATTTATTGCACAGGTATCTGAAACTCCATTTGAAGAACCAGGAGCAAAACAAGTAAGAGGATCTATCTACTATGATCTCAACAGCAATTCAGAAGGAGATTCAGAAGTATATGTCAAGCAAGGTGACACCTACAGATGGGTATTGTACCAATTATACTAGCTGTGCAGGTACAATTCATTCTATTGCTCTGGACTGTTTTGATTTTAGTTTAAGGAATGTATAGATAGTTGATTCTAGAGCTACAAATCACATGAGTTATGATATTACACTTCTTACCACTATTTTCACATCAAAAACTTCAACTATTGTTCATCTGCTAGATAAAATCACTAGGATAGTAACTCATATTGGTACAGTAGCTTTGTCCTCAACCTTTAATCTCAAACAAGTCTTGCATATACCAGATTTTCAGTTCAATTTACTATTAGTCAACAAAATTACCCAAACTGTGAGGATAAGAGTGATCTTTTACGACACTCACTGTATTTTTTAGGACCTGGAGACTAAAAAGGTGCTGGCAGTGGCTAAGGTTTATAATGGACTTTATATCCTTGATAAAACTAGTTTCCTTATAAATACCATTGATCATTTTGTTTCTAAAGAGCCTATTGTTGCTCATACTATTCATATAGAGAATCCACTACTTTGTACAACAGCTTCTTTAAATATAGACATTCATCCAGTCTCATATGAATTGTTGCATTCTAGATTAGGACATGTTTCAGAAAGTAAACTTGTTCATTTGACATTACCTTATACAATTCCACAAAAACAACAATAAATTTGTCATGTTTACCCATTAGATAAACAACAAAGACTTCCTTTTACAAAGGCTCAAATTTCCAGTGCCAAACCTTTCCAATTAGTTCACATTGACTTATTGTGAGGTCTCGCCCGAGCACCGGTCCGATCCATTAAGTGGGATCAAAATGCTCATTGAGGTTTAAACTTATGATGGAACCCTCATATTCAAATTGGTTGATTTTTTAAAAGTGTCGCCACCTTAATTTTGTTTTATTTGGGAAAAGATTAAGGGAAAAACCCAAAATTAACTCCAATTAATATTTCAAAAGAAAAGATTACTAGCCTTGAAACCAAAGAGGATTCGGAGATTAGGTTTTTAGTTTATTTAGAAAAATGATTAATTTGGCAAATTTAATACAAGATGACTTAAAATGAATTTCACGAATAGTTTACATAATGCATGAAAAATCATCTAATGCATGAATAAACAAATAAATAAACATTCATTCAAAGCGATAAAAGTAAAGCAATAAAGTAAAAGGAATTAACTTACAATCCAAAATCATAATAAGGGATACCTCCTCTAGCACTTATGGGTTCTAAGGAAGTCACACATTCTCCAAAATTATTCTAAAGCAATTATTAAAGAAAAATATTGTAAAAGAAAGACAAAATCAATAATTATAATAAGGAAAAACAAACTAAAAGCAAATATCGCAAAGAAAAGAGCTAATTGATAAAATAACATACAAGAGAATGATTACATTTTATTTAAATTAGATTTGATGCTTTAAACAAGTAGGCTTATGTATCCCTTTGAATGGAAATTAAAATTCACGTAGTTAGCCCTTCTTGCAAAGTGGTTAGTTTAGCCTAGCCATTTTATCATGTTTTAGTTCATTGATTGAAAGGTAGGTTGATTGATTAAATCAGGTTGATTGATTAGCAAGTTATTAATTAGGTCAGGTTTTAATTAACAAGTCGATCCATTAATTCAAATCATTTACCAAATTAACTAGATCATATTATAATCAACATACCTCAAAATAATGAAAGAAAATGATAAAACATGCCAAGCAAAGAAATAATAAAAGAAAAGAATAAACTAAGCAATTCTAAGAAAATGAAACAAAACAAAACAAAACAAAATATCAAAAGAAGAAAATAAATACCTTACAAGGATGAAGCTTGGGGATGTAAGGTGGATGAAGCGGATGGCCGGATCGCAATTCCATCTTCTCGGCTCGGTGGAACGACAACCTTTGAATGGTGATTCGGACGACATATTCGAGACCTCGTCAGACTAATTTGAAGAGAGCTACCTTGAAACGACCATCCAAATAAAAATTTAAACTAAAAAAGTTTGTTCCTTTCGGACCAAACTTATGGAGATGGTTTGCTCAATGCAAAGGCTAATCAAGCAAACCAAAGAGGTTAAGAGGTGAAGAAAAGAGTGGGAGGACTCCTATATATAGGGGAGAGGTTAGGGGAAGGTTTCATACACTTTCGATGTGGAAAAAGTACACAAATAAAGAAAAATGGAAAAAGTATGAAAAACACGACTTCTATTGTCAAAAGCCTTGTGGTAGCCGCAGGGCTTCTGGTAGCAGTCACAGGGCCTTCTGCGGCTGCCAGTTGAACTTTGCCTATTTTGTGATTTTTGCCTATTTTCACCTGTTTCTCATCCGTTTTTTGAGATTCCAGTTGCATTGTATTCGTTATTCAATCCTAGATGATCTAAGGGTAGTTCAAAGCACAAAGTGATAGATTTTGGTTCTCCGTTTCTCGATTTTTCAATTTTGGCTTCTGTAGGTCTGTTAATCACACCTAAGCATCTTTAAGGTTTTAAATGCAATATGGAAGGTGCAAAATTAAGGGTTCACAGTTGCCCCCTCATCAGAATTGGCTTGAAAAAAAGGCAATTATGATGATAGTGAACCCGGAGATGAGGGATGGAAAAAATGAACCAAAGGGATGTCTAAGTTAGTATTAAGACATGTTTGGGTGAAAAGCATGACTGATTTTTTATAAGTAAATAATAGATTGAAAAAGAAACCATAGGAATGTTTAGGTAATCGTTACTAAACACTTATGGGTGAAGTTTCGAAAGAATTTTGGTAAAAGGGACGGGGATAGGATTTCCATGAATGCCTAGGTGATCGTTACTAGACACTTATGGGTAAAAAGAGGTTTTATCAACAGCTATCGATCTGACCTTGATGTTAGATGCAAGAATAGTCTTGGTGAATTTCAATTAAGGCTATCCATTTAGCCCTAATGCTGTAAGTAAAGATGATTTGGATAAAATCTCAATTAAGGTTATTTGTCCGGCTTTAATGTTTGAGTAAATCTCAATTAAGACTATCTGTTCGGCCTTAATGTTTAAAGAATTTAAATCAAGATTATCTGTCTAGCCTTAATGTTAGAGAATAGAGAAGATCTGGAGAAATCTCAATCAAGACTATCTGTCCGGCGTTAATGTTGGAAGTAAAGAATTATTTGGGGAAAATTTTAATCAAGGCTATCTGTTCAGCTTTAATGTTGGAGAATTTAAATTAACGCTATCCGTCTGGCCTTAATGTTAGAAGTAAAAAAATGATTTAGGAAAAATTTCAATCAAGGCTATCTATTCGGCCTTAATGTTGGAGAATTTAAATTAAGGCTATTCGTCCGACTTTAATGTTGGAAGTAAAAATGATATGGAAAAATTTTAATTAAGGCTATATGTCCGACCTTAATGTTAGAGAATTTAAATCAAGGCTATTTATCTGGTCTTAATGTTGGAAGTAAAAATGATCTAGAGAAAATTTCAATCAAGACTATCTGTCCGGTCTTATTGTGAATTGATGAAATCTTAATCAAGGCTATTTGTCCGGCCTTAATATTGAGTAAATCTCAATTAAGGTTATTTGTTCGGCCTTAATATTTAGAGAATTTAAATCAAGACTATCTGTCTGGCCTTAATGTTGGAAGTAAAAAATGATTTGGGAAAAATTTCAATAAAGGCTATCTGTTCGGCCTTAATGTTGGAGAATTTAAATCAAAGCTATCCATTTGGCCTTAATGTTGGAAGTAAAAATGATCTGGGTAAAATTTCAATCAAGGTTATCTGTCTGGCCTTAATATTGGAAGTAAAAAATGATTTGGGAAAAATCTCAATTAAGGCTATCTGTTCAGCCTTAATATGATTTTATGAAATCTTAATCAAGGCTATCTGTTTGGCCTTAATGTTAGAAGAAGAGTTGATTTGGTGAAATCTGGTAAAAGTAATGGTTCTAATCTATTTTGGAAAGTCTAACTCAAAGTCCAGTAAGTTTTGAGACATTTATAATAGGAATGATGACGACCCTATCTGGTAGGAATTGACGAAGAGATGATATTGTCTGGCAGGAATGATGACAACCTTATCTGGTAGGAATTGACAAAAAGATGATCTATTTTAATTCAGAAGTCTAGCTTACAACTTGTTCTATTATGAAATGCACTTGACTATGCAATGATTAGATACCTTGAACCTATGAAGGGTCAGTTTGGTAGGAGAGTACTGAGCTTTTGGGAGAAAGATGCCCCACTTGTAATGGTAGCTTGGTTATTTGGTCTTTGGTTGTTCGATTTAGGAAGAAGTCACTTTGGAATGTTAAGCTAGGTATGGCTGGGAGAGGTCAGGTTGGGCTTAGGTTGGTTTTGCTTGGGAGAAGGTTTGGTTTGGGGCTAAATTGGAAAGCTTGATCAGAGGGGTCAATTCCTTAGGTACGATTAGGTCAAAAGGCTAGGTCCAATTTTGGGGAAGATCAATTTGTCGGGCTTGTCTCTATAGAAGTTCATATGAGAGTCTTTTGTCAGGTCTAACAATTGGCTTGGTCAGTTATGGCCTTTTGGTTTTGGCTTTATGGGAGATCATCTTAGAATGCTAGGTTAGGTTTAGCCTTGGCTAAGGTCATTTGGAAGCTTAGTCTGGTTTGGCCATGTAAGATATTGGATTAGATGCTTGGTTAAGTTATGACTTTTTAGTGAGTTTATTTAGAAGGCTTGGTTAGATTATATCAAACAGATCAAGCTGGGATGCTAGACTTGAGAGGCTTATCTTGGCTTAGAGGAAAAGGTCAGTCTAGGAAATCCATTTATAAGGCTCAATCAGATTTTACCTTATAGGAGATCATGGGCCTCATAAATGAAAATCATTTGGGAGTGGGCTTCATGGAGAAGGATTTTTAGGAATGGGCTTCATAGTGAAGGCTTTTGGTCATGTGCTTCACGGTAAAGGCTTTTGGTCATGTGCTTCACGGTGAAGGCTTCTAGGTGTTGAGAATAGTTTTTTACAAGGGTGCTTTGGATGGTTAGCTTTAGCTAGGGGCTTTATGATGAAGGCTATGTGACAAAGCCTTTTGGTTATAAGGGTACGACAGCTCATGGTTAAGGATTTGCCCTTTGACCTGGTTGCATTAGAATGGTTTGCAAGCGTTAAGAGACTTTGATCTCAGGAATTATGTGTTTTGCCAATGAGGCTTAATCTTTCAAGGATAATGAGATGTTTGCTAAAGAGGCATGAGATGGGCTTTGACTGGTTTAAGTCCTTCTTAATCAACTTGAGGATGATGAGCTTTGGGAGATATGCCTCGACTAGATTCAAAAATGATGAGTCTTGAGAGACTTGGGATTTTTGGTTTTGCCCATGACAAGATTTTGCCAAGGAAAGGGTGGTATGTGGCTTGAGCTTGAAATGATGGTATGATTTACCAATGAAGCTTAGGATGGAAAGGTTCGAGAAGTTTTGAAAAGAATCATGGAGGTTGTATAGTTTTGCTTTTTGTAGCATGAATCATGGAAAAGAGCAAATCAAGCTTTTCTTATTATTTGAGATAGAAGAGACTCTTAGAGTGACACTTAATTGATTGGACTTGATGTAGATGACACACAAACTGAAAGAAAAAAGCCCTTAGGAATGGCTAAAGGACTAATGAGAAGAGACAACTTAGGGATTATGCCCTCAGTGAGCAATAAGGACGTGATAGACTGGAGATTTAGCTTTTTGAGCTAAACAATAGGATGGATTGACAACAGATAATGACGTTCTAGAAAGAAATGCTCCCATTATAGGATAAAGGCATAGAAGATAGTATATCCTTAGAAAATGAACATCTGGTGAGGAAGGATGACTTTGGAGACATGAGACAAGACAGATTGCTTAAAGATGATCACTTTGGACATGAGCGAAGATGACTTGGATAAGCTTTCTCTCTCTCTCTCCCTCTCTCTTTCAGCTATAACTTTTGCCTAAGCCGCCTTTTTGGGTTTTCAACTTAGCGAGCTTGAATTAATAAAATTTGGAAGAAAATTCCACCATAGTTTAGGCTGCTGCCTTTTTTTCATTTTGAAGGGCTTTGATCTTTGAATTTTGGATTTGACAAAAGTCTTCTCTGAACTTGTTGCCCCTTGTTGAGGTGTATTATTTGATTACCCGATGTGTAACAGGTAATTATATTTACTTGCTCTTTATGCTTCAACTGTTTGATCAATTGACCTCTTTTGGTTAGGTGCAATTGTTGATGGCACCTCAAATTCTAACATGTGCTAATTGTGGTGGATTTGACTATTTGTTCATTTCTCTCTCTTTCTTTTTCTTTTTTTTTTCTTTTGTTTTGTTTTCATGCTTTTTTTTTTTTAAGCTCATCCATGTCGAACTAAAAAGAAGATAAGAAAATAAATGCACTAATAAGAAAATGTAAATGTATTACTATAAAGAAAAATTTGTTACAAGATGACAAAAAGGGATCGACATAACAAACACAAAATACACGAAAAAAAAATAACAGACCTAGACTTGGAATTAGACGTCAGACTTGGAGATTTGGACTTAGACTCAATATATATATATATATATATATATATATATATATATAGATACACACACACACACACACACACATATATATATATATATGTGTGTGTGTGTGTTTGTATATATACATACATATTTTGTGATAGAATAGTGACAAAATTTATCCATCGCTAGTCCATTGCTAAATTGAAAAAAAGAAAAACTTTGCTTATTTTGCCACTAAACCATTGCAATTTCATCACTATTTAGCGATGGAAATAATCCGTTGCTAAAATTTGTTGCTATTCTGCTGATTTCTTATAGTGAATCTTCAATTCAAACTCTTGATTTGCCTATTAATATAGCTAAAATCTATCTCTATCACTCTCTCCTTCTTTCAGTTTATTTCAGATTCATGGTTATAGATTAAAAAACATAATCGCAAGTTATAAACAACAGGTTCATTCGTAAAAACTATAAGTACCAATCATAAAACTACATATTCATATGTTAAAAACAAAAGGTTCATCAGTTATATACTATGGGTTCATCATACGGATACTTGAGATTTATAAATTATAGTTTAGAAATTCATAAATTAAAAAATAGATTCATATGTTAAAACATATTTATCTATAAAAATTATACATTGCATCATTCATAATCATGAGATTCATCACTATTACATTGTAGGTTCATCAAATACTTATAATTTTTGAATGATATTTCATATTTTGTAGTTGGTAATCAACATAATGATTCTGCTTTGAAAGTGGAACTTATAAATTCAAATTTATTGGAATTGTCTATAAAATTTTCTAATTAAGCTTACAATTTGTACAATAACTACGCATTTAGAATGGGTTCTAGCATTAGAAATAGTAAGCAAAGATATAGAGCAAATGGAAAAAATCCTATCAATGAAAATATTTCCTTGCTCCAGGGCTAGACAAAAAGAAAATAAAGGAAAAGAAAATAAGTGTTATTCAAAAATTCACATTCGAACTGGTTGTAAGCTTATATACAATTTCATATTAATGAACAAAGAGCTTGGACTGTCACAAAATATGAGAAGAAATTCAATCATGACTTATGTCCATCCAACAAAACTCATCTTCTCTATTCACCTAATGGAATGAGCAAGAAAACAATTGATTTATCCTAACAAGCTCAAAAAAAGTGAGGTTTATGTGGCTGATGGAATCAAAATGATGAAACTACACTATATATTTGATGAACTTGTAAATAATACTTAATGATCATTTTGCTTATAAATGGTAAACATGATTATCATAAAAACTATATTTGACAATAAATTTTCAATGAACCTATATCATACTACTTATGAACATATAATTTTTGTTTGATAAACCTATAGCTTATCATATATGAAATTGCGAGATAATGAATCACAATAAACCTAATAGTCACAAATGGTGAATCTACAATGAACCTAAAGTGAATATCCAATTCTCATTAGATTCATTTCAAAAAATAATAATATTTAAATTAATATTATTCATTGTGTTGTACTTTATTCATTTATAATTAAATGATAATAAACCTAAAGTGAATACCCAATGAACCCTAAAAATTCAAAACATCATAATACTAAAAAATAAAAAAACATTAAAATAAAAATATAATAATTTTAAAACAACAATAAACAAACATAAAATCACAAAAATAACAATTAAAACAAAAACTACAAAAAAAGAAAAAAAGGGGAAAACTTACTGCGATTACAAAAAAAGAAGATCAATTCAAAGAGAGAGAAAGATATTAGAAAGATTGAAAGGAAGCTATTTAAAAACACTTGAATAGAAAGAGTGATGTGATGGTTAGAAGTTTTCCACAATTTCTTTCAATTTTGTTTTTTATAACTAATGTGAACACTCATGTCCACAATTTTTTTTTATTCTTTTTATAACTGACATCAACACCTAGGTCCACAATGCTATGTGAACCTGAAATTATGATATAATTTGCCTGGTATGGCTATACACCACAGTTTAGGCATATTGATGGATTGGGCTGCGAATCTCAATTTATGAAGAAAATTACGAGTATGATGGGTTGGACATTTCGAAACTCAAACCTAATAAACTCAAACTCTTCTATTACAAAGTATTAAAAAAAAAAAAAACTATTATGAAGCTTTCACTTATAAGTTTCAACTTTTGAATTGAAAGATTTTTAACTTGCTATAAAAAAAATTTGAAAAATTATAGTTGTATCTAAACCTTTCAAAATATACTATTTTACTCTGATTTTAAAATAAAACCCATTATTTTTTGCAATTGAAAGGGGAATGATGGACTGTTATAATAAAAATTAGTTTTTGAGTGGTTAGAAAATATTTTTGTATAAAGAGTTAATCTTCACTTCAATTTTGATTATATGGCTATAATTGTGACTAAAGTTTCTATATTAGATTAAAATTTTGGAAAGCATATAAAATTCATAATATTAATTTATAAGGCAAAAAGAAAAGAAATCTTGGAGAGAAGGCTAATTAGTAATTACCTTTCAATATAAATCTCTTCATGGAGAAACAGAGCCACTAAAACAATGACAATAACAGGACAAATAGGATTGAACATTGCAGAAAAGAGTGGACCTCTTTGTGAAATGCACCATGCTTGAAGAAAGGTGACTCCTAATCCTATAATTCCCTATTTACATAATAGATTTTGGCCTTAGAAGAGGTAAATAGTCATGAAATCAAACAATGATAGCTTTCTTGAAAATTTTTATGACCATTATTAACCGCTTAATGATAAGGGGCGATATAAATTTTTTTTTTTTTTAAATTTGGGAGGTGAAAGCCATCTTTTAAAAAATCTGAGGGTACTTTACATTATATATTAGAGATTTTTCAAAAATCTCCACAGGGTGATTGCCACCCTGCCATTAAGAATTCACCACTATTTATAACAAAACCAAAAATATAAAAATTTATACATACTGTAAATAAGCAACAAGTGAGTTCTAGATATCAATGAGGCTTCCGTGCACTAGTATCTCAACCTAAGAATATTGTAACAATTGCAGACTGAATTGTTGCCAAGAAACACATCCATGCTGTGATAGGTGGTCAGGGTAGCTTTCTGTAACTGGTGTTGTGAAATTCAGGTTAATTTCCACCAATAACAATAATATTTACCTTGAAAACTATTATCCAGGTGACTAGAGTGTGAACGATTGAACTAAAAATTACCCAAAGGAAAAATTCCCAGGTAAGTGGTGAGGTCACAATGGTCCAACTTAAAAACCATTTTCCTAGACAGAATTTAACCAATACAAGTAATTTTAATAGCACAATAATTCACTACAACTATACCCGACAATAGCTATTAAATAGACACAAAATAACATAAAGAGAACACCAGAAATTTAACGAGATTCGGCCAATTTTGCCTACGTCCTCGGACACTACCAAAATAATATTTCACTAACTTGAAGAAATATTACAAGAGAGAGAGAGAGAAGAAAACAAAGTCGAAGAAGAGAGAAGACTTGTGTTTTGGGATGGTTTTACAAAGGAAACTAAGCTTCCTTTTATAGCCAAAAAACCCACCCCATTCTTTATAATTTTACGATGTGGGATTATGGAATTAATGCCAAAGTCCATATTAATGAGCCAATAGTCAAATAATGAGCCAATAGTCAACAAATCTCCACCTTGGCGAATTCCAAATTCTTCAATTTCTCACAAAATTGCTATCTTCAGTAGTGTCAGCAACTCTCAATTTCAATTTTTAACAATATTGATCAAGTCCAAACAATGTTGAAACTTGACCGCAATCACCACTTTTGTCATCATATCAGCAAGATTCTCAGTGGTCCAAATCTTCTGGATTATGACTCCACCTTATTCTAGAATCTCTCATACAAAGTGATATCAAACATCAATGTGCTTCGTCCTTGCATGATAAACCTGGTTCTTTGCTAAGTGAATAGCACTCTGACTATCACAATGCACTTTGATGTGCTTCTGTTCAATTCCCAGTTCACCAAGTAACCCTTGAAGCCAAATTGCCTCCTTCACAGCTTCTGTAACTGCCATATACTCTGCTTCTATAGTAGACAAAGCCAATGTTGACTATAAAGTGGACTTCCAACTAACTGGTGTCTTTGCAAAAGTAAACACATAACCAGTAGTTGATCGACATTTGTCCAAATCACCTGCGTAGTCAGAATCACAATACCCAACTACGTACTGACCTTCTTGCTTGTCCTGCTGAAATACCAAACCAACATCTACGGTGTTCAGAATATACCGTAAAATCCATTTCACAGCTTGCCAATGCTCCTTTCCAGGATCATGCATATACCTGTTTACAACCCCAACTGCTTGTGAAATATCAGGCCTCGTACACACCATTGCATACATCAAACTACCAATAACACTTGCATACGATACTTTTGACATGTATTCCCGTTCTGCATCATTCTTTGGTGACATGGATGCACTAAGCTTGAAATGAGGAGCAAGTGGTGAACTGACTGGTTTTGACTTCTCATTCATGCCAAAACGTTTTAGTACCTTCCTTAAATATTCCTTTTGAGACAAACAAAGCCTCCCCAATTTTCTATCTCTTGAAATTTCCATGCCGAGAATCTTCTTTGCTTCACCAAGATCCTTCATCTCAAACTCCCTATTCAATTGAGTATTTAATTTCTCAATTTCTGTCTGACTCTTGGAAGCTATCAACATATCATCAACATAAAGAAGAAGATATATATAGGATCCGTCTTGTAGCTTGCGTAAATACACACAATGATCATATTTGCTTCTCGTATAATTCTGCCCTATCATAAACTTATCAAATCGCTTGTACCACTGCCTTGGAGATTGCTTCAATCCATACAGCGATTTTTCCAATTCGCATATACCATCTTTTCCTTTCCAGCAACTTTGAATCCATCTGGCTGAGTCATGTAGATTTCCTCATCCAAGTCTCCATGTAAAAATGCAGTTTTACATCCATCTGAACTAGTTCCAAATCCAACTGTGCTACCAAAGCCAACAAGATTCTGATAGAGGAATGCTTTACAACTGGAGAAAATACTTCATTATAATCAAATCCCTCCGTCTGAGCGTAGCCTTTAGCCACCAATCTTGCTTTGTAGCGAACATTATTCTTGCCAGGAAATCCATCTTTCTTTGCATATACCCATTTGCACCCAATTGTCTTCTTTCCCTTCGAAAGACTAGCTAGTTTCCATGTCTGATTCTTTTGAAGGGACTGCATTTCTTCATTCATGGCGATCTTCCACTTTTTCTGTTCTGAACTTTGAACTGCTTCATTAAAAGTGGTAGGAACATCATCGATTGCAATTGGTGATGCAGAAGAGACCATATCAGCATAACGAGCAGGTTGTCTAATGGTCCTCTTTCCTTTTCTTAGTGCAATTGATTCATGTTGCTGTAGAGGTTCTTAGGTCTAAACCTCTTCTTCATTTGACTCTTCTTCTACATAGGAGAGTCAACATCAGTTTCTTTATTGGCTAGGATAATTCTGTTACTATCAAACTCCACCTGTTTGGAAGTACCCTCCACCTGCTGTGAAGTACCATCTGTTTGTTCATCAGTTACCTTTCTCAACATGGTAGATTCATCAAAGGTAACATTCCTGCTGAAGATTACTTTCTTTGTCTCTAGACACCAAAGAAGATAGCCTTTTACACCAGATGTGATCCCCATAAATATTGCCTTCTTTGCTCTTGGATCCAGCTTTGACTCCTTAACATGATAATATGCAGTGGAACCAAATACATGTAAGGAATTATAATCTGTAGCAGGTTTTCCAAACCATTTCTCTAATGGTGTCTTACCACTAATAGCAGTCGATGGTAAACGGTTGACAAGGTGACAAGCATATACCAAAGCCTCAGCCCAAAATTCTTTGCCCAACCTAGCATTGGACAACATGCACCGAACCTTCTCCAGCAATGTCCGGTTCATACGCTCAGCCACCCCATTCTGTTGTGGTGTATTTCTGACGGTGAAGTGCCTGACAATACCTTCATCTTCACAGACTTTCAAAAAAGGATCATTTTTGAACTCTCCACCATTGTCTGTTTGTAGACGTTTGACTTTTCTACCTGTTTGAGTCTCTATCATCTTTTTCCATTTAAGGAAAATTTCCAACACCTCATCCTTCGTCTTCATCGTATACACCCAAACTCTTCGGGAAAAATCATTAACAAAGGTAACATAATAGTGTTTTCCTCCCAAAGAAGTTGTCTTGGAAGGCCCCCATACATCTAAATGAACATAATCCAAAATACCCTCAGTATCATGAATTGCTGTTCCAAATTTCACCCTTGTCTTCTTCCCTTTGATGCAATGCTCACAAAAATTCAATTTGCAAGCCCGTGCTCCTTTCAATAATCCTTGATCTGTTAGTAATTTCAAGGATTTTTCTCCAGCATGCCCCAAACGCATATGCCATAACCTGGTTGCTTATGACTCCTGTTCATTAGTAGAAGCTGTTACTGCTGCTGTCCCAACAATTGTACTACCCAGAAAGTAAATACACATTGTTTCTCTTTCGAATTTCCTTCATTATCACAAGTGCTCCAGAGATAATCCTCATTATCCCATCCTTTGCTCTTACTTCTAAACCTTTTGACTCTAAGGTTCTCACAGAGATGAGATTTCTCATTAAATCTGGCACATAATGAACACCTGTTAAGGTTCTGATTGATCCATCCTGATTCCTCAAGCGAATTGAACCAATCCCATGTGTGTCAAAAGGGGAATTATTTGCTATGTAAATAACTTCACCTTTTAGTTCTTTAAAATCAAAGAACCATTCTCTATTTGGGGTCATATGGTGGCTACAAGCTGAATCTAGCAACCATGAGCTAGAACTACTGGTTGATGGTGTAGCAGCAAATGAGAAGTCTGAATCTGCTTCATCATACTCAGCTACATTTGACTTTGAGACAGCCTTTCCCTTTTCAGGTTTGCCTTTATTCTTTAGCTTGGGACAATCTTTCTTCCAGTGCCCCTTTCCTCGACAAAAGGCACATTCATCTTTACTCAGTCTGGATTTTGACTTTGATCTCCCTCTCCTTCCTTTATTCTGGCTCTGTGAACGGCCTCTAACAACAAGAGCTTCAGCTTCTACACTTGTATTTTTTTGCTTTTCTTTCTTTCTCAATTCATAACTATACAAGGCAGTAGTTACTTCACTGAGAGACACAGCAACCTTCCCATGAAGTAGAGTAGTTTCAAGGTACTCAAACTCATCAGGAAGCGATCCCACCAACATCAGAGCCAGATCTTCATCATTAAAAGTCACATCTATATTCATCAAATCAGTCACCAGCTGATTAAAGCTGGTAATGTGATCATTCATAGTGGTACCGGGTACATAATTAAAGCGGAACAATCTCTTCTTCATATAGAGCTTGTTCTGACTACTTTTCTTCAAGAACTTCTCCTCCAGTGCCTTCCACAATTTATTTGCAGAAATTTCTTTCGAAAATGCATACTTCTACTGTCTAGAAAGACACGATCAAATTGTACCACATGCCAATCTATTAATAGTCTTCCATTCTTTCTCCTCAACTTCCTCTGGTTTTTCTTCTTCAATGGCAATATCTAGACCTTGCTGAAAAAGAGTATCTAGAACCTCACTTTGCCACATGCCGAAATGACCGGTGCCATAAAAAATCTCCACTGCAAATCTGGCATTTGTTACAGTAGTTCTTGCCAAAATTGACGATGATGAAGATGTGGATGCTTTTGTACTATCTACCATTTATGCTGCAAATTCTATTTAATAGCTGTTAATGCGGAATGCTAATTAGCCCAAGGAAATTTTTTCTGATGTGGAAGATCAGCCTAAGCCGCAACCACAGAGCATACTAAAATAAACCAAGAGCTCTGATACCAATTGTTGTGGAATTCGGGTTAATTTCCACCAATAACAACAATATTCACGTTAAGAACTATTATCCAGGTGACTAGAGTGTGAACGATTAAACTAAAAATTACCCAAAGGAAAAATTCTCAGGTAAGTGGTGAGGTCACAACGGTCCAACTTAAAAACCACTTTCCTAGACAGAATTTAACCAATACAAGTAATTTTAATAGCACAATAATTCACTACAACTATACCCGACAATAGCTATTAAATAGACACAAAATAACATAAAGAGAACACCAGAAATTTAACGAGGTTCGGCCAATTTTGCCTACGTCCTCGGACACTACCAAAATAATATTTCACTAACTTGAAGAAATATTACAAAAGAGAGAGAGAGAAGAAAACAAAGTCAAAGAAGAGAGAAGACTTGTGTTTTGGGATGGTTTTACAAAGGAAACTAAGCTTCCTTTTATAGCCAAAAAACCCACCCCATTCCTTATAATTTTACGATGTGGGATTATGAAATTAATGCCAAAGTCCATATTAATGAGCCAATAGTCAAACAATGAGCCAATAGTCAACAACTGGAACATGTTAAAATTTGAGTTACATCTTAGAATTTGACTCAGACTGGAGTTCAAACTCGGAAAAAAGAAAGCTTTAATTTAGATAGAAATATATATACCTGCAAAATTAGCCACAATGACCAGCAACAAGCACATTCAAAGATAGATAAACAACCTAGTTAACCAATTCTCTTCATAAAAAATTGATGTTAGTATTAGAAGCACTTCATTCTCATTTGTTTCCATTTCTTGAATGGATTTATTGAAGAATGTACCTTGTTTCCTTGGAGGCTATTCTTCTATAGTCAGGATTTGAGATACTAATCCACTTTCATTTTCATCTTCTTCACTTCCATAGTTTTTAATCATATTCTTTTGCTTTCTTTCCCTGCCCGTTCTTTTATCTGAAAATCACAAAATTGTAAATTTGTCTTCAACATAATTTGTTGAACAAATCTACTCAGAATACCTTGGTTCAAAGCCTAAAAAATAACTCTTTTTATCTATAAAAAAAACAACTAATGGTTGGTCTTCCTGTTCCTTTAAGGGATATGGAAAGTCAGAAAGATCTTAGATTCGAGTCTCTTATATCACAAAAAGTTATCACTAATTTGGTGAAAAATAATCAAAAGAAAGGCTACCCTATCATAAAACCTACATTGTTATTTTGTGCATATTATATCCTAGATTCAGAACCACAATGCATTATGTTCTTAGGTTACAGGTTAATTATTATATATGTCGCAAAAATATGAAAAAACTGGTTGGTTTTGTTGGTTAAAACATTAGCTTCACGCCTTTAAAGTTACAAGTTCAATCTCGGGCTCAAACATTTTTTTTTAGTTTTTTTTAGTTTTTTAGTTATTCTATTTTTTTTATTTTTTTATTTATTTGTAATATTTACAGTTAAAATTATATTTATTTTATTTTATTTCCTTAAGACAAAAATTATATTAATAGTTAAGTTTTTTTTTATTTGTTTAATTATTCTAATTAAATTTATACTCCCTCCGTTCTAGATTCAATGTTATTTTAGCAAATTTCACACTGATTAAGAAGCCTTATAAATTGATTGATATGTCCTTATTTAAGCGTAATTACTATAATTAAAGAATTAGTTTTAAGAAAATTAAATATGGGTAATCTTGGATGAATAGTGACAATTATCTCTTGAAATCATAAAATGATATTTAATTTGGTTCTACAAAAAAAATAATATTAATGGTTGAAATTTTTTATTTAATTCTTATAATGACAATTAATTTTAATATCATGAATATCAATAAAAAAATACAGAATTAAATTTTTATTTTGCATAAAATTTTTTAATGTAATTTTTATTTATAAATTTTAACATTTTATGGGCAATTTTTTTAAATGGTTTGTAAGGATAATTTTACATTTTTATAAAATATCATATTTATCTCTTATATGACAATGAATTTTTACTGTTACACAGATTCATATGTGATAAGTCGTAAGTTAATTAAACAAAATGTAAATTCATTGATAGTAAGGTGTAGGTTTATTGAAAGTTCATTATTAAATGTAGTTATAAACCATATGATCATTAAATATTACTTATAAATTCATCAAAATATAAAGTGTAAGTTTATTATTTATGAATTGTAAATTCATCAGTTAATATATGAATATATTTTTTAGTTTATGAATTTATAAACTATAATTTATGAACATCAGATATATTTATAGTGAACCTTTAGGTTATAATTTATAAATTTTTTATTTTTAAAATATGAATCTATTTTTTTTTTTTAAGGATTTCAGGACTATAATATATGAATATCAGGTATATGTATAATAAACATATAATTTATAGTTTATTAACTTGTTATTTTTAACTTACAAACTTGTAGTTTTATGATTAATATTTATAGTTTTTACTGATAAATTTATGTTAATAAAATATAATTATATTTTGTAATTTATAATTATGAATAAGGAATTTTTAATTTTAAGGTTTCATTATTATTATTAAATTTTAAAAAATTAAAGCATTATTATGTAAGTTAAAAAATAATCAAAACTATATTTATTTTATTTTATTTTCAGTATTCAAGAGATAATTAAAATTATATTAATTTTTCTAAAAAAATTACATTAATGGTTAAGTTTTTTTATTTATTTAATTCTTCTAATTTAAATTATATTAATTCCTATAAGAAAAAAAAATTATATTAATAGTTGAATTTTTGTTGTATACATTAAGAAGTATAGCAAATATATAATTTTTTCTAAAAAATAAATTTTTTAATATATCTTACTGCTAAACATAACGAGCATATAGTATACGAATGATGAATATTTTGCTCATATGCTACAAAAATATAATCAACAATTAATGAACAGATACTAAAATTATATTTATTTTATTTCATTTTTAGTATTCAAGAGATAATTACAATTATATTAATTTCTCTAAGAAAGAATAAAAAATGAAAATTATATTCTTCTATTTTTTTATTTGTTTAATTTTTTCTTTTAAAAATGCTAGAATATTATTAAAAAAATAAATTTAGTGTTTCAATAAAAAATATACATTGAAATACAACATTAAAATAAAAATTATATTAATTTTAATTTAGAATTAATATAAAAAGTATACATGGTAAAAAGATAAATTAACTTTTTTATAAAATAAAATTAATATGAGTTTAATTAAAAGTATTACAACAAATAAAAAAAAGACTTAAAATCATATGATCTCCCAGCATTTAAAGTAAAAAGTAAAAAGAAAAAGAAAAAGCAGAGATGATTTGCATGTGTTTTGGACACCGGATCCATAATACAATATGGACTGGGGTCTATAATATAAAAACTCGTTATTTCTGCCTTTTGGACCTCTAATGACAAATACACACACACACATACATATATATATATATACACACACACACACACACACACATATATATATATATATATATATATATATATATATATATATATATATATATATATATATATATATATATATATATATATATATATATATATATATGTATATGTATACATATATATATATATATGTATATGTATACATACATTTATATTTGTATACCTATACATATATCTATGTATACATATACATATACATATACATATACATATACATATATATATATATATATATATATATATATATATATATATATATATATATATATATATATATATATATATATATATATATATAGACACACATATATATGTGTGGGTGTGTGTATAAAAGCTCAAAAATAAAATAATAGAACAAAGTATTTTTTCTTTTTTAAATTAGAGCTAAAACTAGCAAACTCAAAATTTTAAAATTAATTTTAGTACAAAAAGAATATTAGGCAAAAGTAACATAAATAAGTGTAAATAGAAAAAGGTCATGTATAAACAATTGGGTAGAGATAAGAGTAAACAGAAGCATTCACCGAAGGAAATTATATTATGATAAATCATTGATCTGATTTTGGAGTCTCCCATTAGAGATTTTACAGTTGCAAAATCTAAGCATGGCCTTTTATATATGGACCATACTTGAAAGGAATGGCAATGCAAAATAATTCTAACGCGATGGAGAAAAGAAATAGACATAAGGCATACAAAAAGAATGAGAGGTAAGAGAGCCGTGAATTTGTTGTGGTGTCCCTCTCACATAAAGTGATCCACATATTTGAAAAGAAGAAAGAAAAAAAAATGGACACTAAATTATCAAAATTCGGTGTCTCAATTATTGAAAACTTATACCTTATAGGCATGCAATGACTCATAAAAAATATATATATTATAGATTTGCATAGAAATGCAATGGGCACTAGAGAAAAGTTTTCACTAAAGCAAAAAATAATTTAAAGAGAGTTCTTGAGAGTATTTTAGGAAATAATTCCTAAAAGGGGAGTGACAAAACAGTGAGAAAATACTTTGAAGCATTTTTGGGAAACACTGTGAGTGTTCTATTTTGGTGAGATCTTATATTAATATTGTATTACCTCTAGAATTGATATAGAGAAGGCTCTTTTTATACCTACTATTTCTAATAGTGAAAGTTTTATTCGGACTTTTGTCCCATGGAATTACTCAAAATTAAGGGTGAACCACATTAAATTGCTGGTGTCATTTTTGTTTACTATTATTATTCTGCATTTATTTTGTTGATTATACCCGCTATGCCCAACAAGTGGTATCAGAGCTATTAGTTTTAATTTTTCTTGAAAAAATAAGAGTATGCTTTGTAGTTGTCATTTTAATTGATCCTCCACATTAGAAAAATTTTTCTTGGAAAAATTATTATTCTGAATAGTACTTTGAGGTACTATGCAGTTTGCCATTATTCATGAATACTAATATTATTCACACGTATTAGAGTTTAACTGAAAATAAGTGTGGTAGTGTGAAAATGCATGTCTATAAAAAGTTCTGGCTAAGGAAAGAATTGATATTTAAGTGTGTTTCTTGTGACCCACCTCTCTTTCGTGCGAATTTATCTAGTGTGTTGTTCACGACTATGGTCACTGTTCCAATTTATGGTTTTGATCACATGATAAAAGAAATGGAGGCAAAGACAAGCAAAATGATCAACTTAAATGGCATAAATTACCACATATAGAGAATTAAGATGAAATGTCTCCTATTTGTGACAAAATTGCATTTACTAGTATTTACTTTAAGTAAACCGAAAAACAAATCAGAAGAGGAATGGAAGTTTGAGCATGACTAGGTGTGTGGTTTTATGCAGTAGTTTATTGAAGATAATGTGTACAATCACATTTGCAATAAGACTCATGCAAGAACATTGTGGAATAAGTTTGAGGAGCTGTATGCTTCTAAAACTAGCAATAATAAATTATTTTACTTGACAAAATTGATGCAAGTAAAATATCGAGAATTCACCTCTGGAGCATATCACCTTAATGAAATGCAAGGGATTGTGGACTAGTTGTCAGGAATGGGCATAAAGTTTGACAACAAAGTACTAGCTCTTACGGTGCTAGCCTCTCTACTAGAGTTATGGGAGACTTTGAAGATCTCAATTACCAATTCTGCACCTAATGGTGTGGTAAACATATAGGTTGTCAAAAGCGGTATTCTGAATGAAGAAATGAGAAAGAGATCATAGAATTTCTCTTCTTCATCACAACCAGATGTCTGGTTATAGAATTCGGAGGAAGGAGCCAATCTAGGAGTCCAAAATCTAGAGAAAAAAGCAAAAGAAAGTCAAACAAATATGCAAATTTTAAGTGCCATCACTGCAGAAATAAGGGACATATCAAGAGGTTCTGCCAGCAATTCAAGAAGGAGCAAAAGAAGAACAAAGGTGAAGAGACAAAGCAAAATGACAATAGTGATGATGAACAAACTATTACCATTAATGAATTCCATATTGTTCAAGATGAAGAACTTGTCAATCTGACATCCCACGAGACCAGTTGGGTGATTGATAGTGATGCTATCGTCCATGCTATATCTTAAAGGGAATTATTCTCATCATATACACAAGCAGAATTTGGTGTTGCCAAAATGGGAAATAATAATTTTTCAAAAGTTATTGGCAAAGAAGATATTTGCTTAGATACAAAGAATGGTACAAAGCTAATCTTGAAAAATGTTAGGCATATTCTAAATATGCATCTGAATTTACTCTCTGTAGGAAAGCTGGATGATGAAGGCTTCTGCAACACTTTTGAAAATGGTAAATGGAAACTTGTTAAAGGTTGCTTAGTGGTGGCTAGAGGAAGAAAGTAATCATCCCTGTATCTGATACATGTGAAGCTCTCATATGATTTTGTGAATGTTTTAGAGAAATATGATGCTATTGAGTTATAGCACAAGAGACTTAGTCACATCAGTAAGAAAGGGATGACCTATCTGGTCAAGAAGAATGTGCTATCTGGGGTGAAGAATATGCATTTAGAGAAATGCACAAATTGTTTGGTGGGAAAGCAAAACAGAGTTGCTTTCAAAAGCTTTGCTCCATCCAGAATCAGGAATGTATTGGATTTGATACATTAAGAATTGTATAGACCAATGCCAAAGCCACTTGGTGGTGCTCAGTACTTTGTGACTTTCATTAATGATTATTCTTGGAAGACGTGGGTATATACTTTGAAGACGAAAGATCGAGTGTTAGATGTCTTCAAGCAGTTCCACGCTTCAATTGAGAGACAAAATGGAAAGAAGTTGAAATGCATTTGGACAAACAATGGTGGAGAGTACACTAGACCATTTGATGCTTACTGCAAAGAGCATGGTATTCAGCATCAAAAAATACCTTCGAAAAAATTGCACTTGAATGGCTTAGCTAAGAGGATGAATAGAACTTTGATGGAGAGAGTTAGATGTTTACTCTCAATGCAAAGTTACCTAAAATATTTTAGGGTAAAGCTCTATAGACAATTATGTATATGTTGAATTGCTCGCCCTACGTCCCTCTTAAGAATGATGTCCCGGAGAAAGCTTGGTTAGGAAAGGATGTTTCCTATGATCATTTAATGGTGTTTGGTTGCAAAGCTTTTATGCATATTCTTAAAGATGAGAGATCCAAGCTTGCTGCTAAAACACGACAATGTATATTTATTGGCTATGGTCAAGATTAATTTGGCTATAGATTTTATGATCCAGTCTAAAAGAAGCTTGTCATGAGCCATGATGCAATGTTTCTTGAAAATTATACCATTGAAGATATTAATAAGATGGATAAGGATGTTCCTAATTCCAATGGTGACTCAATAGACTTGAAATTAGTTCCTCCAACAACTGTGCCAAGAGAAGTTAGAGATGAAGCTTAAGAAGCTCAGCTTAAGATATATGATGCTCCTATTGAGGATGAATCAGATGATGACAATGATGATGATGTTCATTATCAAGCACCAGCACCTATGGGTTCCCCAGTTCTTTTGAGGAGAAGTGATAGAATAAGACAACCTTCTCTCATATATCCAGCAAATGAGTATGTACTACTCACTGACGGGGGAGATCTTAAGAATTTTAAAGAAGTCATGGATGATGAACACAAGCAGAAATGGATTGAAGCAATGCAAGATGAGATGAAGTCCTTGTATGAGAATAAAACTTTTGAGCTAGTGAAGTTTCCTAAAGGCAAAAGAGCATTGAAAAATAAATGGGTGTTCAGAATCGAGCATGAAGAACACTGTTCCCATCCGAGATTTATAGCCAGATTGGTTGTTAAAGGGTTTAACCAAAGAAAAGGCATTGATTTTGATGAGATATTTTCACCAGTTCTGAAAATGACATCCATCTGTACAATGTTAGGTTTAGTAGCAAGTCTTGATTTGGAAATCGAGGAAATGGATGTCAAAATTGCCTTCCTACATGGAGATTTGGAAGAGAAGATATACATAAAGTAGCCAGAATGTTTGAAAGAAAAAGGAAAAGAAGACTATGTTTGCAAATTAAAGAAAAACCTCTATGGGTTGAAACAGGCACCGAGACAATGGTATAAGAAGTTTGAATTAGTTATGGGGGAGCAAGGCTACAATAAGAGTACTTTAGACCATTGTGTTTTTGTGATGCAATTCTCTAATAATGATTTCATCATTCTTTTGCTCTATATGGATGATATGTTGATTGTTGGCTAGAATGTATCCAGAATTGATAGCTTAAAGAAATAGTTGAGTAAGTCTTTTGTTATGAAAGACTTGGGACTAGCTAAGTAAATTCTTAGCATGCAGATTATCAGAGATAGAGCAGCCAAGAAGATGTGGTTGTCACAAGAGAAATACATTGAGAAAGTACTTCAGAGGTTCAATATAAATAAGACTAAGGCATTTAGTTGTCCTTTTGCTAATCACTTTAGATTATGTTCTAAACAGAGCTCTTCTACAGACAAGAAGAAGGACGAGATAAATAAGATTCCTTATGCTTCAGCAGTTGGAGTTTAATGTATGTCATAGTGTGTACATGGCCAAATATTGCTCACCTTATCAGAGTAGTGAGTCGATTCCTTTCAAATCCTAATAAGGAACATTGGGCCACAGTAAAATGGATTTTTAGGTATCTTCATGGAACTTCTAAAGTATGCTTATATTTTGGAGACGAAAAGCTTGTATTAGTTGGCTACACAGATGCAGATATAGCTGGCGATATAAACTCAAAAAAGCCCACTTAAGGTTACTTGATTACATTTGCAGGGAGAGCTGTGTCATGACAATCAAAGTTACGTTAATGTGTTGCTCTTTCTACTACTGAGGCAAAGTTTATTGCAGCAATGAAAGCATGTAAGGAGTTGTTATGGTTGAAAAAGTTCTTAAATGAACTTGATGTGCAGTAAGATAGATATCTTTTATATTGTGATAGCCGGAGTACTATTCACCTCGGGAAGAATTCCTCCTTCCTTTTAAGATCAAAACGTATTGATGTAAGATATTACTGGATTAGAGATATATTGGATAAGAAGCTACTAAAGCTTGAGAAGATCCATACAAATGAGAATGGATCAAGTATATTGACAAAGATTCTACCAAGGGAGTTATTTGAATACTGTCAATTAACTGCAGGAATGGTAGAACCCTCCATGTGATCAAAAGGGGGAGATTTGTTGTGGTGTCCCTCTCATATAGAGGGACCCACATGTTTGAAAAGAAGAAAAAAAAAGGGAGGGGGTTGGGTGCAAAATTATCAAAATTCAATGCCTCAATGGGTAAAAACTTATACCTTGCCTGCCTATAAAAGGGCATGCAAAGGCTCATAAAAAAAATATACAATATATTTGCATAGAAATGCAATAGGCACCAAAGAAAAGTTTTCTCTAAAGGAAAAATAATTTAGAGAGAGTTCTTGAAATTTTTTTAGGAAATAATTTCTAAAAGGGGAGTGACAAAAAATAGTGAGAAAAATACTTTAAGGTATTTTCGGGAAATACTGTGAGTATTTTATTTTGGTGAGATCTCATATTAATATTGTATTACCTCTAGAATTGATCTAGAGAAGGCTCTCTTTGTACTTACTATTTTTAATAGTAAAAGTTTTATTTGGAATTTTGTCCCGTGGATGTAGCCCAAAATTAAAGATAAACCACATTAAATTGTTGGTATTATTTTTATTGATTATTATTACTCTGCATTTATTTTATTAATTATACTCGATGTGCCTAACAAAATTTGCTTGTGTTGAAAATATTGTTGAAGACATCAATTTGTAGGAAGATATGAACAATGCTCATAAAGGAAGGTTATAAATTCTTATTTATAAAAAAAGGAAAGGAAAATTCTTATCTATGCTAGATATATAGACTTATCTTAAATACCAAATTAATGAATGATGAAATATTTTATTAAATAGCATTCTTTTGTATATTTTAATTTTTACCAAGTGAAAAGATATTAATATCATTTTTACTTTACGTGTTCTTGTCTCATTAGATTTGTGTATACATCCGATGTAAGTAAAAATTATTCATATTATAAATGCCAAATAAAGTATGATAATAATTTTTTTTTTTCAAATAAGATAATAATTTTAGGATTTTTTTTTTTTTACGCGTGGCATAGGTGTTTGTTATAGTGTTGTAAGGTACTAAAATTAAAATACCGTAAAAATATTTTGGTCTTTAGATATAATAGTTTAAATTCTATGCATTAATCTTTTTGATTATATAATATCAAAAAATGTTAAAATCTTCTTTACGAGTCAGTTAACATATTAATATTATATTAATATTATAATCCAATAATAAAAGTTACAAAATATACCAATAAAAATATATAATTACATTTAATATTTTAATAATTTAATTTTTTCAATAAATTTTATAACTCTCTAAACTAATTTTGCAATTTATTTATTACTTTGACTTTTTTCTAAAAAAAAAAAATACTAGACCCAATGTAAGAATTATAGAAAGAATTGAAAAAATTATATAAACAAAGATAAAAAAAATCTATATATAAATCTAGATTATAGTATTTTTTAAAGCAACTAATATTTTCATCTTCTATTTTGAATCTAAAAATTATATTGTGTAATTTTTTATGGATTAATATTAAATAGACCAATAGTACAAATTATAATATATATTACGGAAATAGGCAACGAAAAGTTATTTTATTATTGTGTTATCATATGTATATGTATTAAAAGGTATTTATGTATAATGTTATACTATTTTATATGTATAAAAATTTTATATTTGATAATAGATATTAAATATTTTGTATTTATTTTACTTAAATTTTATATTTATATTTTAAAATTGTAATGTTTATTTTTATTAATTAATTGCAAAATATTATATATTATGAACAATATATTTTCATAAAAAATTTATTGCGATTTGACCTCACTCAAACTCTTATTTTTAAAGTTAAATCCAAAAGTGACCGAAACTGTGCCTGAAATCCTTCATGGTCATCAATCTGATGATTCATCTAAAATCTAACCACAATTCATACTGATCTTACTCAACCCTGCCCGAAAAAAGATAACACCAAAAATAATCTAGCTCGAAAATGATCCGAACCCGAGCTGACTCAGTTGCCGCCTCTAAAAGTTACACATCGAATAGAGTAATTGACCGTACTGTGTTAATTTTAAAAAATATTTATCAAAATATGCTATTTTAAAAAATATTTACTCAAATATGCATTGTTTGTCATTTTAAATGCCGAATTAGTTAAACCAAAAAGTAGTTCGGTATTTTAAATACCAGATTAGTGTTTATGACGCTTCGTTTTTTGCGGGTGTGGGGCCCGTGTACCCTAGTTCGGTATTTAAAATACCGAACTAGTTGTAGTTCGGCATTATAAATGCCGAACTTGTGACCTGCTGCAACTTGTCATGTCGCAGCAGGCCTGCACCCCAAGTTCGGCATTTATAATGCCAAACTTGTGGTCAAAGCTGCAGGTCTTAAGTCCCATCCATGCAGGGACTGTAGGTGAATCCCATCAGTGCAGCACGGGCTCTAGTTCGGCATTTATAATGCCGAACTAGAGCTATGCACCCAGCTGTTGGATTCTCGTGATCCAACGGCTAGGGAGTAAATATAAGAAATTATTATGGCTAAACCCTTCCTTCTTCCTTCTCTCTCTCATTTCACCACATTACTGTGTTTCTTCCTCTCTCACAACTCTCTCAACTTTGCTTCAAATTTTTTTTTTTTTTTTTGCTGTGAAAGATTGGTATTAATTGAAGAAGGTTGAAGAAGGAAAAAAGGTATATATAATTTAAATTTTTGAAGTAATTTATAAATTTTTTTTAATTAATTTCAACAAATTATTATTTTCTATAATATATAAAAATAATATTGATGAAAAATAATTGTTGCTATTTTTTAGGTGATTATAACAATATTCAAATTTTTGAAGATATTATCCACGGAAAAGGTAATTTTTTTTTAAATTATATTAAGACAGCATATTAGATTGATTATTATATATGTTGTTTGTATAATTTGTATTGTATAGGATTTTTTTTTGTCAAATAATATTTATTTTTTGTATGTAAAAGTCTTTAGGGATAAAATGATTGCTTGAAATTTGTTAATATATTTTTCAAGTTTACCTCTTAATTATTTGAAATATAAATATAAAATAAAATTAAACATTGTAATTTATTTAAGTGTTAAGGTATAAAATAAAAAAATAAATAAATATTCCCTTTAAAAGCACCATAAAATATTAATTAATTTAATATAATTATATAAGATTAAAAATATTGTTAATAAATTCAAGTAATATTAGTAAATAATATAACTTAATTTAGGCTATAAATATTTGTTAAAATATATATTTGTTAATTTAGGTGATAAGTTAATTAAAATATATAATTAATATGTAATATATTTGATTAGCTCAATTAAAGTATATTAAATTTAAATAATAAAAATATATAATATCATATTATTTATGTTATTAATATTAAAAATATATAATATCATATTATATATGTTATTAATTAAGTTAAAAAATAAGTATAATAAATAAGAAAAATTTGTACTAAAATATTTTATTAATGTGTCACCATAAAATATTAATTAATTTAATATAATTATATAAGATTAAAAATAGTTGTTAATAAATTCAAGTAATATTAGTAAATAATAGAACTTAATTTAGGTGGTATTAATTAATTAAAATATATAACTAATATGTAATATATTTGATTAGCTCAATTAATTGAATAGTGAACGAATTAAGAAAACTGATTAAATTATGATAATATTAAAAATATATAATATAATATTATATATGTTATTAATTAAGTTAAAAAATAAGTATAATAAATAAGAAAAATTTGTACTGAAATATTTTTATGCGAAATAATAATTTATGTTAGAAACTATAAAAATGTCTAATGGAATTTAATAATATAATAAAAGAGTATAAATTAACTTAATTTACTATATATCAGTTAATTGTATTATATATTTAACATATAATATAATTAATGAATTTAATAATTAATTCGGTTAAGTATAATTAATGAAATATGAAAATTTTTTTGATACTATATATATATATATATATATATATATATATATATATATATATATATATATATATATATATATATATATATATATATATATATATATATATATATATATATTTAATATTATATAAAGAGTATAAAAACCTATATAAAGTATTAATTTTTCAACATAATAAAAGTTATATTTTGATGAAATGAACTTGTTGTAAAAAGTGGAACTAATTTTCAAATATGACTAAACTATAAGCCCTAAAATGCAAATCTTTAGAATTATTATTAATTATTATTTCAAAAATAAATTATATATATATATATATATATATATATATATATATATATATATATATATATATATATATATATATATATATATATATATATATATATATATATATCAAAAATAATAATAATGAAAGAATAAAAATAATATTAGAATTTAAATTTGTATAATGATTATCTTGTATAAATTATAAAATGATAAGCAGATTTAGAAAGTGGAATTATTTGACAATGTGAAAATCATAAATCCTAAATTCTAAATCTAAATTTGTAAATCATAAATTTTAAAATGTCGGTCATACAGATTATGCGAGAAATTAATTTTTAGCATATTGTGAAAAAATAAAAGTAATTACACTGACATTAATATAAATAAATATTGTTACTTAATGTTTTTTTTTTTATTTTTTTGTTTGGAATTCATTATACATAATGCTAATAGATATGGCCGAATCGATACCAATATATTTTTACTCTGGAGGTGAAGTGATACGCCGTGACTATGAAGTTGATTATATAAATGGGCAATGCAGTATGCTCCAAGTTTATCCTGTAAAGAAAATCACAAATATGTTCCACATTGTTCACGCAGCCACAAATATAGATTGTGAACAATATTTTATCAGCTCAATAATATTTAGGGTACCTGTAAGAGTGGTAAATGGAGTTGTCTACCAAATGGCAGAAATATTGGAAGACGATGATGTAGAATGAATGTTTCAACATATGGATATGTTTAGGCAGGATTTGACCTTTTTTGAGATTTATGTTGGTATTAGTCAAAAGACAGCAAATGATGACATAAATGATGATGATGGGGAAGGGAATGCAGATGGGAATGGAGAAGACAATAATGCAAGTGCACTTGATGATACAGAGGGATCAGGGGCAATGTTTTCATATGTTTTTCAAGAGGACGAAGATGAAAAAGATGTCGAGGAAGATGACAGTGATGATGCACTAGAAGAGTCTGATGAAAGCGATGAAAATATGCTCCATGAATCAGATGATTCTGACCCTGAACATTCTACTTTTAGAGTACATGAGGGGGAGGCATGTACTGTAAGTAATAATGCAGTCATGAATGTGCCATCACATTTTTTTAGCTACAACTCATATGAGTTTGTAGATTTTGAAGCAATGCGGGTACCAGATGGAAATGAAAACATGATAGATTATGGTGATGGCTTATATAAAGGTATGCCTTTTACCAGCAAAGAAGAATGTCAGCTTGCAATCCAACAGCATGCAATACAGAATAATTACGAGTATTGCTCAAAAGAATCTCGGGAAGAGACATTTGTATGGATTTGCAAGAGAAAATCTACTGGTTGTAATTGGCGAGTACGGGCAAGAAAGCTGAGGGATGACAGTCGGTGGAAGATAAGCTAATATGATGAGCCACATACGTGTCTGAACACAGGCAGTACATCAGATCATAAACATTTATCTGCAAATGTTATTGCTAATCTTGTGGCACCCCTTGTGACAAAAATGCCTTCAATTAAGATTAAAGCTTTACAAGCTGCAGTGAAAGATCAATTAGACTATGAACCATCTTATAGAAAGACATGGAAGGCAAAACAAATTGTAATTGAAAAAACATTTGGTGATTGGGATGAGTCATTTTCTCATCTTCAACGATGGTTGCAAGCAGCACAAGCAACCAATCTTGGTACCCATTACATTCTTAATGATGAGGAGCATGTTATCAACAACCGAATTGATCCAACCTGTCGTGTATTTAAAGGCATATTTTGGTGCTTCAAGCCATGTATTAATGGGATAAAAAATTGCAGGCCTGCTCTCATCATTGATGGCACTTTTTTGTATGGAAAGTATAAAGCTATTTTATTGTGTGCATCAGTTCTAGATGGTGATAATCATATTCTTCCTGTGGCATTTGCTATTGTACAAAAAGAGAATAATGACAACTGGGATTGGTTCATGACGTGCATACGGATGCATGTTACTAGCAACCAAAAATTATGTGTTATTTTTTATCGGCACAAGGGCATAATAAATGCAATGAAAAGCAATTTATGGAAAATGTGTCCCCATCGATATTGTATCCGCCACGTGGTCAGTAATTACAATATAACTTTCAAAAATGTTGAAATGAAGAAATTAATACAAAATGCAGGTATATCATATATCATCCAACATATTATAGTTGTATGTATTACCTGAAGTTGACTTTTATTGTGGTAATATTAATGTGTAATGTTTTTTCTTGTCATAGCATATGAAGTACAAAAGAGAAAGTTCGCCAAGATGCGTAAGGAAATTACCCAGTTGGACAAACCGTCATCAGATTGGCTAAAGAAGATACCATTGAAACAATTGATGCTTTCTCACGACGGCGGATATAGATATGGAAGCATGACATCGAATATTGCCGAATCTGTAAACAGATTTTTAAAAGATGTTAGAGCATTGCCTATCGCCTCGATGGTGAACAAGATTTTTTTGAAGCTTGTTAGTGCATTTGACCATTTTAAAGGAGAGTATGAGAAGGAAATACTTGAGGGGCACAAATACACCCGTTTATGTTGAGATAAGCTATCTATATGGACTAGACGGGCGAATGCTTATGAAGTGCAATATTTTAATAGAAAAACTGGTGAATGTCAAGTGACTACTGGTCGACAAAATTGGAGAGGAAAGATTAAGGGAGGCAATGTAAAGGTTATGGATTTGGCAAAAGGTGAATGCTCGTGTGGCAAATTCCAGCAATATAAGATTCCTTGCTCGCACGCCATTGCATGCTGTGTGAAGAATGGTATTGATTGTGAGCATTACATTTCTCCATTTTACAAGTTATAATGTGCATTGAAATGCTGGGAATCACACTTCCATCCCCTTGGTCATCCAGATTATTGGTCAGAATGTGAAGAATTGCTTTTGATACCTAATAAAGAATGGTTGCGTGGAAAGGGTAGACCAAAATCCATAAGGATTAGAACTGAAATGGACTGCCGAGTAAAAGAGAAAGCTGGTTATTCATACAGAGTGTGTGGTGAATCTGGCCATAATATTAAAACATGTCCAATTGCAAATAGTAGGAATAGGCGCTAATAAAATGTTATTTTCAACTTGTATCTTAATATGATTAAGATTTTATAACATACTTACATGTGATGGTGTTAATTAGATATGTCGATATTGTTATGCCATTACTTTCATTATATTTATGTTTTATTTATTATGAGACAAGCAATTTGATGGTCTTTATAAAACCCTGTGATAGGTGATAATGACATTTTTATACTCCTGCTGATATATTCCATGCATGCGGTCGACATTGGTCACTTGATGATGATTTTTTTTATCTTACTGATTGTTTATCTGATATTTATCTTACTGATGAAGACAATGTTGTATGATATGTCATTTGACCATATATTAAGTTTGATGTAATGTCTATTAACAATATATTGTAATCAAATGATAAATTAATGAATTCATATATTACCGTTAATAATTATGCTCCATACTATAACTTAAAGTAATTGGTATTATGTTATATTATTTTTTATGAATGACATTATCTCATATGTATTTGCATTTTTTTTTCAATTGAGCTATGCTATCATTTTATCATTTATGTTGTACTACACCAATATAAACATTATGAAAGTTTCATTATCATTTATATTTGTTTAGGTATGGAGGGTGGACATGCTGTGGATCATATACATCCTAGACCATATGACACTTCCTTATTGGACATGCAGGATGTTCACCGATCAGGTGCTGTATAGGTTGATCAGGGCACTGCCCCACCATTGCGATGCAGGCGTAACGCATTAGTATTGCGTGATTTTGTGGTTGATGACCGAGTAATTCCGCGATTACACCTTATTGGATTTTATGGCATGGCTAGGATTGGCTATTTTATGTTGGATCACCATCTTATCACCGCACTAGTGGAGAGATGGAGACCAAAAACACACACATTCCATTTTTCATATGGAGAGATGACTATCACACTTCAGGACGTCGGCATACAGACTGGGTTGCCTATAGATGGTCATGCAGTGACTGCATCCTCACACGTAAATGGGAGGGATTTATGTCAGAGACTTTTGGGTGTAGAACCAGATGGTAATGCAATTAGAGGAAATAGATTGTCACTTAATTGGCTGACTGCTACATTTGCCACTTTGTCTGATGATCCTACTGAGATTGAGATAGATGCATATATATGAGCATTTATACTTCGCCTTATAGGTGGTGTTTTATTTACCATGGAAGCTGATAGCCGAGTTCACTTGATGTGGCTATCTCTGTTGGAGGACTTTGATTAGGTTGGTCAATATAGTTGGGGAGCTGCATGTTTGGCCTGCTTGTACAGTGAGTTATGTTTAGCATCACATCAAGATGCAACTAAAATTGCGAGTCCATTATTTATATTGTAGCTATGGGCGTGGGATAGACTTTCCATAATTTCACCCCGACTACATGTGCGAGTTCCACCGGGAGACTCCCTGCTTGGGCAATGGTACGCAAGAATAAATATTTTAAAAAAATATTTTTATGAATTATATCTAATTAATCTTATTTTACAAATGGAGTAACCTGCGACAGGTTACTGAAGTCAGTACACACGTCGTACATGACATTCGCTACAAATTTGATATTATACATGACCAACAGGTACATTTAAATCAATCACCATAATAAAATTTACGTTATTGCAACAAAATAATTTGTCACAATGAAAGCTATTTTTGTGATAATATATTTTTTATGATGAATTTAGCTTATCATCGAGTTAATTACAATAAATTTTTCTTAATAAATTTATTGCAATAAAATAGAATTTCATCACGATAAAATATAACATATTGTGACAAAATGACTTTGTGACAAAAAATAATTTATTGTGATCAATTATTTATCAAAAAAAGAAAATATTTTGTCACAACAAATATCATTCTATCACTATATAATAAGTTATATAGTAACAAAATAAGATAATATAAAAAAAGTTTAATTTTAAAAAAAAATCCATAATCAGAAAAAAAAAAAAAAGTAGATTCAAAAACTAGATAAAAAAAAATCTGAAAATTAAAATTAGCATATTGGAAAAATTGGTATATTAAAAAAAGGTTTAATTCCTTAAAAAACTAATTAACAGGTTAAAAAAATAAATTATTATGCTAACCTGAAATCCTATAAGAAACAACAAGAAATTTGTTATTTGAGATATGATAATGGCAGAGTTTTTTTTTTTTTTTTTTTTTTTTGGCTATTAATAATAAGTAAAATTTATTTGGCAAAAAAAAAAAAGTAAAAATTTGTTAAATAATCAAACCAATTAATTTGTTCTTTTAACTTAATAATATATCTATAGCAAATAAAACAAGAATTAGTTATATTCTTACCAAGTGTTAATTTTTTTAATATCTTGAATATATATATTATTTATAAAATTAATAGTATAATTTTAGTAATATATAAATTAATATAAAATTATAGTTTTTATTTTATTTATTTATTAAATTTAAAATTGTTTACGCTATATGAAAAGCCTGTATTAGTCACAAGTATATGATTACATATTTTAAATTATTATTATATTTTTATTAAAGTTTGAAATTAATAATGATTTACTAAATTGAATATGCGTTTACTGAAAATTATTTTTGATAGTTAAAATGTGTAATATACATCAATATTTCATGCAGATGATTTGGCAGCCATATGATGATGAGATATTGGAATCACTCCCTCAGTACTGCCTCAATGGACAAAATATATGGCAAGCAGTGGTCCCAATGATTTGCTTTCACATTGTACAGTGGCACCAGCCGGACAGAGTTCTTAGACAATTTGGACAAAGACAACGTATACCGTTGTGGCCACAACAACCTAGAAGGCTTGAGGGCATTGACTTGCGTTCTGGTATAGGTGACTGGCATGTTTACCATCGTCAATGGATTATGATGTGGAATGATCGACATTAGCGAATCCATGCAGATGTGCCATGCGACACATGGCCACAATACCATTCGCAGTATATGGAGTGGTTTAGAAGGGTAACGAGGAGATATATATCTCATCAGGGTGGCTTGTTTAATGCAATGGTTAGTTAATGAAGAAATTAGGAGTAATTGATTATTCAGTACATGTTTTACTTAAATATAATCTTAGCATGTTATATATTTTGGAGTAAATGTTAATTTACTTCATTTTACAGATATTACTAATAATGTATTTATTGCAGAAAGATGCTGTGGAGAGAATTCGCATCACAAATGATGTCAGCACAATAGATCAGATCAATCAAACTATGTTTAATGCATTAGCTGAGGAGGAGCGAATTGTGATCAGACAACCTCCGGATCCAGAGCAAGTGCCAGAATAGCATCAGTCAAATGTCGGTCAAAGTGAACCATGAGCTCGACGACGTTCTAATTGTTGCGCGATTTTTGCAAGTGCACAGATCGTTTACAAGTAATAAAGTGATGAGTGAGTATCGTTCCCACGAGGAAGGGTTTGTCAAGTATCAATTTTAAGATTCCTCTATTATTTAGAAAATTAATTATGAGATTTATATTTTAAGCTAAAATGAAATTGAAGTAAATAAATAATGATAAATATGAAAATAAGATTAAAGGTTTAGGATTTAGAATTTATCAATTGATTACCTATGATTACTTTATATTTTTTAGATTGGATTATTTTTGCTGGAATTAATGATTAGATTTCCCTAAATTATATGATGTTCTCTCTCAAGATACAACATATGTGTTCATATTAACCTTACGTCTACTCTCGTGATCATAAGCAATTAACACAAACCCATTAAGTTTTATGGAAATCCTTTTAAAAATCACAAAGGAGTATTCTTATCTCTAAGCAATACATTCCCTAGGTCAATTATCCTAATGAACTAATATTGTGCTTCCACTCTCGCTACTTCACACAATATCTTAAATCATACAATTAATGGCCAGTTAATTACAAGCATTAAGTTCTAAGATAAAAGATTAATTCCAACAATCAAATCCAATCAATTAAATATAAATAATCATATATAAATCAAAAGATTACATCTAAATCCTAGAAAATAAAATTAGCTATTCATAATTAAAAAAGAAGAAACAATAAAATTAACAATAAAAATAATAAACATAATAATAACTTATAATTAAATTCAAGATAGAGTTTAGAGAGAACTTGTTTTGGGATACAATTTTTGATGAACTCAAGCTTCCAAAAACTCCTTCTCTTGATCAAAATAAAAAATAAAACTAATCTACTCTAAGAAAACATATAAAAATCTCTCTACATATTTTTTTATGGATTTTCTTTGATGCCATTTCCTTTTGCCAAGCATGGTATTTATAGACATGTTTGGTGGAAGAATTCAAATTCCATTAAAATTCTTACATCAAAAATTCAACATTGATGGTTAGGTTGGCCACCAACCATTGAATTCCTTCATCAATATTCAAAAATAGTTAGGTTGGTTACCAACCATTGAATTCCTTTATCAATATTCAAAAATGGTTAGGTTGGCTACCAACCATTGAATTTTGGCCACCAACCATTGAATTTATTTCTCATGGATTGAAAACTTGAATCATTGCTTGCATCATTATTTTTACTGCATCATTTTGATATGCAAAAATAAAATAAAAATACTTAAAATATGTTATAATTTATTTATAAATTGTAGAACTATTTATTTCTAAAAATAAGTAATAATATTATTGCATTCTTGAGAATTGAGCTAAAATTTAAGTTTAAATAATTAAAATAACTCTAAAAATATAGGGTTATCACACCTCCAAACTTAAGTTTTTGCTTGTCCTCAAGCAAAAGAAAATTCAAAACCTAAACTAGTCCACTTTCGTAGGTAATTACGATTGCATTTAGCGTATGCAATAAGCCTTTAAATCCCTAGGTGTCCCATAGAGGACGAGTTATAGTCTCGTGAGGGCTTCCAGTGGTGATACCCACAAACACCTATAAAATTCTAAATTTTTAACTATTTATTTCAGAGAATAATCAAATATCACCAAAAAAAAAAAATTTAATCCCCTCATACTTATGTTGAATTTTTTTTTAAAGGTCTCAAGAAATTAATATTTACAAATAATATATCAATAGTATTGCAAGTCAAGCTTCTATCTCAAGTTCAAAATAATCCTCATCTTAATCATGCCTTGAATAATTATACATTAAATCAACTGCAAAGAAATTGTTGCACTTCAGATAGGCATATACACACTAATATCTTTAAATGCCTCTATCAAATGATATAAAATAGATGTACAAATCTCATAAGCATATTAAAGCAAACAATCTCCACTAATGGAATTCACAAATCAAGAGAGATCAATAGGTCTTGACTAGGGTTGTAATGGGGCTAACATAAGGTATTTTTGGCTAAACAAAGAACAAGCTAAATGAACAAAAGTAAAATAATTATACCAAGTTTACAAAATCAATAGCTCAAATAAAGAAATTATATTAATGAAGGATCCTTTTCATCTTAAGCACTATTCTTTTTCAATGTTTTCTTCTTTTAAGCCCACCTCTTCTTCTTCTTGTTCTTCTTTTTTCTTTTTTTTTTTCGCCAACAATATTATTCTAAAGACAAGCAAGAATTACTAACTTTTATTGATTCAATTTTCTTTCTTTCCCCCAAACTTATTTTAAGCAGAAGGTGGTATTTTACAATGAATAATACTCTCAGTTATTAGAAATCCTTATTTTCTTTTAAAACTTCAATAATTCTCTTTTCTTCATTAAAATGTAAACTTGACAAAATTATCTCACAAACAGGGTGAAGGATAACAATTAAGGTTAATTAACAAAAAAAAAAAGAAAGCTAAAATTATCAAGGCACAAAGGGGTAAACTAGGGAAAAAAATTAAAATAAGGGTAGATACAAGTAATAGGCTAAACAAACAATGCCTAAATCATATCTCTCTTTCAAAATGAATTCTAAATTTTGCCTCAAAAGTTTGCAAAAACATGTTCTAAGATAGGTGAGGCAAATGAAGATAAAAATGTGTAGAAGCCCTCTCTAAGTAAGCATATACAAATTCAATACAATCAATATAATGCAAAGGAAAGCAAAACATAATCTTAATAAAAGTTAATTTCTTATCCAAAATAGTTGCTCAACCTAAAATACTTTAATAAATTGTCCATAAATATCAATTATAACCTATCATTGGCCTTTCATCAAATTATTTAACACAAGCATATTTTATCAATAAAAGAGTAAAAAATTTTAAATTTATTCATCAAAACATGAAAAAAATTACTGAAAAAAAAAAAAAAAACTAAATTTCCCCCAAACTTGCAATGGACATTGTCCTCAATGTCAAAGAAATAAACCAAAAGAAAGAAAATACTCCCTCTTGTAGAAAAGTGAATTCCAAATTGTAAGCAGAACGTGCATTTCACTTCTAGTTTCCTATAAAACATCATGAAACAACACTAAAAACAAGCATGAGAAACTAATCACACAAAAAAGAAAACATCAATTTTTTTTTTTGTATTTATTATTTTTTTAATTTTTTTTATTTTGGAAATTGGAAAAAGAAAGAAAAGAAAAAAAATACAGATGCGTATCAAGAGCACAAAAAGTACTCTTTACTCTGCCATCTTGTATAAACAACTCTTCAGTTAGTTAGTTAGTTAGCTAGCTAGTTAGTTTTTTTTTTTTTTTTGAAAAAGGAAAATCACATAAATTTAAGATGTGTATCAAGAGTACAAAAGTAACTCTTTACTCAACCATCTTACATTTAGTGAATCGAACCTAAAATTTCGCTTGATTAGGTGTAACAAAAAACACACACACAAAACAAAAAAATGCAATAAAAAAAAACTACAAGAGTTAGGGAAGTTATAACTAGAGATTCAAATCTAGTCCTCGCTTTTTACTGCTACTGGCCCTGGGGTGCCAAACTACCTAAGCTATCAATGGATCAGGTTCGGATTTAAAGTTTTGCAGTTGATCAATCAATTGATCAATAGTTGAAGCAGAGACCAAGATGCGTCGACTCGCTGGTGTCATAAAACCCTGTTCCACAGCATGATCAAGAAAAGATAACAAACCATTATAAAAACCATCAACATTAAGTAATCCCAATGGCTTTTGAAGAACAGTTAATTTAGTCCAAGATGCAATGGTGAAAATATCTTCAAATGTTTCTAAACCACCAGGTAATGCGATAAAAGCATCAGCATTGAAATTCATGTATGCCATTCGTTCGTACATGCTATTGACCTGTAACTCATTGCCTATAGTTCCACCAGTGATTTCTTTATTTCGAGCCAAAGCCTTTAGAACTACTCCTAAGACTTTACTACCTCTAATATATGCAGAACTTACAATACAACCCCTTAACCCTAAACTACCTCCCTCAAACACCAAATCAATTTTTCGTTCAGCTAAAATCCTACCAAGTTCATTAGCTGCTATCAAGTACTCTCTTTTCTTGCCAGAGTTTGGACTACAAAAGACACAAATAGTTTTGAATTTGCGTGTTGAGGATTCTGCCATTTTCTCTCACAGATTTCTCGAAAGGATTGTGTGCATATTGACAATAATGAATGTGCATATAAAGAAACTAGAAGAGTAAAAGAACAGTTCACTAGGATAAAATAATTGTTAACAGAAAAGGTATAAAAACAAAAATGATAATAAAAACAAAAATAATCAATGCTGTGTGTACAAATGTCAAAAGAAATATTTGAAAAACTAAAAAAGCAAACATTAAAAGACTAAAAAGTTATCGACAGTAGAAAAATCTGCAGGGTGAGTACAAAAGTCAAAAAGAAAATATTGAAAAGTTAAAAGTAGACATTGAAAGACTAAAAAGTTTATCGATAGTAGAAAAGTCTGCAGGAAAATAAAATTTAAGTGCTAAAAAGTCAAAAAATACTGCAAAATGTAGAAAAAATAATGCATTGAAAAATAAAAAAGTTAGTGATACACCTTATTATAAACAGTTGTTGTGATTTTGGCTCACATCTTCCTCTAGTTTTACATCCAGTAACGGCTTACACGCCTTCTATGAGTCGAGGATAGGCTTCCCATCCAGCTTTCTTATTAACTGGCAAATAAGGTCTTTTATCGTCAGATTCCCTAGACTGTAATGCTACTTCTCTTCTTTGAATAGTTCCCATAAATCTAAAAGAGTGTGTTGAACTTGTCCACAAGGATGCGTCTCAAGAGTCTGAAGGATATTATCCATAGACTCCTTACTCAGTCCATCCTTTATGAATTTAATTTTGTCTTCTCGATTTATGGATGCAAATCCAATATTTCTACAGCGTGTGTTGCAATTCCATCTTGCACACTTGTAGCAGACCCCCATTCTTTTAGCTCTCCTCTTCTTTGAGTAAGAACTTCTCCCCGTACCTGGCAAACGTTTAATAAATGAGTCATCAATCTCACCTGCCAATCGTACTTTGGCTTCTATGATCTAGTGAATATCCTTAGGAAGATTCAGACATCTAAATGCCTTCATTCTTTCTAGTCTGCGTTCATCAATTTTCCTGAGCACATCTTGGGGAAGAGTTGGAAATCTATTTTTTAGTGCTGCAAGAGATGCTTCCATATCTAATTAACTTTGTTAAGAAAATGAAAGAGAAAATTTACAACGAAACAACTAAACAGAAATAAAAGAAACCTAATAAAGATAAAACTTGGGTTTCCTCCTAATAAGCTATTTAATAACTCACAAACAACACTAAAGCAAAATTAAAATAGAATAAAACAAACAAAAGAACAAAAGAAATTAAAAAGAAGTAAAAAAGTTAGAAATTTGGGTTGCCTCCCAAAAGCGCTTTATTTATAGTCTTTAGCTTGACTATAGCTAGATCTTCATCATGGAAGATAATACACAAAGTATATCATCTCGATAATTGTAGAAAAATAGACTTTTGCCAATTTTAATGAGTCAAGCCATCTTGATTTAAGCCTGCATGGAAAAAAATTAAGACAGAAATTATTTAATATTTTATAATTAGGCTCATAATTTTTAAAAACTTTCCAACAAGCTCTTTTTCTTGCTCTAAATTTTCTTAAGAAATTGAGATAGTAAGGTAGTGGAGTTGAATCAAGAGTCGGTGAGTACTCAGTTGATGGTGGTGAATGCTTCTTCTTTTCTTCCAAGCCATAAAATTGATATTCTCTATGATCTATTGTATTCACCAAACAAACTGAAAGAGTTTACTTTGAGTGCTCTTTTTCAAATACTTCTTCAATTTCCCTATCAATTTCAACCACTCCATAGATATTATCCATGAGAGAAGGGTATTTGAAATTGTTGGGCAAATTGGGCTCATCTTTTTCTTTTTTATCTTGTTTGCTTGAAGTATCTGGTTGATCAATCATCTCTTCTACATCATTACTCAAAGAAATTGCCAAGCATTGCTCTCTAGAATGTTCTTCAATTTGGCTTGTCATGTTACCATGGCCTTGAGTATCTAATGGACTAACAAACTGTTCCATTTGTACATCATCATCTGTATTGTGGCTAGCCCATTGATCCATCCTATCTTCCAATCTTTCACATCGTTCATGAGTAGCATTTATGAATCTTTCCAATGCTACTTCATAAGATGGTATGTGCTCTTCAAATGGTGCATGATCTTGAAAATCATATTGATAAGGATAACATAAATTGTTACCTTGATCGCATTGGTTTTCCCATGAAAAGCTTGAATAATCACTCCATCCTGAGTTGTCTATGTTGAAATATAGATAATTCTCATACCTGTTATAATTTGGGAAAAATTGTTCCTGCTCTGCATATTGGCACTCAGAATTAAAATGATTACCTCCACATAGATTACAACTTAAACATGAATTAAATAAAGTATTAGTATCAAGTTTATCAATTAAATTAGCCAATGTATCGATTTTAGCATTTAACTTACTAAAACCATCCTCACCATACATGTTTGCTGCTCTATTTAGCATCATTCCTCCATCGCACCATTATAAGTTGTGGAAAGCCATCTTTTTTTTATTTGTTCCTTTTTTTTATAAAAGTTAAAAAAAATCTGCAGAATTTTTAAAAAAATATACAAAATAAATCTAAAATAATAGAGTATATCAACCTATTGATATTGTCAAAAGTCGCCTTCCCCGGCAACGGCGCCAAAAACTTGTTGCGCAATTTCTGCAAGTGCACAGATCGTTTACAAGTAATAAAGTGATGAGTGAGTATCGTTCCCACGAGGAAGGGTTTGTCAAGTATCAATTTTAAGATTCCTCTATTATTTAGAAAATTAAATATGAGATTTATATTTTAAGCTAAAATGAAATTGAAGTAAATAAATAATGATAAATATGAAAATAAGATTAAAGGTCTAGGATTTAGAATTTATCAATTGATTACCTATGATTACTTTATATTTTTTAGATTGGATTATTTTTGCTGGAATTAATGATTAGATTTCCCTAAATTATATGATGTTCTCTCTCAAGATACAACATGTGTGTTCATATTAACCTTACGTCTACTCTCGTGATCATAAGCAATTAACACAAACCCATTAAGTTTTATGGAAATCCTTTTAAAAATCACAAAGGAGTATTCTTATCTCTAAACAATACATTCCCTAGGTCAATTATCCTAAGCTTCCACTCTCACTACTTCACACAATATCTTAAATCATGCAATTAATGGCCAGTTAATTACAAGCATTAAGTTCTAAGATAAAAGATTAATTCCAACAATCAAATCCAATCAATTAAATATAAATAATCATATGTAAATCAAAAGATTACATCTAAATCCTAGAAAATAAAATTAGTTATTCATAATTAAAAGAGAAGAAACAATTAAATTAACAATAAAAATAATAAACATAATAATAACTTATAATTAAATTCAAGATAGAGTTTAGAGAGAACTTGTTTTGGGATACAATTTTTGATGAACTCAAGCTTCCAAAAATTCCTCTTGATTAAAATAAAAAATAAAATTAATCTACTCTAAGAAAACATATAAAAATCTCTCTACATATTTTTTTATGGATTTTCTTTGATGCCATTTCCTTTTTCTAAGCATGGTATTTATAGACATGTTTGGTGGAAGAATTCAAGTTCCATTAAAATTCTTACATCAAAAATTCAACATTGATGGATAGGTTGGCCACCAACCATTGAATTCCTTCATCAATATTCAAAAATAGTTAGGTTGGCTACCAACCATTGAATTTTGGCCACCAACCATTGAATTTATTTCTCATGGATTGAAAACTTGAATCATTGCTTGCATCATTATTTTTACTGCATCATTTTGATCTGCAAAAATAAAATAAAAATACTTAAAATATGTTATAATTTATTTATTAATTATAGAACTATTTATTTCTAAAAATAAGTACTAATATTATTGCATTCTCGAGAATTGAGCTAAAATTTAAGTTTAAATAATTAAAATAACTCTAAAAATATAGAGTTATCACTAATAGGAGTGCAAACCAAAGGCGACGAATGGGTACATCTACTCATCCAAATATATTACGCCCAATTGAATTCCATAATGTGTCCACAAGTCGCCACCAATCGAGTTAGTATGATGAAAATAGGTTTCCTCCTTCCACCTCAACTAGATTCGAGTTTGGTAGTTCATCAGGGGCTCAGCCACCCGAGGTCACAACTGAGATGTATGGACAGTCCCAGACCTCCTCTTCATTCGCACAGTTTGCATTTACGTCATTTCAACCGAACCCATATGCTGCGTCGTCTTTTGCATTCATGCCTTGGGTAGGGGCACAGTGGGATGGAACTCCCATACAGCAAATGCAAATGCAATATTCAGGCGGATTTTTCACTCCAACAAATACGTTTGCACCTGCTTTTGGCCATCCATTTGCTACACCAACATATACTCATACTCCTATACCATACCAACTTCAGGATCAACAGCACGATGCTACTGCTGATGAAAAGCAAACTGAAATGCAGCCAATCGTAGTTCAACCTAGACGTGCTCCTCCACGTGATCGTAGGCCTCCTCCTTGTGGGACTGGAGGTGATCGGCGTCACGTTCAGGGGGGACGCAGACGACCTGAAGGGCATTATTTTTTTTTTTATGACAATTATACACTTGGTATAATATTTATTTGTATAATTATATATGCATATTTTATATTATGTTTATAAATTCTCATTGCATTCTCTGTTGACTTATTAAAATATTTTTAAAGTGAAATTATTTAAATATTGAAAAATCGCATATAATTTACAAAAACTTCATATAAATTAACATAAAAAATCAATAAAATATAAACTAATGCACAGTTTATTTTTTTTCAAATTTTCAATTTTAATTATGTAATAACAAGAAAATTAATAAGCAAACCCAATTTTTTCCATTATTATTTGTACATTAGAACAATTAAGGACACAAATAAATTCTAATATTAAGCAAACAAAATATTATTAACATAGTCATGCATTTATATGTTATTTACCTCTTTTCATGCAAAATTTCTTTGAAAATTCAAATATTTTTTAATATGACCTGCAAAAAAATATTAATATTTTTCGGTCATATTTATAATTATTTATAAAAAAATAAGATTCTCAAATTTCTGCCCATTAATTAATATTAATATTTTATATTATTATTATTATAATAATTATTATTATTATTATACTTTACATATTATTTTATTAAATTACTTAAATATTTTTATGCCCATCGAAAAATAACAATTCATTATACAAAATAAACTAATAAAATATGCTATAACTATAATTAAAAAAGTTATAAGAAATCAATTATTAACAAAATATGCTATAACTAACTTATTATTTAATAATAATAATAATAATAAGTACTGTTATTTTATTCATATTATTATTATTTTCATGCCCAATTAAATTCATAATTTTTATTATTTTAGATATTTTTACTTTAAATATTTTAACACAATACTAAAAAATTACAAACAATCAATTATATAAAATAACAAAAAACATTTTAACAAAATAATAACAAATATTATCACACAATTAACAATTAATAAAAAAATATATATTATTACCTTATGTTATTTTCAAATAAATAAGAAAATAAAATTTATCTCTTTCAATTAAAATTTTTTAATTGTTTTAAAAATATATATCATTTCTAAATTATTATTCATTTATATTTAAAATTATTTGTAACAAAAAATACTTTAAATATTAAATAAAAATATATAAATTATTTATAATATTAAAAATAAAATTTATTTTTATTTTTTTCCTTTTCTTCTTCTTCAAATTAAAATGAGTTGTGAAAAAAAAAAAAAAAAGAAGTAAAGTTTGAAGGGCACAGTGCAGTGGGGTGGGCAGCATAAGTAAATGGCAGTGGGTGGGTGGGGGGCCATGCTCCAGTTCAGCATTATAAATGCTGAACTTAGGGTGCAGGCCTGCTACGACATGACAGGTCGCAGCAGGTCACAAGTTCGGCATTTATAATGCCGAATTAGAACTAGTTCGGTATTTTAAATACCGAGCTAGGATACACGGGCCCCACACCCGCACAAAACCAAAGAAAAGATGTGTAATAAACACTAATTCGATATTTAAAATACCGAACTAGGTTTTGGGTCAACTAATTCGGCATTTAAAATGCCAAACAATGCATATTTGGGTAAATATTTTTCAAAATAGCATATTTTAGTATATATTTTTTAAATTATGCACAGTACGGTCAATTACTCCATCAAATATGACCCATGTTTTGCTGTTCAACCTTCTCTTTCTTTGTTTTTCCCTTTTCAAATGAACAAAATGAAACAAAAAGAGTCTTAAAAAAAAAAAAGGAAAGAAACAAAGAAAGAGGAGTGATTTGGCAAGATTAGAGCATTGGCAGTAAATCTTGTTCAAAATTGGATATTTGCTTTTTATCCTAAATGCTTGCACAGTTTGCATAACTGGAAAGGTCTAGGCATTATTTTCATCAACATTAGTAGATTTACAAGAAAGAAGTGCCTCTTCCAAATCACTTTTACAATTCTTCTTCTCTAAAGATTCATCGACTATCACTTGTACAGTTCTTGATTCATCATTTGGTAGATTTAGATGCATATCCTTTTTTATTTCTTCATAGTCTTTGGCTTTACCCCATAGTACCGCATATAGACCAATTATCACAACCATAGCACCAATGATGCTGGGAAATTAAAACAAAGAAATAATTAGAAATTTTTATAGCTATTTATGGATCATATATATAGCAATTTAATATTGGAATAAACTGTATTAATTAATTAATTACCTTCCTAAATATGTCTCCTCATGTAGAAATATGGCAGCTATTATGGTAACTATAACTGTGCATAAAGGATTGAACATTGCAGAAAAAAGTGGACCTCTTTGAGAAATGCACCAAGCTTGGCCAAAGAAGGACACTGCCAGTGCAGCTCCCTGCTTGCATAATAAATAATGAAAAATTAAATCTTTACAATAGCCCATGTTAGAAATAGCACAATATGAGTAATTAAAAAGAAGGGTATTTGAATTTAACATTTTATTGATTTTTTTTTAATGATTTTCACTCGAAATGCAAGTATAAATTTATATTCGTTTCAAAGGGACTCACTGCAAACAAACAACAACCAATTTCAAGATATGAATTTAATTTCCAATCTGAAAGATCTCCTTCAACAGAAAGAGCAATTGCTGCAGACTCTATTGTAGCCAAGAATCCCATCCAAGAAGATGAATACAAGTGGTCAGGACAAGTTGCTGAAATTGGGACCTATTACAGAATTGAAACAGATTTATTTATTGGTCAAAATAATCATAGCCTAAAAAATTAATTAAAAATGGGGAACAACCTGCAAAATCATCCACAATGACCAGAAACAACTGCTTCCAAAGAGAAGTAAACAGCCCAGCAACCAGTTGTTTCCTCCAGGGCTGAAGAAAGATTTTTGTGGCAGCAATTCTGTGTTTAAAAGTTTAGGACCTTTCAGTAATACCATAGAAATGGCTCCACTCACGCACAAAATTGTCCCTATATTCTTTGCCAGAGTTCTCAAACTTTGGAATTTTATTATATTCTCCAATCTGACAGGTTGAAATAGTATTCACAAGTTTGTATTTATTAATGTAAGATGAATACTTTTCATTCATATCAAACATAAAAATATGAAATTCAAACAAAATCTTGTGGAGAATCTAATTCTTTTTTACCCAAATATGGTTGCCATTACGAAGGTGACAGCAGGGATCAAATTAGTCACTGCGCTTACTACAGTTGAAGAGGTTAGGTACAAGCCTTCAAAGTATGCATTTTGACTAGCTGTTACGCTGCCATTCAAATAGAAATTGCAATACTAAATTTATAAACTCAAAAAAAAAAAAAAAAGGGATTTTTGCTCAAAGAGTACATCTGAAGTATTTATTGGCAAGTTCGACGCTCAGATCTTTCTCCAAAAATAATGTTATACAACTTAGTTTTAATCTCAAAATTAATCAGAGTGAGCTAAATGGATTATTTCTTTACACTGAACAATAGACAAAGAATCCATACCCAATAAGAGAGGCAAGAAATATCCAAACAAAGCTCCTTAATCCCAAAGAAGACCTACATGAACTTTTCCTGCACAAGAAACAAGTTTTGAGAAAGATCGGTCTGCCATAAATAAAAAGATGGGGGAGATTTTTGGTGTGAGTAGCAGATGTCAAGTACCTTGTTGAACGAAAAGCTAGAGTTGCCATTATTAAAGTTGCTATGCCTTGCCTGTAAACTACAAAGACCCTTGGGTTTAGTCCTTGTAAAAGAGTGGCTCTAGTGAAGAGAGCAACTCCTGCATAAATGAATTGTAAACCAATCATTATCATTAATGGCTTATAATCATCAAATACACCCATTTTTGCTCCTACAAAAATGTTTTCCCTTGCGAAATCGCAACTGCAATATCCTGACACCCTATCAATGTTTAAGGAAGCTAAGCATTTTATAGCCCCATAATGTTCATTTGCTTATAAATTTATGTACAAACCAACTCATGAATTTTACTATTTAAAATAAAGAAGAAGAAATAAAATATGATAAAAAATTATTTATTGTTATGCGTTATGTTGTATTTTTTTAGTACAGAATAAATTGATATACTTATACAAAATAAACGTTTTAAAATAAGAAGATTGAGAGATCCTAAAAAGATAGACTAATTAGGAATATATCACTAATTATCTTAAATAAGTAAACTAATACACTAATTTGGAATATACATTAACACCACCAACCCCCCCTCTCAAACTCAAGAGTGTTGCTTCGAAACAATTTTGAGTTTACATAGAGGTATGCAAAATCAAACTGAACTGACTCTATTAAGTTCGGTTCGGTTCTTACTTTTGAAATTTTATAAATTTTGGTTTAAAACCAAATAAACCGACATTAATATGTATATATATATATATATATATATATATATATATATATATATATATATATATATATATATATATATATATATATATATATATACACGTATTATGTTAATTTAAGTCATATAATCACTTATAGCTCAGTGGTCAAAACTCTATTTTAGTTGCTTACCAACCTGAATCCAAATCCCAGTATTGTCTTTTTATAAATATTCTCAAGTTTCACATTATAAAACAATGTTTGGTGTTGCTGGGATTCAATCCTGGACTTAGCACAATGTTTGAAGTGCATATTGCCACCAGGCCATTAAAGCTTGCTTGGTTTTCATTTTGACATAATTAATTATATAGTAAATTCGGTTAAACTGAAAACTGAACTTTCACTTCGGTTCAGTTTTGGTTTCTAAAATGGGTGAGCATTCAATTCTGTTCGGTTTGATTTGAACCGAATGCTCACCTCTAAGTTTACATATTGACTCTTGAAAACCTAACATGAGAATGTTGTATGTAAACCTTTTCAGAAAGATCTCCATGGCAAAGAGAAATAGTCATCTTGACAAATATTGACATAATATCAGTTTCATGAAAAATTCAATAATATTGAAATATGATATTGGCGAATTACTCCAAATGCAAAATATTTGTATGTGAGCACTCTCTTGAAATTGATTCTAGGATCAAAATCATGTCAATATAATGAAAAAAAAAATGAGAGTAGAACGTTCAAAATTTCTAAGAACCACTTTGAATCAAATGCTTATACAAGAAGTAAATAAAGTAACAAAACAAGAGATATGAGTGCCATATGATACTGTAATATTCAAAATCACCAAGACACTTTGAATCAAATGCATAAGTAAGGTGCTAACAAAGTGAAAAGATAAGGAAACAAGTGTCATGAAATTAAACAAAAAATGACACTATAGTTGGACATGAAAAATGATCTCTCCACATAGCCCAAAAAAAAAAAAAAGGAATAAAGAAAGAAGCCAAGAATGAGAGAATAATAGAAAAAAATTAAAACATAAAGCTAGGTAAGGTTGAAGTAAGAAAATAGGCATAAATAAAATATGGAGCAAAAGGAAGATTGAATGACATAATTTTTAATGAGAAGGTGGTTTTACAAAATAAAACCATTAATAAAAAAAATAATAAGTAATAATTTGTGGAAGAAAAATTGGATCATTATACTTTTTTTTTTTTTGACATTATCAAAATTAGTAAATCAAGATACTAGAGCAAAATAAAATTTTAGAATAGAGGCTCTGATACCAACTTAAAATAAAGAAGAATAAATAAAATATGATGAAGAATTGTTTATTGTTGTGTGTTATATTGTATTTTTGAATATAGAATAAACTAATATATTTATTCAAAATAAATATTAGAAAATAGGAAGATTGAAATATCCTAAAAAGGTAGATTAATTAGAAATATATCGCTAATTATTCTAAATAGTTAAACTAATACACTAATTAGAAATATACATTAACATTACTATTAAATTCAGTTCCAGTTGTCAAAATTGATTATGTAAGAGCTATAATATTAACATTAGAAGCATGCGACAATGGTAAATGTATATTCTGGAAACACAAAATAATTTTATCTACTTAAAGAGACAACATGGATTAAACATAACTTTATTGTTTCACTAGTAATGATAACAAGAAATTTTTAGATAGACTATCATTTATATATTAAACCAATCAAAACATGATATGTTAATTAATGATGTCAAATCACCGATAGATTATAACATCATTAATTGATAAAGTTTATTTCTATTGGATTAGTTTATGGGTGATTTAGCACCATTAATTGATGTGTCATATTTCTACTTTGTCATCAATTAATAAGCTGATGGGGTTATGATAGATTTGATTCAGAAAAAAAAGGTCATGTACTAATTTGATAAGTTTTAAAGATCCGAATAAATTTGAAAAGTTAGCTAAAGATCGAGATAGTTAAAATCATTAAGCCATAAATAATGTAAATAATATGTATTTATCTTAGTATTGTAAATATTAGCAAGTGTACAGTAGTTAGTTTTACAAGTTAGTTTCAGTCACTTGGTTAGCTAGTTAGTTTAATGCTGAGCTGGTAGTTTAGTCAACTAGTATAAAAGAAAAGGCACGTGTTTTGTAAGCTTCTACAGGCAATATTTTTTTCTAATCAGTTACTTTACCAAATTCATCTTCTTCTTCATTTACAAGATATTTGTATTGCTTCAATAGAGATTTACAGTTGGGGTTTAATTTTTCTTCATGGTATCAGAGCTTACTTTGCTTGGTTGGCTTGTGAATTTTAAGTTTTTTTTTTTTTGGTGATTGTATAAGAGTTTGAGTATGATGGAAACATGATAAGGAACTCTACCAGTATAAGGTAATTGAAGGATGGAGAATCATAATAACAATGGCAATGTTGAGAAATCTATCGCAAGTCATTGGGTGCTTCAGAACTCGGATCATCCTGGAATGGTGCTAGTTAGTGCGCCATTAATAGGTAATAACTTCTTATCTTGGAGTCATTCTATGAAAATTGCTTTGAAGGCTAAAGTGAAGTTATGGTTTATTGATGGAAAATATGAAATGCGTCAAGAAGATTCAGAGGACTTTGAATTGTGGCAAAGAGTTGATAGTATGTTCACTTCTTGGATTTTGAATTATATTTCAAAAGACCTAGCAGATGCTTTCTTATATGCAAATAATGCTAGAGAATTGTGGGAGGAGTTAGAAGAGAGATTTAGAGAGAGTAATGGACCTATGATTTATCAATTGCAGAGAGAAATTAGTTCTATTGCACAAGGTACTATGTCAATGGCTGTGTATTACACAAAATTAAAAAAATTATGGGATGAATTAGTATGTTTGATGCCCATTACTGTTTGTAGTTATGGTGCTTCTAAGAGTGTTACTGAGTTAGCTAATCTAAACAAGTTAACGCAGTTCTTAATGGGATTAAATGAGAATTATGACCACGTTAGAAACCAAATATTGCTTATGGATCCATTGCCTAGTATTAATAAAGCAAACTCAATGGTGTTGAGGGTTGAGAAGCAAAGGGAAGTACATAGTTTCACCATTGATATTACTGAGAGTAGTGCCACGCTTGTTATGAATCAAGAATAGAAGAAGTAGTGTGAAAAAGGTAACAATAGAGAGAATACAAAAATAGGCTATTAGAAGAGTAATAATCACAACAATTATAGTAGGGATAATCTGAGGAAGTCAGATAAGTATTGTGACTATTATAACATGAATGGACATAAAAAGGACACATGCTTTAAGATCCATGGTTACCTTGAGTGGTATGAGGAAGTGAGAAAATAGAGAAGAAATGGGGATAACAATAAAAACAGAGGAAGGCCATAGTATGGATTTACTGCATAGGTATCTGAAACTCCATTTGAAGAGCTTAAACTAGACCAAGAGCAAGACAAGCAAGGGGATCTATCTACTATGATCTCAAAAGCAGTTCAAAAGGAGATTCAGAAGTATATGTCAAGCAAGGTGACACCTGCAGATGGGTGCTATGCCAATTATACTAGCTATGCAAGTACAATTCATTCTATTGCTCTACACTATTTTGATTTTAGTTTAAGGAATGTATGGATAGTTGATTCTGGAGCTACAAGTCACATGAGCTATGATATTACACTTCTTACCACTATTTTCAAACCAAAAACTTCAACTATTGTTCATCTGCCAGATAAAACCACTAAGATAGTAACTCATATTGGTACAATAGCTTTGTCCTCAACCTTTAATCTCAAACAAGTCTTGTATATACCAGATTTTCAGTTCAATTTACTATAAATCAATGAACTTACCCAAACCATGAGGATAAGGGTGATCTTTTACGACACTCACTGTATTTTTCAGGACTTGGAGACTAAAGAGGTGCTGGCAGTGGCTAAGGTTTATAATGGACTTTATATCCTTGATAAAACTAGTTTCCTTGTAAATACCATTGATCTTTTTGTTTCTAAAGAGCCTATTGTTGCTCATACTGTTCATATAGAGAATCCACTACTTTGTATAGCAACTTCTTTAAATAAAGACATTCATCCAATCTTATATGAATTGTTGCATTCTAGATTAGGACATGCTTCATAAAGTAAACTTGTTCATTTGACTTTACCTTATACAATTCCACAAAAATAATAATAAATTTGTCATGTTTGCCCATTAGATAAACAACAAAGACTTCCTTTTGCAAAGGCTCAAATTTCTAGTGCCAAACCTTTCCAATTAGTTCATATTGACTTATTGTGAGGCCTTGCCCGAACATCTGTCCTATATGCTAAGTGGAATCAAAATGCTCATTAGGGTTTAAACTCACGATGGAACCCTCGGGTTCATATTGGTTGATTTTTGAAAAGAGTCGCTACCTTAATTTTATTTTATTTTGGAAAAGATTAATAGAAAAACCCAAAATTGACTCCAATTAATATCCTAAAGGAAAAGATCACTAGCCTCAAAACCAAAGAGGATTCGGGGACTTGGATTTCGGTTTATTTAGAAAAATGATTAGTTTGGCAGATTTAATACAGGAAGACTTAAAATGAATTTCATGAATAGTTTGCATAATGCATGAACAATCATATAATGCATGAATAAATAAATAAACAAACATTTGTTCAAAGTGATAAAAGCAAAGCAATAAAGTAAAAGGAATTAACTTACAATCCAAAACCATAATAGGGGATACCTCCTCTAGCCTTTATGGATTCTAGAGAAGTCACACATTCCCTAAAATTATTCTAAAGCAATTATTAAAGAAAAATACTGCAAAAGAAAGACAAAATCAATAATTATAATAAAGAAAAAAAAACTAAAAGCAAATATTGCAAAGAAAAGAGCTAATTGATAAAATAACATATAAGAGAATGATTACATTTTATTTAAATTGGATTTGATGTTTTAAATAAGCAGACCTACGTATCCTTTTGAATGAGAATCAAAATCCACATAGTTCGACCTTCTTGCAAAGGGGTTAGTTTAGCCTAGCCATTTTATCATATTTTAGTTCATTAATTGAAAGGTAAGTTAATTGATTAAATCAGATTGATTGATTACCAAGTTGTTAATTAGATCAAGTTTTAATTAACAAGTCGAGGCATCAATTCAAATCATTTGCCAAATTAACTAGATCATATTCTAATCAACATGCCTGATAACTCTATATTTTTAGAGTTATTTTATTTGTTTGAACTCAAATGTTAGTTCAATTCTTGAGAATATAATAATATTATTACTTATTTTTAAAAATAAATAGTTCTACAATTTATAAATAAATTATAATATATTTTTAGTATTTTTATTTTATTTTTGCAGATCAAAATGATGTCACAAAGATACAGTAATGTCATGACTCAGATGATGATGTCATTTTATAAATGATGCAAACAATGATGTCATTTCATAAATGATGCAAGCAATGATGTCATGAAATTAATGATGCAAGAGATGATATCATGAAAATAATGATGTAATCAATGATGCAACATGGTTAAAAACTAAGATGGAATTTGCCTATAAATAGGCATTACCTCTCTTTTCCAAAATCACAATTCAAAGTAGCAAAAAATAGATGTAGAGAGAGTTACATATATTTTCTTATAATAGATTTTTTTTATTGTTATTTTGATCAAGAGGAGGAGTTTTTGGAGCTTGAGTTCATCAAAAATTGTATCTCAGAACAAGTTTTTCCCAAACTTTATTCTTGAATTTAATTATAAGTTGTTATTGTGTTTGTTATTTTGATTGTTAATTTAATTATTTCTTCCTTCTCAATTATGAGTAGCTAATTTTATTTTCTAGGATTTAGATGTAATCTTTTGATTTGCACATGATTATTTATATTTAATTGATTAGATTTGATTGTTGGAATTAATCTTTTATCTTAGAACTTAATGCTTGTAATTAACTAGCCATTAATTGCATGATTTAAGATATTGTGTGAAGTAGCAAGAGTGGAAGCACAATATTAGTTCATTAGGATAATTGACCTAGGGAATGTATTGCTTAGAGATAAGAATACTCCTTTGTGATTTTTAAAAGGATTACTATAAAACTTAATGGGTTTGTGTTAATTGCTTATGATCACGAGAGTAGATGTAAGGTTAATATGAACACACATATTGTATCTTGAGAGAGAACATCATATAATTTAGGAAAATCTAATAATTAATTACAACAAAAATAATCCATCTAAAGATTATAAAGAAATCATATGTGATCAATTGATGAATTCTAAATCCTAGACCTTTAATCTTATTTCATATTTATCATCATTTATTTACTTAAATTTCACTTTAGCTTAAGATATAAATTCTCATAATTGATTTTCTAAATAATAGAGTAATCTTAATTTTGGTACTTGTCAACCCTTCCCTATGGATTCAACACTCTATTCACACACTATTACTTGGCACGACCTGTATACTTGCAGAAATCGTGCAACAATGCCTCAAAATAATGAAAAAAATGATAAAACATGCTAAGCAAAGAAATAATAAACGAAAAGAATGAACTAAGAAATCCTAAGAAAATGAAACAAAACAAAACAAAATAAAATATTAAAAGAAGAAAATAAATGCCTTGCAAGTTTGAGGCTTGGGGATGTAGGGTAGATGAAGCGGACAGCCAGATTGCAATTCCACCTTCTCGGCTCAGTGGAATGACAACCTTCAAACGGCGACTTGGACAGCGTATTTGGGACCTCCTTGGACTGATTTGAGGAGAGCTACTTTGAAACGACCACCCAAATAAAAATTTAAACTAAAACAGTTCATTCCTTTTGGACCAAACTATGGAGATGGTTTGCTCAATGCAAAGGCTAATCAATCAAACCAAGAGGTTAAGAGGTGAAGAAAATAAAGTGGGAGGACTCTTATATATAGGGGAGAGGTTGGAGGAAAGTTTCATGCACTTTCGATATGCGAAAAGTGCACAAAATGAAGAAAAATAGAAAAAGTACCAAAAACATGACTTCTATAGCCAAAAGCCCTGCTACAGCCATAGGGCTTCTGGCAGTAGCCTCAAGCATTTTGGCGGCCACCGCAAGGCCTTCTACGGCTGCCAGTTGAACTTCTCCTTTTTTTTTGCATTTTTTGCCTGTTTTCACTAGTTTCTCATCTATTCTTTATGATTCTAATTGCATTGTGTTTGTTATACAATCCTAGATGATCTAAGGATGGTTCAAAGCACAAAGTGATAGATTTTGGTTCTCTGTTTCTTGATTTTTCAATTTTGGCTTCTGCAAGTCTATTAACCACACCTAAGCATCTTTAAGGTTTCAAATGCAATCTGGAAGATGCAAAATTAAGGGTTCACAGCTGCTCTCTTATCAGAATTGGCTTGGAAAAAAGGCAACTATGCTGATAGTGAACCCGGAGATGAGGGATGGAAAAAATGAACTAAAGGGATGTCTAAGTTGGTATTAAGACATGTTTGTGTGAAAAGGAATGGTTGATTTTTTATAAATAAATGATAGATTGAAAAAGAAACCATAAGAATGTTTAGGTAATCATTACTAAACACTTATGGGTGAAGTTTCCAAAGAATTTTGGTAAAAGGGATAGGGATAGGAATTACATGAATGCCTAGACGATCATTACTAAACATTTATAAGTAAAAAGAGGTTTTATCAACGGCTATCAGTTCGGCGTTGACATTAGATGCAAGAATGGTCTTGGTGAATTTCAATCAAGGCTATCCATTTAACTCTAATGTTAGAAGTAAAGATGATTTGGGTAAAATCTCAATTAAGGATATCTGTTCGGCCTTGATATTTGAGTAAATCTCAATTAAGGCTATCTTTTTGGCCTTAATATTTAGAGAATTTAAATCTAGACTATCTGTCTGGCCTTAATGTTGGAGAATAGAAAAGATATGGGGAAATCTAAATCAAGGCTATCTATCCGGCCTTAATGTTAGAAATGAAAAATGATTTGGGGAAAATTTCAATCTAGGCTATCTATTCGGCCTTAATGTTAGAGAATTTAAATCAAGACTATCCGTCCGGCCTTAATTTTGGAAGTAAAAAAATGATTTGGGGAAAATTTCAACCAAGGCTATCTGTTCGGCCTTAATGTTGGAGAATTTAAATCAAGGATATCTGTCCGGCCTTAATGTTGGAAGTAAAAATGATATGGGGAAAATTTCAATCAAGGCTATATGTCCATACTTAATGTTGGAGAATTTAAATCAAGGCTATCTGTCCGAGCTTAATGTTGAGTAAATCTCAATTAAGGTTATCTGTTCGGCCTTAATGTTTAGAGAATTTAAATCAAGACTATATGTCTGGCCTTAATGTTAGAAGTAAAAAATGATTTGGGAAAATTTTCAATCAAGGCTATCTGTTCGGCCTTAATATTGGAGAATTTAAATCAAGGCTATCCATCCAGCCTTAATGTTAGAAGTAAAAATGATCTAGGGAAAATTTCAATCAAGGCTATCTGTCCGGCCTTAATGTTGGAGAATTTAAATCAAGACTATCTGTCCGGCCTTAATGTTGGAGAATTTAAATCAAGACTATCTGTCTAGCCTTAATGTTGGAAGTAAAAAATGATCTGGAAAAAATCTCAATCAATGCTATATGTTCGGCCTTAATGTGATTTGATGAAATCTTAATCAAGGCTATCTATCTAGCCTTAATGTTAGAAAAAGAGTTGATTTGGTGAAATTTGGTAAAATTAATGGTTCTGGTCTATTTTGGAAAGTCCAGCTCAATGTCCGGTTAGTTTTGAGACATTTCTAGTGGGAATGATGATGACCCTATCTGGTAAGAATCGATGGAGAGATGATATTGTCTGGCAGGAATGATGACAACCTTGTCTAGTAGGAATCGATAAAAAGATGATCCATTTTGATTCAGAAGTCTAGCTTACAACTTGTTCTATTATGAAATGCACTTGAATATGCAATGATTAGATACCTTGAACCTATAGAGGGTCAGTTTGGTAGGAGTGTGCTGAGCTTTTGGGAGAAAGATGCCCCCACCTTTAAAGGTAGCTTATTTATTTGGTTGTTGTTCAATTTAAGAAGAAGTCACTTTGGGAGGTTAAGCTAGGTATGGCTGGGAGAGGTTAGGCTGGGCTTAGGTAGGTTTTGCTTAGGAGAAGGTTCGGTTTGAGGCTAAATTGGAAAGCCTGATCAGGGGAGTCAAGTCCTTAGATATGATTAGGTCGAAAGGCTAGGTCCAGTTTTGGGGAAGGTCAATTTATCAGGCTTATCTCTAGAGAAGTTCATGTGAGAGTCTTTGGTCAGGTATGATAATTAGCTTAGTCAGTTATGGCCTTTTGGTTTTGGCTTTAGGGGAGATCATCTTGGAATGCTAGGTCAGGTTTAGCCTTGGCTAAGGTCATTTCGAAGCTCAGTCTAGTTTGGCCATGTAAGATATTGGATTAGATGCTCGGTCAAGTTATGGCTTTTTGGTAAGTTTATTTAGAAGGCTTGGTTAGATTATATCAGAGAGATCAAGCTGGGATGCTAGACTTGAGAGGCTAATCTTGGCTTAGAGGAAAAGGTCAGTCTAAGAAATCCATTTAAAAGGCTTAGTCAGATTTTACCTTATAGGAGATCATGGGCCTCAAAAATGAAGGTCATTTGGCAGTGGGCTTCGTGGTGAAGGATTTTTGGGAGTGGGCTTCATAGTAAAGGCTTTTGGTCGTGTGCTTCATGGTGAATGCTTTTGGTTGTATGCTTTATGGTGAAGGCTTCTAAGTGTTGAGGATAGTTTTTTACAAGGGTGATTTGGATGGTTGGCTTTGGCTAGGGGCTTCGTGATGAAGGTTTTATGCCAAAGGCTTTTGGTTATAAGGGTACCACATGCTCATAGTTAAAGGTTTGCCCTTTGACCTGGTTGCATTAGAATTGTTTGCAAGCCTTAAGAGACTTTGATCTCAGGGATTATGTGTTTTGCCAATGAGGCTTAATCTTTCAAGGATAAGGAGATGTTTGCTAAAGAGGCATAAGATGGGCCTTGACTGGTTCGAGTCCTTCTTAATCAAATTAAGGATGATAAGCTTTAGGAGATATGCCTCGACTAAATTCAAAAATGATAAGTCTTGAGAGACTTGGGATTTTTGGTTCTGCCTATAATGAGATTTTACCAAGGAAAGGGTGGTATGTGGCTTGAACTTGAAATGATGGTATGATTTGCCAATAAGGCTTAAGATGGAAAGGTTTGAGAATTTTTGAAAAGAATCATGGAGGTTGTATGGTTTTGCTTTTTGTAGCATGAATCATGGAAAAGAGCAAGTCAGGCTTTTCTTGTTATTTGAGATTGAAGAGACTCTTAGAGTGACACTTAATTGGTTTGACTTGATGTAGATGACACACAAACTGAAAGAAAAAAGCCCTTAGGAATGGTTAACGGACTAATGAGAAGAAACAACTTGGGGATTATTCCCCCAGTGAGCGATAAGGACATGATAGACTAGAGATTTAGCTTTTTGAGCTAAATAATGGGATGGATTGACAACAGATAATGATGTTCTAGAAAGACATGCCCCCATTATAGGATAAGGCCATAGAAGATAGTATATCCTTAGAGAATGAACCTCTAGTGAGGAAGGATGACTTTGGAGAAATGAGACGAGACGGATTGATTGAAGATGACAACTTTGGATATGAGGGAAGATGACTTGGATAAGCTTTCTCTCTCTCTCCCTCTCTCTCTCTCTCTCTCTCTCTTTCTCTTTCAGCTCTAACTTTTGCCTAAGCTGCCCTTTTGGGTTTTCAACTTAGTGAGCTTTAATTAATAAAATTTAGAAGAAAATTCCACCATGGTTTGGGTTGCTGCCTTTTTTTCATTTTGAAGGGCTTTAACCTTTGAATTTCGGATTTGACAAAGGTCTTCTCTAAATTGTTGCCCCTTGTTGAGGTGGATCATTTGATTACCTGATGTGTAACAAGTAATTACATTTACTTGCTCTTTATGCTTTAACTGTTTGATCAATTGACCTTCTTTGGTTAGGTGCAATTGTTGATAGCACCTCAAATTCTAACATGTGCTAATTGTGATGGATTTGACTATTTGTTCAGTTCTCTCTCTTTCTTTTTCTTTTTTTTTTCTTTTCTTTTCTTTTCATGCTTTTTTTTCTTGCTTTTTTTTTTTAAAAGCTCATCCATGTCGAACTAAAAAGGAAGATAAGAAAATAAATGTACTAATAAGAAAATGTAGATGCATTACTATAAAGAAAAGTTTATTACAAGATGACAAAAAGGGACCAACATAGCAGACACAAAATACACAAAAAAAAAAATAACAGACCTAGACTTGGAATTAAATGCCAGACTTGGAGATTTAGACTCAAACTCAAGCTTAGACTTAGAATTCAATCTCAAATAGGTCAGATTAGTTGAACTTGAACTACTCTATAACATGCCTTTTTAGGGCTAAGGTAAGGTGGGGTCAAGTCAGATCTAGATTCCTCATTATTGTTCAGGTTGGTGGTGGGGAATTTAGCTATTTATTTTGGATGCAATCTTCAACCTTCGATGCAGTTGCAACCAAAGTTTTGAAGGCAAGTAGGTATCATGTTAACAATTGGCTTGATAGGCTGGAAGTAGATTCTTGACAATGATATCTACCTCTTCTTGCTTAGTTGGTCTGTTTACCATTTGAGCAGCTTTATCCCTCCACCTAGTAAGGAAAATAAAGAATGACTCATCTGGAAATTGCTTTGTGGTCTCCAAATCACGCATAGTGACATCTACTTTAGTGTTGTAATGATACTATCTAACAAAGACATGACAAATATCATCCCATGTTCTTTTTTAGCTCTTTTCTAGTGAAAGAAACCATCTCCTGGCGGTTCCGATTAGCAATTCTTGAAACATTTGAGCAAGGAGCTCATCGCTAAGTCCTATAGGTTTCATTACTCCTATGTATATCTTTAAATGAGTTCTGGGACATGTGGTTCCATCAAATCTATTCAACTCTGGCATTTTGAATTTAGGAGGTAGCTTTGCATCAAGGAATAAGATCAAGCTATCCATATCAATTAAGTCATTGTGGTGCTTTAGGGATTTGATGGTTTTCTCCATAGCTTCAAGTTTATCCATAAGCAATTTGGTATCCTGAGAGAAAACTTCCCCACTTCGAAAATGATCTAGGAGAGAGGAAGAGCTAGAGTGGGTAGTAGTGTTTAGGGCTTAAGTATTAGTAGGTTTCCCAAAATAGGTCTAATTCGGATTTTTATTGAGGTTTGCTTGGTTAATTAGAGCTCGAACTTCCTCAATGATTGCTTGCCTTTGTTCCTTCATGTTTTCTTCAAATTGGATTTGTTGAGCAGCTAGGATAGCTTAAAAATACTATTCAAGCTTCTTAAGAAGGCTAGTCATAAGTGTGGTCAAGGCATCCATGTTAATCTGGTTAGCCATTCTTACTTTATGAACCAAATCAAAAAATTAAGGTAAGTGCTTGGAGAAGAAAATATGGGCATGCAAACTTTGAGGAAAAAGATTCCCTTTAATGTTGTGAGCTAACTGCATTTGGGTTTTTGAGGATTTCCTAAGGTTGCATAGGTCAAGGTCTCAAGCTTAAGGTATCGGATTGAACCAAAGATACTGGGCTTAGGATAGTATATTGGGCTTAAATTAGTGTGTTAGGCCAAAGGTATTAGGCTTAGGGTAGCCCAAAGGTATTAAGCTTAAGGTAGTGTGTTAGGCCAAAGGTATTGGCCTTAGGATAGTATGTTGAGCCAAAGGTATTAGGCTTAGGGTAGTGTGTTGATGATTACATTGGCAGGGTATGGGTAAAAATAAGGGTAAAGGTGTTTTAGATTAAAGGCAAGGTAATGGGGTAAGGTTTAGGGTGATGACTTAAGGTTTATGGGGGCAAAAGGTGATTGAGACAGAGATAAAAGTGAAGGTGTTTGGATAGAAGTGGAAAGTGAGTATGTGACCCTTCTTCGATTCAAGGTATAACCTAGACTAGAGATGAATGCATATTTTGTTACACAATATGGATGCATGATATGCATGGGGAAAATATTTCATAAGAATGCAAAGATGCAAGGTTTTAATTATGGTACATACAACTTAAAGTCAAGATCTAGGTTCAATACATGAAAGGGGTAAGGGTGGCTTGTACATGGTACCCGCCACACTAGAGTAGTGATATACCTAACCACATGTGAATCAAGGAGCCTCACGTAAATCCAACAGTGCATGCATGCTCATTACACCTTTGAAAGAATCAAAGGATTTATCGAGGGTGGATGATTTCACTATCGATGAATAAACCCAATGAGGGTTACCCACTCGATGTTACCTTCTATCCATTGTTTTCCTAAGAAATCTAGGTTGAAAAGGCAAAGAGCCTATACAAATGATGAATGAAAGTCATTTATATATTAAAAGTGCCAAACCTTGATTTAAACTAATTAGTAGTCCTCTTATTTCTTTTTATAACAAAGAAGGTGCTTCCCAGTGGAGTCACCCGTTATGAGGCCTCTCCCGAGCACCTGTCCGATTCGCTAAGTGGGATCAAAATGCTCATTAAGGTTGAAAGTCACGATGGAACCCTCACATTCAGATTGGTTGATTTTTGAAAAGAGTTTCCACCTTAATTTTATTTTATTTGGGATAAGATTAAGGGAAAAACCCAAAATTGACTCCAATTAATATCCCAAAGGAAAAGATCACTAGCTTTAAAACCAAAGAGAATTCGGGAACTAGGTTTTTGGTTTATTTAGAAAAATGATTAGTTTGGCAAATTTAATATAAGATGACTTAAAATAAATTTCATGGATAGTTTACATAATGCATGAACAATCATATAATACATGAATAAACAAATAAATAAACACTCATTCAAAGCGATAAAAGTAAAGCAATAAAGTAAAAGGAATTAACTTACAATCCAAAACCATAATAGAGGATACCTCCTCTAGCCCTTATAAGTTCTAGAGAAGTCACACATTCCCCAAAATTATTTTAAAGCAATTATTAAAGAAAAATACTGCAAAAGAAACACAAAATCAATAATTATAATAAAGAAAAACAAACTAAAAGCAAATATCGCAAGAAAAGAGCTAATTGATAAAATAACATACAAGAGAATGATTACATTTTATTTAAATTGGATTTAATGCTTTAAACAAGCAGGCCTATGTATCCCTTTGAATGGGAATCAAAATCCATATAGTTCACCCTTCTTACGAAGGAGTTAGTTTAACTTAGCCATTTTATCATGTTTTAGTTCATTGATTGAAAGGTAGGCTGATTGATTAAATCATATTAATTGATTACCAAGTTGCTAATTAGGTTAGGTTTTAATTAACAAGTTGATGCATCAATTCAAATCATTTACCAAATTAACTAGATCATATTCTAATCAGCATGCCTCAAAATAATGAAAGAAAATAATAAAACATGCCAAGCAAAGAAATAATAAACAAAAAGAATAAACTAAGTAATCTTAAGAAAATGAAACAAAAAAAAAAATATCAAAAGAAGAAAATAAATACCACACAAGGATGAGGCTTGGAGACATAGGGTGGATGAAGCGGACAACCGGATCGCAATTCCACCTTCTTGACTCGGCGAAATGACAACCTTCAAATGGCGACTCGGACAGCATATTCGGGACCTCCTTAAATTGATTTGAGGAGAGCTACCTTGAAATGACCACCCAAATAAAAATTTAAACCAAAAAGTTCATTCCTTTCGGACCAAACTTATGGAGATGGTTCACTTGATGCAAAGGCTAATTAAGCAAACCAAGAGGTTAAGATGTGAAGAAAATAGAATGGGAGGACTTCTATATATAGGGGAGAGGTTGGGGGAAGGTTTCATGCACTTCTGATGTGGGAAAAGTGCATAAAAAGAAGAAGAAAATGGAAAAAGTACAGAAAACATGACTTCTACCGCCAAAAGCCCTGCGGCTGCTAGCTAAACTTTCCCGTTTTGTGATTTTTGCCCGTTTTCGCCCATTTCTCGTCTGTTTTTTGTGATTCTAGTTGCATTGTGTTTGTTATTCAAACCTAGATGATCTAATGGTGGTTTAAAGCACAAAGTGATAGATTTTGGTTCTTAGTTTCTCGATTTTTCAATTTTAGCTTTTGCAGGACTATTAACCACACTTAAGCATCTTTAAGATTTCAAACACAATATGGAAGGTGCAAAATTAAGGGTTCACACTTATGGGGCCCTTATAAACAACCTTCATTATATGGATGCCATTATGTCTTTACTCTTGTAGATGATTATATAAGAGTTACTTGGACTTTCCTAACGAAAGATAAGACTCAAACCTGCATGTATCTCAAACAATTCATAGTTATTGTACCACTTAGATAAAGCATGAGACAGAAGAATAAACCAAAATGGCTACAGGTTTTTATATTGTCGGTCTCTTTATCTGATACAACCTCTCATTCATAACCACTTTACACTTTACAAATTTATCCCACCTCTTCTCATAATTAGTTTGACCCATCCTATATGCAATTTGTAGCAAATGTATCAACTAGTCATGAGCCTAAAACCTATAATCAAGCAAAGGCAGATCTAAAATGGATTAAAGCAATGCAGAAAGAGCTTGATGCCTTAAAGCTTAATAAGACTTGGATTGTCATTGATCTTCTTCAAGACAAAACACATATTGGCTCCAAGTGGGTGTATACGATTAAATTCAATCCATATGACACAGTTGAGAGATTTAAAGCCAGGTTAGTAGCCAAAGGCTATAACCAAGTGGAGGGAGAAGATTACACAGAGAGTTTTCCCTTGTAGCCAAATCTGTCACAGTCAAGCTTTTCCTTACCATAATAGCCACACATTCTTAGCCCATCCATCAGCTTGACATCAATAATGCATTCCTCCACAGTTATATAGATGAAGACTTGTATATGGAACCTCCTGCTAGGTACTCAGTTCCTACTGTTAAGGTATGCAAGCTAATTAAGTCTTTATATAGGCTCAAACAAGCCTGCAGAAAATGGAATATAGAGTTTACAAATAAATTGCAGAACTATGGGTTACAACAATCATCTCATGATTCTTGTCTTTTACTATGTCTACTGGTGGTTCTTTTCTTGCTATCATCATCTATGTAGATGATGTCTTAATTACAGGCTTAGATCTTTAACAAATTCTACAAGTCAAGAAATATTTGGATGATCAATTTACTATGAAAGATCTTGGGTCAGCAAGGTATTTTTTGGAATTGGAGTTGGCAAGTTCTTCTCAAGGTCTCTATATCAACCAAGGAAAGTATATCATAGATATACTTTAAGATGTAGGTTTAACAGGTGCTAAGCCTGCATTAACCCCTTTTGCTTCTCACATCAAGTTTGCAGATGCAGATAGTCCTCCTTTTGAACATCTAGATCAGTATGGAAGACTTGTAGGAAGGCTACTATACCTGAATCTCACTATACCAAATATCAGTTTTGCAACTCAACAATTGAGTCAATTTATGAGTGCACCTCTGATTTCACACTGGGAAGTTGCTCTTCATTTGGTCCGATACTTGAAAGGTTGTCCCTCTTATGGTCTCTTCTTTCCTACACAGACTTCATTTTAGCTCTCTGCCTATTTTGATGCAGACTGGGCTGCTTGTTCTCTTACTAGAAGGTCTCTTTCTGGGTTTTGAATATTTCTTGGCTCTTCATTGATCTCTTGGAAGACAAAGAAACAAACAAGTGTTTCTAAGTTTTCTGCTGAAGCAAAATACAAAATTTAGGGACCACTGTCTGTGAATTGAAGTATATTTCTTTTTTGCTTAAAGAGTTTCAGTTGCCTCTATCATTACCTATTCCATTACATTGTGATAATCAAGCTGCTATCCATATCACAGTAAACCCAGTTTTTCATGAAAGAACCAAGTATTTGGAGATCGATTGTCACTTAGTTAGAGATACGTACAAGGATGGTTTTATTCTACCAGCTCATGTCAATTCCAAGATGTACTTAGCTGATCTCTTTACTAAATCCTTATCCTCCAATCAATTTCATTTTCTTTTGTCCAAGATGGGCTTGTTTCTGGCTCACCAAGCTCCATCTTGAAGAGGGGGGGGGGGGGGGGGGGGGGGGGGGGGGGTGGGGTGTGGGTGGGTGGGGTGGTGTGAGAGAGAGTTGTAAATAATGTAAATAATATGTATTTATTTTAGTATTGTAAATATTAGTAGGTGTACAGTAGTTAGTTTTACAAGTTAGTTTCAGTCACTTGGTTAGCTAGTTAGTTTAATATTGAGCTGGCAGTTTAGTCAACTAGTATAAAAGAAAAGGGACGTGTTTTGTAAGCTTCTACAAGCAATATTTTTTTTTAATCAGTTACTTTACCAAATTCATCTTCTTCTTCATTTACAAGATATTTGTATTGCTTCAATTGAGATTTCTAGTTGGGGTTTAATTTTTCTTCAAGCCTAAAAGAAAGAAATAAGCTCAAAAGGTAATTTATGATTTTATTCTTTTATGGCCATAAAAGAAAAAAGGTAATGAAATTGATACAATACTAAAAATTTGAAGACTAATTTAGAAAATTATAGTAATATAATGGGTTTTAGCAATTGCTTTGTTATTAATTTAAATCCCAAATAAATTAATTGTGTGATGCGGCGTATTCGATTGTGATGAGATTGACATGTTTTATGTTATTTTATTTACTTGTTTAAGAAGTGAGAGAAGGGAGCTTGGAACGCGAAGAGGATTGGCACTGAAAGGTCTTTGAATTTGATTTTTGGAGTTATCCTCTTAATGATAAGGTGCTATTGATTTGATATTATATGATGTTTTTCCCCTGCGTGATTGGTTTTGCACTCTGTCATGTTTCTCTTAGATAAAGGCTACATTTGTTTTGTCAGGATTAGCCTGGCATTTCTTAGTTAGGAAATGATTCGGTCCACCTTACATGAAAAAACACGTAATTATACTGAATAAAAAATATATAAAATTACAAATGGATGGTTTTTCTTTTTTTTTTTTTAAATAAAAAGATGAATTTTTCATTTATATTAATAAAAATATATCTTAATTTTTGAAATTAAAAATATAAAATTATACATCAAGAAATATAAAAGCTAAAAATTGACTTGAATTTTTTTTTTTTTATAATTTTTAATTGTGTTTATAGAGCATATCGTTTGATAATCTCTAATCTTACTGATAGAGTATTAGATCTAGTACATCAGCAGAAAACACGCTTTGCTTGTCAGCTATTCGTAGTCGCAAATCTACTTTTATGCCTTTCAATAAACCCGATTGCTTGAAAATCAATAAAAATTCAAATCTAAAATTTTCATGAAAGAAGACACAAAAATCTTCATGAAGAAAGATATAAAAACTTCTACGAAAGAAGACTCACAAAATCCCAGAAAAAATGAAAAATAACAAAACGAAATAAAATCTATGCCTGTAAAGACAGATATTCACATATCTGTATAAATTTATATTTTATTTGATAGATAATCTAAATAAAAAGGATAATATAAAAGATAACCGAATCGCCAATGATCAAATGAGAAGGTCGGCGATGGTTTAAAAAATAAAAATTTAAGTAAGAACTAGAGAGAAAAAGAATAGAAAAGACTACTAAGATTTTTTGTATAAATGGATGGGTGTTAAATCAAATACACTCAATTAGTTTATGTGTATAGAACTTTAAATTTTAATATGATATTAGAATTTTATACTCAAATAAATTTGATATTGGGCCGAATCCTATTGGGCCATTTTGGTTGGTTGGATTTTGGAGCCTAAATCAGACCACTTTGAATGGGCTAAATCCTTGGGGGTTTCAATGTTGAGATGCCTGTTAAATCCCTGTTAAATCCCACAATTAGATTGATAATAATACGAGTCTATTGTTATTGAGCAAAGAATTCTATATTTCTATGTGTTTCAATTGTACAAAATGCGTAGATATTTATATAAAAAGCCTAGTACTAGAAAAGGAAATGAAATATGTTAATTACACAATCAAGGCCATAATCAATTATACAAACAAGGCCATAAATGAAGGCTGTAATTATGTTAACACACACCTCTCACCCCCCCCCCCTAAAACTCAAAGTAGTACAGTGGATGTCAACTCAATTTTGCTTAGTAAGTCTTGAAAACGAGTGGGAAGATGAGTTTTGGTGAAGATATCAACTGTTTGGTTGGCAAAGGAGATAAGAAGCAAAACTATGGTGCCTTGAGTAATATGATGTCTTATAAAGTGACAATCGATCTCAATGTGTTTTGTACGCTTATGAAAAACGTCATTGTGAGAGATTTGAATAGTACTTCTATTATCACAATGGAGCACAGTAGCAAAAGATTATGACACCCATATTGGTTAATAACCAGCTTAACCAAAGTAATTATCAAATGTGGCATTAGCAAGAGCACGATATTTAGATTTGGTGCTGGAGTGAGCAATGACAGTTTGATTTTTGCTTCATTAAGAGATAAAAGAATCACACAAGGAAAAATAATAACCAGTGGTAGAACAACAATTTGTTGGATCACCAGCCTAATTGGCATCAAAGTAGCCAGATAACACCATAGAGGAGTTAACAGAGAAATGTAAACAATGAAAAAGAGTTCTTTTAATATAACGAAGGATCTAAATTACTACAAAAAAATGAGACGATTGAGGAGCAAATATAAACTAATTGACCATATGAAAAAACATAAGAGATCAGGTTGTGTAACAGTGAAATAAACAAGACTTCCAATAACCTGGCGATATAAAGAAGAATCATCAAGAGCAGTGCCATCCATAGGCGTAAGTTTGCAATTTAGTTCTAAAGGGGTTGATGTAGTTTTACTTTCAGTAATGCTAGCTTGAGAAAGAAGGTCAGATACATACTTAGCTTGAGAGAGATAATAGCTATCAGAATTTTGAGAAACTTCAAGAGCTAAAAAATAGCTAAGAGAACCTAAATCATTCATTTCAAAATTTTGACTGAGATAATGTTGCAACTCTAAAATACTGGATGCATCACTACTTGTTATGATCATATCATCAATATAAAGTGACAGAAGGATAACACCATGGTTAATTTAATGAATGAATAATGCAAAATCATATAGACTAGAAACAAAGCCAAATTGAGTAAGAGTGGAACTAAACTTGGCAAACCATGCCTGGGAGCTTATTTCAATCCATATAAAGCTCATCAAAACTTACAAACATTATGAGGAGAATGATAACTAGGAGGAGGATGCATATAAACTTTTTCTAGCAAATCACCATAAAGAAAAGCATTTTTGACATCCATTTAGAAAAGTGAACATTTATGGACTGCAACAATAAGTAATAGACTATGAACATATGTTAATTGAGCCATTAGAGCAAAGGTTTCTTTATAGTCTATACCATATTCTTGAGTGTAGCCTTTGGCTACTAAGGGAGCTTTGCATTCTACAATAGATCCATTAGAATAAGTCTTGATTTTATAAATCCATTTGCAGCCAATAGGGGTATTGTTTAGAGGAAGATCTACTAAATCCCAAGTATGAGTTTTCTCTAATGTCTGAAGTTCTTCGATCATAACTTATTGCTAAAGAGGGTCATTACTTGCCTCACGATAAGAGTGAGGCTCATGGAGGTTTCCAATAGCAAAATAACTATGAAAATCATTAAGGTAATGAGGAGTTTCTCTTACCCAAGTGGAACAACGAAGAGTAGTGTCATGAGTGGGTGCAGGCACATGTGCATGATCAATAGCTAGAGCAGGTTCAATAGGAGCAGGTGAGGAAAGGCCAGTGTTGAGTGCATTAGAGTCACCTGTATTAGAACTAAGGAATAACTCAATGGAGGAATCAGTAAAAAATAGAGTCAATATTAACAGAGTGGTGAAATTGAGAAAGAGATGAGAACATAGTGTTTTCCTAAAAGGTAACATGATGAGAGATGCATAATTTATTAGAAATAGGATCCCAACAATGGTATCCATTGTGTTCTACTCCATAACCAAGGAAATGATAACTCTATATTTTTAGAGTTATTTTATTTGTTTAAACTTAAATTTTAGCTCAGTTCTCAAAAATGCAATAATATTATTATTTATTGTTAGAAATAAATAGTTCTACAATTTATAAATAAATTATAACATATTTTAAGTATTTTTATTTTATTTTTGCAGATCAAAATGATGCAGTAAAAATAATGATGCAAGCAATGATTCAAGTTTTCAATCCATGAAAAATAAATTCAATGGTTGGTGGCCAAAATTCAATGGATGGTAGCCAACCTAACCATTTTTTAATATTGATAAAGGAATTCAATGGTTGGTGGCCAAAATTCAATGGTTGGTAGCCAACCTAACTATTTTTGAATATTGATGAAGGAATTTAATGGTTGATGGCCAACCTAACCATCAATGTTGAATTTTTGATGTAAGAATTTTAATGGAACTTGAATTCTTCCACCAAACATGTCTATAAATACCATGCTTGGCAAAGGGAAATAGCATCAAAAGAAAATCCATAAAAAAATATGTAGAGAGATTTTCATATGTTTTCTTAGAGTAGATTAGTTTTATTTTTTATTTTGATCAAGAGGAGGAGTTTTTGGAACCTTGAGTTCATCAAAGATTGTATCTCAAAACAAGTTCTCTCTAAACTCTATTCTTGAATTTAATTATAAGTTATTATTATGTTTATTGTTAATTTAATTATTTCTTCTCTTTTAATTATGAATAGCTAAATTTATTTTTCTAGGATTTAGATGTAATCTTTTGATTTGCATATGATTATTTATATTTAATTGATTGGATTTAATTGTTGGAATTAATCTTTTATCTTAGAATTTAATGCTTGTAATTAACTGGCTATTAATTGCATGATTTAAGATATTGTGTGAAGTAGCGAGAGTGGAAGCACAATATTAGTTCATTAGGATAATTGACTTAGGGAATGTATTGCTTAGAGATAAGAATACTCCTTTGTGATTTTTAAAAGGATTTCCATAAAACTTAATGGGTTTGTGTTAATTGCTTATGATCACGAGAGTAGATGTAAGGTTAATATAAACAAACATGTTGTATCTTGAGAGAGAACATCATATAATTTAGGGAAATCTAATCATTAATTCCAGCAAAAATAATCCGTCTAAAGATTATAAAGAAATCATATTTGATCAATTGATGAATTCTAAATCCTAGACCTTTAATTTTATTTTCATATTTATCATTATTTATTTACTTTAATTTCATTATAAATCTCATAATTGATTTTCTAAATAATAGAGTAATATTAAAAATTGGTACTTGACAAACCCTTCCTCGTGGGAACGATACTCACTCATCACTTTATTACTTGTAAACGATCTGTGCACTTGCAGAAATCGCGCAACAGGAAACAACATAAGTGAGTACGAGGTTCTAATTTTGTGCATTCATGAGTTTGTAAAAGAACAAAACAAGCATATAAGGTTTAAGAAGTGAATAGTTAGCAACTTTACTAAACAACTTTTCCAAAGGAGATAAATTGTAAAGCATTAAGGTAGGAAAATGATTAATATTATATATAGTAGTAAGAGTTACTTCTCCCTAAAATTTCTCCAAACATGAGGTAGAAAGAAGAAGACCACGAACAAAGTTTAAAATATGATAATATTTTCATTCAGCTTGTCCATTCTATTAAGAAGTTTGAGGACAAGAACGTTGAAAAACCATGCCTTGTTGATTGAGGAAATGAAGTAAGGAAGAGTCTTGATATTCCATTGCATTGTTTGTTTGAAGAATTTTAATGGTACAAGAAAACTGAGTTTTAATCTTATTAGCAAATGTAATGTAAATCTATAGTAACTCAGATTGATTCTTTAAAAAATATATCCAAGTAAATCTAGAATACTTATCAATAAATAACAAAAAATAACTAAAACCATTCACTAAAGAAATAGGGGAAGGCCCCTAAATGTCAAAATGAATCAAGTGAATAGGGCTCTTTGAAATAAAATCACTACTATTGAAAGACAAGGCAGGTTGTTTTGCAAGTTAACAATTTAAACAATTAAAAGACTCAAACTTTATAAATCCTAACAAGCTACGAGAAATTAAAGGCTAAATTTATTTGGCTAAGGTATAACCAAGACAAACATGCCAATGATGAATGGAAGAATTGGTAGTAGTAGCGAACACAAGTTTCTAAGGAAGATGAAGAGACACAAGCTCAAATAATCACCCCACCTTACAATCTGTCCTAAGAATCTATCCCATTTTTAGTTATGTACCTGACAACAAAAAGGAGAAAATATAACATTTAGTCTGATTTCGCATAATTGACCAATAGAGATAATGTTAAATGCCAAGTTAGGAATATAGTAGGTTTTAGGAAGACTGAGTTAAAGGTAGATGCATGTCCAGTGTGAGTAATGTTCATTTTAGTTCCATTTGCAATTTGGATTGGTGGTAAGGAAGAGACATGTATTATGGAAGACACGAGATTAATATTAGTAGTCATATGGTTATGATATGTAGAGTCAAAAAGCCAATGTGAGTTACCGGGGTGGTAGACATGGCTGCAGAGGAATCGGAAGAGATAATCTATTTGAGTAGAGCCTCAAGATCACTTAATATAATGGCAATAGAACCTTCAGTGGCAGCAGTAGTGACAGAAGCTGATCTAGGCTTTAAGAAATTCATGGATTTTTAAAAAACCCCTTTTGGTCATGGAGGGCGAGTTGGGTAATGCTAAAAAATGTGATTAAGATCATGATAGTGTCTGCATTCTATAGTAGGATAGTAAGCAAAACTATGACCAAATTGATTATAATTCTTATAAACTTGATTGCTAGATTTCTAATGTGAGGACCGAGTAGTTGCAAGAGCAAGTGAAGAATTTGGAGTTTTGTCAAGATTAAGGTGAGTTTCCTTAAAGAAAAGCTCTTGTATAGCCATATCCAAAGTACGAAGAGGATGTCGATGTAGAAAGGAGGCACAGACAGCTTCATATTCTGGTCAAAGAGCCATAAGAACTTAGATGAGGTGAAGATGATCTTCACTGATTTTGGCTTGAGATATTTGATTCCAAATTGGTTGAATGTAAGCAAAAAATATTCACAGACTGATCAGATTCTTGTTTAAGATTATGAAGAGTAGTCCATAACTGAAAATAGTGAGCAAGTTTATTGGTTTGATATCAATTGGCCAAGAAGTCCCAAATTTCTTTTGCAGTATCAAAATCAGCAAATTAGATATGGATAAATGGGACAGAACTATTGCAAAACCAAGTAATAATCTGACGATTCTTGCTATCCCAATCTTCAAAGCAGTCAACAAATTTGGTAGCAGTCTGATCTTGCTCTCTAGTTGGCTTAGTGATATCTCTAGCGACAATATGCCAAAGCTTGTTACCAATCAAGAAACTTTTCATTTCTTAAACCTAAAGATTATAGTTTGATCCATTCAAAATTGTTGTAATTGGTTTTGCAATATCCAATTTCTCCATTAGAGTAATGAGCTAAAATCCAAAGCTAAAGACAAAATCTATAAAAATAGACTACAAAAATGAATTTAGGAAGCCAAAAACCTTTAGGAATAAGTATGAGTTGTTGGCAAACTGGTTGGAAAAAGACTGAATTGGTCGATCAAATATTGGTGAACCAGTTTGGTTAAATAAGAACTAGGATCTAGACTAGCAATGTAGGTCAGAGTGCAAGTCACAAATCGGGTCGATAAGCACATATTAGATCTGGACAAGTTGCTGACATCAGCCCCGAGAAGCAAAACTTTCAGATGGAGTGTGAGGGAGCGTCTGGCACCTGTTAAGGTCTTGGCGAGTTGCGTTGGAGTTGCTAGAAAGAGAAGAACAGAATGGTGTGAGGTCTTGCCCGAGCACCGGCCCAATCCGCTAGAGAGAACCAGAATGCTTATTCAAGTTTAGACTCAAAATGGAACCCTCGGGTTCAGATTTGGTTAATTTTGAAAATGCTTTTAGGAGTCGCCACCTCAATTTGATTTAGTTAGGAAAACATTAAGAAAAAAAAACTAAATTGACTCCAATTCATTAATTTTTAATTAATTTGCCCATAGCTAAAATCACTAGCCTCGAATCAGATTGAGCTTGGAGACTAGGTTTTTAGTTTAAAATAATCAAAATTGGGCTCTTAAGTTTAATTTAACTTGAAAATTGGGTTTCATGAATAACATTAATAATTGTAAATAAAATACATGAATATGGGATAAGATGGATGCATGAAGATTAATGAAGCAATAAACATTCACAAATAAAGGAGAGTGTGCCCTCTAATCTTTAAAGATTTAGGGGAACTACATGATCACTCCTTAATTAAGATAATTACATTGATAGAAAATGAGATACCTTCTCTAGCCTTTATAGAATTCTAGGAAGACCACAAATTCCCTTATAAATATCATAAAAAAGATAATTAATTCAAGAAAAATGAAGAAAATAAGTTTAATTTGAAAAATTAGATTTGAAGTTTGGACTTAAATTCTAAATATACCTACGTACCCCATTTGAAGAGGGATCAAAACCTGTTGGGTATTTTCTGCAAGTGTACAGAGTTCACAAGTAATATAGAATGAATAGAATATCATTCCCACAAGGACTATGTTATCCACCTATCTACTATTTCTTTCCTTTGTTTAAGGTTTAATGAATTAATTTTGATTCTTTATTTTAAACAAAACAACTAAATTTAATGAAATAACTTGAAGAGAAACAATGAGATTTAATGGTCAAGAATTAATATTTATTCGCACTTAATCAATCAATTACCTTAATATCTAATTAGTGTATGATCTGGGTTATCCTATAGCATTGATTAAATTCTCTCGATATTTAATCAATTAAACCAACATTCAAATTATCTCTAAACAGCTCAACCAATTCTCATTATATTAAACTATTTGTTGATTTCCTAGATTTAGCATTCAATTAAACCCTAAGGATATTTAACTACTAATTATAATCTGTTATCAATTAGTAATCAAATAAGTATTTGCAAGTCTATTGTATTACCATCTCTCAATGCATAACACAACATAAATCACAACTTTATTGGCCAAACAAAGTTAAGCATTAATCATAGCAAATATCATATACCACAATGAATTAGATATATAGATAATTGAAAGAAATTGTTATTCAAAACATTAATCCTTAACTAAAGAATTAGTTAAACATGATTGCAATGGAAACCAAGTACCAAGAAGAAAAGAAATTCATAAACCCAAGGTTGTAGGAGATAAGAAAATTGGATTTCTCAATCTTCAATCCTTAAGCTTTAATCTTGATTTTCTTGAATTTAATCTCTCCTTAGGATTTTTGTTTCTTATTCTCTTCCCCTTCTCCTGTTTTTCTTCTCTTCTTACTATATTTATAGTGCAATCAGTCTCCTTGTCCAATTAGGTTTGAAAGATTGGCCCTTGGATGAAATAAAAATGGATTTGGAATTCACACCCGTCATGCCCGCGAAATATGTCGCGCCCGCAACACTAGGCACTCTGTTTTCGGTGCAGCAACACCACTTGGTGCGCCTGCGATGTGCTTCAGCTTCTTATTTGGAAGCCTTTCTCGACCATTCCAGTTCCGCACTAACCTCCTTTCAATCGCCCATCTAACTTTGCTTCGTTTAGGTTCTTTCACCCTACAAAACCTTAGAAAACCTTTCTCAAATGCAATACATAAACTATGAATAAAATTAAGTCAAAACGCATCCTAACACTTATAATTTCTAAAGAAAAATCACCTATACACATACCTTCTATATGCATACATCAAATTCTCCCACACTTGAATTTTTGCTTGTCCTCAAGCAAACACTCAACATTTTCATTCTCAACTTTTTCACCATCCTATTGGACACATTTAATCTCAAGGAACATTCATCATTTTATTTATGCACTCCTAAGTACCCCAAATTCAAGAATTTTTATCAACAAGGATGCCTAGGACAAGAATTCTCACATAAAGAGTATACTTATAAAGAAAAGATAAAACACATATCTTAACCCATAATTTACCAATTATAATTAGATAACTTGCCAAAAATTACCAAATAAAATTAAGCTCAATGGGAATCAATAGGATTTTTAAAACACTTAAGCACAAAGGGGTTAATTAATTAATTTTTATTACATATATGTTTTTCTTTTGTGAGTGTGTTTTATGCTCCATCTCACTTTTGCAAGTACTTTTTATGCTCCATCTTGCTTTTGCAAGTGCATTTTACACTCCATCTTGCAAATTTTATTATTATTATTATTATTATTATTAACTAACTAAACCCCCTTTTATTATTGGTTTCCCTATATCATATTCCCAATTAACAAAAATCCTTTGGTCCTTTTCCAGCTAATTGTACTTAATTATGAAAGATAAATTATTAGTTAGCTAATGTGTTCAAAAATTTCTAAAAAAACATAATCTAAATGTGAGAGTTCTCAAACTAATTATCCATTTAATAAACTTTCTTAGATTAAGGGATTACTAGGGACAACATCCTTTATAGTTTAAAATCCATTTCAATTAAATTATGTCCAATGTTCAAGCTATAATTGAGAATGACTATGTTATACTCCAACCAAACAAATATAACCAAAACACATAAAAAGAAAATGATTATAGCAATTCACAACACATTAAGACACATCCCCCACACTTGAATATCACATTGTCCCCAATGTGATTTCCAATATGCAAACAAAATGATCATATGAAATGTGCAAAAACGAATAAAAGAGAGAGGTTTAAGAAACTGCCCTTGCTAAGTTGGAGGTGATAGTGGAGGAGATGGAATGTCGAGGCCCGATTGATTGAAAAACTTGGAAAGCTTGTATCTTTGGTAGGATTGCTCCTTTTCCACATGCCAAAGTGGCAAATCCATATCATCCAATTTAGTGCTCACCCTATAGTTATGCTCATCAACAGCATCCAATCATCGTAGAACTTGCTTCCAACTGGCCTCCTCCTCATGATCATCCTCTTCTTCTTCTTCATCTCCATTCTCCTCTTCCTCATCGTCCTCCTCATGAGTTGAAGAAGTAGCTGGAATGCTTGATTGCACGCCATCCCTTAGCCGTTGACATTTTCGAGTGATGGGGTCTTTCAGGGACATATCCACCCAAATGGTCTCGGATCAAATAAGTGCATCTATTGTAAAACTTCCTCCCTTCAAATCTTCCATTACTAGACTATTCTCATAAAAAAAAATTAAAAAAAAAACTTGGAAATACATAGCAAGTCCAGTTACAATATGGCCTATGGCAATGGTTGTCTTGGGATGAGTCACAATGTACATCAGACTTTGAAAAATCTAGTAAGTGGTGGAAATTTTATGATTTATGTGCAAACACCACAACATAAATAATTCTTTCGTAGAGACCTTATCACTTTCTAGTTTTGCCAAAAACAGCATGACACATGAATTTATGCAAAAGCAAGTAACTGTGATCTTTAATTAACCCATTTGATGCCTTCTGAGGATCAAACTTGTCTAATCTTGTTAGTTTCTTCTAAAATTTACCAATATCAAAATTTTCACAAAATCTATACTTCCTCCTTTAGGCAATCCAAAAGCTCTAAACATGATATCATAATCAATTTAGTACTCTTTGCCTAACATCCTACATTCCAAAAATTTTTCACTAGAAGTGGAGTACTTTAAGATAGTGAAAAACTCATGAATTAATTCCATAAATGTAGGATTTTTGATCCCTATAAATTTTCCCCAACCAAGTTTAGCACATAATGTTGTCAATTTTTCCTTTAATTTTATAGTTTCTAAGGCACGATCATCCAAATATCTACAAGGCTGCATTGTACATTTAATTAGAGAAATATACCTATTGCTTTCTTCCTCACTAAAAATAGAAAATGGAGCACCAAATGTGTAGGCAAGATTGCTTATTTCTTCTTCCTCCATTCTTGCTTTCCCTTTCTTTAAGCTAGCCTTCTTAGCCAGACTCTTGACCCTTGAAGCCGTGGATTCTTGTTAATATGAAGGAATTTATGGTTGTGTTGGACTTTAAGAGAGGAAATTGGGAAGTTTTGAGAGTTTGGGAGTTAGGGATTTGAAGAGTGGTAGAGATAGATGCAGAAATTTTAAGGAAGAATAAGGAGAATGAGGGTTTTGGGCTGCTCACGTGCTGTTTTAAAAGGCTCTTTTTTTTTTAGTCTGCTAGAACATCGCGCCTGTGACGGATGGTGCGGTCGCGATACGACTAGTTGCTACGCCCTCTGTTGTGGGTGTGATGGCTAGTGCGCCACAATGAGGCCAGTGCGCTAGCAGGCCCGTGCGCCCTGCACACCTGCTCACCTACTCGTTGCGCTCGTGACATCTAGTGCGCCTGTGCTGCTAAGCTTTCCTCTCAGATGACCTCATACATGCTCTGCTATCTAAGAAATAAGAAAACAACTAAAACAAACCATGAACTAAAAGTGAAAAATCATAAATGAACACTAATTAATAGCCACAAATCCTTAACTAAAATTAATGAACTAAAAATTATCAAGAAATAACAAAGGATAACTTAGGTTGCCTCCTAAGAAGCGCTTCTTTAACATCGTGATAGCTGGATGTTGAGGAAATTACCTTTAATGAATTTCAACTAGGGAGATTGATTCCCTTGCTTAAGTCATAATATCACCATAGTAGAGTTTGCATCTATGCCCATTGACCTTGAAGGTTTCGCCTTTTGAATTCTCAAGTTCTAAAGCACCATGGGGAAATACTCGAGTCACTTTGAACGGTCCACTCCACCTTGATTTCAACATGCCTGGGAAAAGTTTCAACCTTAAATTGAACAATAAGACTGAATCTCCTTCCTTAAAGTCTTTCTTAAGGATGTGAGCATCATGCCATCTCTTGGTCTTCTCTTTGTAGATCTTGGCATTCTCATAGGCTAAGTGTCGAATTTCTTCTAACTCATTCAAATCTAGTAGCCTCTTGCCTCCAGTAGCCTTTAAATCAAAATTTAGCAATTTTATTGCCCAATAAGCTTGATGTTTTAGCTCTACTGATAGGTGACACGCCTTGCCATACATCAACCTATATGGTGACATACCAATAGGTGTTTTGTAGGCTATCCTATACGCCCATAAAGCATCATCAAGCTTTGCCGCCCAATCTTTCCGGGACCCATTGACTATCTTCTCAAGGATTCTTTTCAGTTCTCTATTAGACACCTCTACTTGACCACTAGTTTGAGGATGGTAGGGTGTGGCTACCCTAAGATGGACTCCATATTTCTTGAGTAAGGACTCAAAATTTTTATTGCAAAAATGAGTGCCTCCATCACTAATTATAGCTCTTGGAACCCCAAACCTTGAAAAGAGCTTCTTTAGGAACCTGATCACCATATTGGCATCATTGGTAGGAGTAGTAATTGCTTCAACCCATTTAGATACATTGTCAACCCCTACCACAATGTATTTATTCCCATAAGAGAAGGGAAATGGACCTATGGAGTCAAGTCCCCACATATCAAACAATTCCACTTCCTGAATGGAAGTGAGTGGCATCTCGTTCCTCTTTGATAGATTTCCAGCTCTTTGACATTGATCACAATGGGCAATGAAGTTCTTGGTGTCTTGAAATAAAGTGGGCCAAAAGAAATCGCTCTCCAGAATTTGAGCAACAGTTTTGGTAGCCCTAAAATAGCCTACATAAGCTAAACTGTGGCATTGATTTAGTACCTCTAACATCTCTTCCTTGGGTACACATCTTCTAATCAATCCATCCCTATAAATTTTATAAAGGAAAGGCTCATCCCAAATATAGTGATTGGCATCAAACAAGAACCTTTTCTTCTATTGATAAGACAAATCTGGGGTAGAATGCCACAAACCAAGTAATTTACCACATATACGTACCAAGGGGTGCTTATTTGTTCAATGACCATAAGAGATTCATCAGGGAAGAGTTCATTTATGCCTTGTTCATCCTTGTACTTGTGCTCCATTCCTTCTAATCGAGACAAATGATCTGCTACTAGATTTTTCGATCCCTTCTTGTCTTTTATCTCGATATCAAACTCTTGGAGAAGCAAAACCCATCGAATAAGTCGAGGCTTGGCATCTTTCTTGGCAAAAAGGTATCTCAAAGCTACATGATCAGCGAAGATGATAACCCTTGAGCTAAGAAGATATGATCAAAATTTGTCAATTGCAAACACCACAGCCAACATCTCCTTCTCTGTAGTTGTGTAATTAAGTTGAGCTCTAACTAATGTCTTGCTTGCATAATAAATCACATGGAGCTTCTTCTCTTTTCGCTATCCTAATACATAACCCAAGACTTGATCACTTACATTGCACCTAATTTCAAAAGGAAAAGCCCAGTCAAGAAGGGAATAATTAGGGCTGACACTAACACTTCTTTCAATCTCTTAAAAGCATCCAAACATTGAGCATCAAAATCAAAAGGAGTATCTTTAACCAATAAGTTAGCGAGAGGTTTAGCAATTAAAGAAAAATCTTTAATAAATCACTTATAGAATAATGCATACCCCAAGAAAGCTCAAACTCCTTTCACTGAAGTTGGTGGAGGTAATCTCTCTATGACTTCATTTTTTGCTCTATCAACCTCCAGGCCCTTGCTTGAAATTTTGTGTCTCAATACTATCCCTTCATCTACTATGAAATGGCACTTCTCCTAATTCAACACCAGGTTTGTCTCTTCACATCTTTTAAGTACCTGATCTAAATTAACAAGACATTGATTAAAAGAATCTCCAAATATAGAGAAATCATCCATAAAAACCTCCACAATGTCCTCAATCATGTCTAAAAATATAGCCACCATGCATATTTGGAAAGTAGCAGGTGTATTGCATAATCCAAAGGGCATATGCTTATAAGCGAGTGTACCATAAGGACATGTGAAAGTGGTCTTGTCTTGGTCTTCTAGAGAGATGAAAATTTTATTGTACCTTGAATACCCATCAAGGAAGCAATAGTGAGTATGGCCTACAATTTGCTCCAACATCTGATCAATGAATGGGAGGGGAAAGTGATCCTTCCTCTTTGAAATTAGCTCCCCATCTTCACTTTCGACCACTGTCATACCTCTTTTCTTAGGTACACATTGAACCGGACTCACCCAAGAGCTATCAGAGATAGGATAAATGATTCTCGCGTCTAAGAGCTTCACGATTTCCTTTTTGACCACTTCCTTCATGTTCAGAGTTAGTCTCCTTTGCCTTTTTGCTGTAGCTTGAAACCTATCTTCCATATGGATTTTATGCATGACAATGGAAGGACTAATGCCTTTGATATCGAAGATGTACCACCTAATAGCTTTTATTCTTTGCTATACCAAATCCACTACCCTTCTTTCTTGCTCCTTTAAGAGTTTGTTTGAAATTATGATTAGTAGTGTCTCTCCCCTCTCAAAAAGGTATATCTCAGGTGGTTTGGAAGTAGTTTAAGTTCTACTTGGGGAGGCTTTTCAATAGATGGTGGGGTAGGGTTGTCATTTCTCACCAAAAGTTTAGAATTCTAGAGAATATGGGTGTCACACCCACTACAGGTGTCATGGTCACACTACATCCCTTCAATCTCAGCTCCGGATCCAAGCTCAGCCAGTGTCATGCCCACAATAGGTGGTATGCCCATGACACTGGTGATTGCTGCACTTTTTGCGCCCGCAACAAGTGTTGTGCCCGCAATACTAGTCTGCTCTAAAAATTCAACTTTTTCCCATTCCTCTTTCTTAATTTCTAAGATGCATTCATCAATCACATCAATCCTTATGCAACCCTCCTCTTCCATAGGATGTTTCATGGCATTAAACATGTTGAACTCCACCTTTTCATCCTCAATCCTCAAGGTGAGCTTCCCCTTATATACATCTACGAAAGCTCGACCTATGTTAAGGAATGGTCACCTAAGGATCAATGAGCCATCTTTATCTTCCTCAAAGTCAATCACCATAAAAAATACTAGAATGATGAATTTATCTACTTTGACAAGCACATCTTCAATGATTCTATATGGTCTCTTGATTGAGTGGTCTGCTAATTGCAAGAGTATAGAGGTAGGCTTTGCTTCCCCCAAACCAAGTTTCTTGAAGATAGACATCAGCATCAAATTAATTCTAGCCCTAAGATCACATAGACAATCAAAAAATTCTAAGTTCCCCATAACATATGGTATTGTAAAGCTTCTTGGATCTTTCAATTTAACTGGCATTTTGCTTGTGATGATTGAGCTGTAATTTTCTGTTAGAGGCACAGTTTGCCCTTCATCCCACTTCCTCTTATTGGTTATGATGTCTTTCAAAAACTTTGCATATTTCGGCATTTGAGCTAGAGCCTCAGCAAAAGGAATGTTGATTTGCAACTTCTTGAAAATTTCTAGGAACTTGGAAAACTGCTAGTCCACTTGTTGCTTCCTCAACCTTTGTGGGAGTGGCACCTTTGGTTTATATGAAGGTGGAGGGGGGTTTATAGGTTGTTGATATGATCCTTCTTGCGCCTTATCCCCCATGCTTTCTTTCACCTCTTTTTTATCTTTTTTCTCTCTTTGCTTTAGCAAAGGTGGTGCTAACTCCTTACCACTTCTCAAAGTGATGGCTTCAACTACTCCATTGGATTAGGCTCTATGTTGCTTGGAAGATTTCCTTGATTTCTAATTGCAAATGCATTACCAAGCTATACCACTTGTACCTCCAAGCTATGGATCGAGGAAGAATGATTCTTTGCAATTTGATCGAATTTTGCCCCTATCATTCGCTAGTTTTCATCTTGATTAGCCATTTTATTATTGAGAGCTTCCATGAACTTGTCCATCTTTAACTCAAAACTGGTGAGCCTATATTATGGTGGTTGTTGAAATCTAGGTGGCCTTATTGCTTTTTGAAATTTGATTGCCCCACATTATTTCCACCCCATGAAAAGTTAGGATGATTCCTCCATCCTGGATTGTATGTGTTTGAGTAGGGGTTGTTGCTTAACCTTCCTTGGAACTTATTTCCCACATAGTTGACTTGTTCCACTTGATTCCTAGCTACAAGGTTAGCCATATAACAGTCATTGCTTGTGTGCCCCATCTCCCCATAAAAATCACAACCACTTTGAATTGCTGCAACAGTGTTTGGAGGAACATTTAAAGTGCCAAGTTGCTTTGATAGGATAGCAACTTGTGCTTGTAAAGATGTCAGCTAATCCACCGCCAAAACTCCTCTTTGATCTCTTCCTTATGGTTGCTTGATACGCTCAGTAGGCCATGAAGAGTTGTTGGTTGCCATCTCGTCTAAAAGTTCAATTGCCCCCTCCATTGTCTTCCTCATTAATGAACCTCTAGCTGCTGCATCAATGGTGCCCCTTATGTGAGAATTGCACCCATTATAGAAAGTTTGGATCAAAAGTTCATCAGGAAGATGATGGTGTGGGCAGCTTCTTTGAAGTTCTTTATACTACTCCCATACTTTATTTAAAGATTCCCTTTCAAGTTATTGGAAGTTTGTGATCTCCTTGATAATCCTTGTGGTCTTTACTAGAGGAAAGTCCTTCGCAAGGAATGCTTAGGCGAGTTGCTCCCACATAGTGATAGATTTAGATGATAGTGAATTTAGCCATGATTTTGCCCTATCCTTCAGGGTGAAAGGAAATAATCTAACTCTCACCTTATCATCCGAAACTCCATTATACTTGAAGGTATCACAGATTTCTAAGAAATTGGCTATATGGGCATTGGGGTCCTCATTAGTCAATCCATAGAATTGAACACTTGATTGAAGGATTTGGAGGAGAGCAGGCTTGATCTCAAAATTGTTTGCATTGACCCTTGGTCTAGCAATTCCTTGTTGTGCGCCATTCAAACCCAGCATAGAGAATTCCAATAAAGTTATTTGATTCCCTCTTTAATTTCCATGTGGGTTTTCTTGCTGCTCTTGATTCACCTCTCGAAGTCCTGTTTCATCTGCCATCTCAGCTATTTCTTTTTGTCTTGCCTTTTTGATCTCTCTTTCGTATTTAGTTAGCTCAGGTATGTAAGGGATGAGTGCAGATTTTGATCTTCGAGTATTGTGCATACACAAAAGCAGTACCTAAAAATAAAAAACTCAAAACAAAAGTTAATAAAGAAAAGTAAAATTTTCCTTAAATCTAACAAATTCAAATAGATTATGATGTTAAATGAATAGTCCCCGGCAACGGCGCCAAAAACTTGTTGGGTATTTTCCATAAGTATACGGAGTCCACAAGTAATATAGAATGAATAAAGTATCGTTCCCATGAACACTATGTTATCCACCTATCTACTATTTCTTTCCTTTGTTTAAGGCTTAATGAATTAATTTTGATTCTTTAATTTAAACAAAACAACTAAATTCAATGAAATAATTTGAAGAGAAATAATGAGATTTAATGGTCAGGAATTAATATTTATCCATACTCAATCAATCAATTATCTTAATATCTAACTAGTGTATGATCCAAGTTATCCTATAGCATTGATTGAATTCTCTCGATATTTAACCGATTAAACCAAAATTCAAATTATCTCTAAACAGTTCAACCAATTCTCATTGCATTAAACTATTTGTTGATTTTCTAGATTTAGCATTCAAGTAAACCCTAAGGATATTTAATTACTAATTATAATCTCTTATCAATTAGTAATCAAACAAGTATTTGCAAGTCTATTGTATTTCCATCTCTCAATGCATAACACAACACAAATCACAACTTTATTGGCCAAACAAAGTTAAGCATTAATCATAGCAAATACCACATACCATAATGAATTAGATATATAGATAATTGAAAGAATTTGTGATTCAAAACATTAATCCCTAACTAAAGAATTAGTTAAACATGATTGCAATGCAAACCAAATACCAAGAAGAAAAGAAATTCATAAACCCAAGGTTGTAGGAGATAAGGAAATTGGATTTCTCAATCTTCAATCCTTAAGCTTCAATCTTGATTTTCTTGAATTTAATCTCTCCTTAGGATTTTTGTTTCTTGTTCTCTTCCTCTTCTTCCATTTTTCTTCTCTTCTTACTCTATTTATAGTGCAATCAATCTCCTTGTCCAATTAGGTTTGAAAGATTGGCCCTTGGATGAAATAAAAACAGACTTGGAATTCACTCCCGCTACGCCCGCGAAGTGTGTCGCTCCTGCGACATTGGGTACTCTGCCTTCGGTGCGCCCGCAACATGCTTCAGCTTCTGATTTGGAAGCCTTTCTTGACCATTCTAGTTCTGCACTAACCTCCTTTTAATCCCCCATCTGACTTTGCTTCATTTAGGTTCTTTCACCCTACAAAACCTTAGAAAACCTTTCTCAAATGCAATACATAAACTATGAATAAAATTAAGTCAAAATGCATCCTAACACTTACAATTTCTAAAGAAAAATCACTTACACACATACCTTCTATATGCATACATCAAAACCCACGTAGTTCATTCTACGATTAAGTGGGGGGTTTTACAGATTGATTAAAATGATTTTTGGTTTGGAGAATGAATTTAATGAAAATACCTCGGATTTTAATGGATGAGAAGGAAAAAGTATTTTGCCGGACCGAAGTTCTATTTTATCGAACAAATAGATTGATTAATAATTAAAGAAAGCAATGGATGAGTGAATTAATTAATTAAAATGATTAATTAATTAATTAAAATAGTGGATAAGTTAAAAAAAAAAAAGATTTTTGATTCAATTAAAAAAGGTAATTAATTAATTAGAAAGATTAATTAATTCATTAACTTGTAAGTGATTAAAAAAAGATTTCTAGTTAATTAAAAAGATTAATTAACTCGGTTTGGGTGAAAAGATTAATTAATTAAAATGATTAATTAATTAATTAGAGAGGGGATGGAGGAAGAAGAAGAAGGAAGGTTGATAGATAGCTATCAATATCAACCTTAGTGTATGTTTAAATGAAGGAGGGAGGGCCTATTTATAGGCAAAGGAAGGTGAGGGTAGTTTAGGTAGTGAAAATGTGAAAAGACCATGAGGGGTAGGGCCAGAAAGGGCTGGAAAAACATATTGGAGGGTATTTTGGGAACTACAAGCGGGGCTGTGGGGCCCGCGCCACCGGAGCATCGATGGCGGTGCCATTGGCAAGTTGGGTGGCATGCCACCTAAAGGGCGATGGTGCTGCCAGTGCCTCGGAAGGCGTGCTAGCTGGATTTTTACTTTTTTGCTCTACCAAATTTTGAAACTTCTATATCAGTTTTTGGGAATTATAAAACTCAAAAAAATTATCGGTCAATGTCAATAGGTTCGAAATTAATTTTAGAACATTTTAACAGTTAATTAGGGAGAAAATCCAGTCAGTTTCAGAAAAATTCTGTCTAATATAGAAGGTCTAGTCAGGGTAGAAAAAGTATCAATGTTTGAAAAATTAAGTATTCTCATACTAAAGTAACGGCAAATCCATTTTTAGCACTGGGGGCACTACCCCCTGCACCCCCACAAGGAGCGTTGCCTCCTTGACCGATTATTTCAGGCTTTTTCTCCTTTCCATCTAAAGCCTTCTCCAAGCTATTTTGAATTAAAATAGCTCTCATTTTAAGTTTCCATAGACTGAAATTTATCGATCTATCAAATTTCTCAATGTCGAACTTCATTACTGCCATTTGTAACAAAATTAGTTGGCAAGCTAATCCAAACAATGCTCTGATACCAATTTGTTAAGATTAACACTCTAAATGCCAATTAATTATAACGGCAACTTTGAAATAATTATAAATGACAAATGAGAAATATCAAAATAAGAGCGAAAGAATTTATATTATTAAATATCTTGATGAGAGTATAAAAATTCTAGCCACCTTAATAGTGCCAAAATGTTTTTAATAAAAGCCTTAATGCACTAACAATAAATATGGAAGAACAAAAGAATAATATATATATATATATATATATATATATATATATATATATATATATATATATATATATATATATATATATATATATATATATATATATATATATATATATGAGAAATATCAAAATAAGAACGAAAGAATTTATATTATTAAATATTTTGGTGAGAGTATAAAAATTCTAGCCACCTTAATAGTGCCAAAATGCTTTTAATAAAAGCCTTAATGCACTAACAGTAAATACGAAAGAACAAAAGAATAATACATATATATATATATATATATATATATATATATATATATATATATATATATATATATATATATATATATATATATATATATATATATATATATATATATATATATATATATAAGTGATGTCATAAAAATAATGATGCAAGCAATGATTCAAGTTTCAATCCATGAGAAATAAATTCAATGGTTGATGGCCAAAATTCAATGGTTGGTGGCCAACCTAACCATCAATGTTGAATTTTTAATGTAAGAATTTTAATGGAACTTGAATTCTTCCACCAAGTATGCCTATAAATACCATACTTGGCAAAGGAAAACAGCATCAAGAAATCCATTAAAAAATATTTAGAGAGAAAAAAATAGATTAGTTTTCTTTTTTTGTTATTTTTATCAAGAGAAGTTTTAGAGCTCATGTTCATCAAAGATTGTATCCCAAAAAGAGTTCTTTCTAAACTTTACTCTTGAATTTAATTTTAAGTTATTATTATGTTTATTGTTAATTTAATAGTTTCTTCCTTTTTAATTATGAGTAGGTAAGTTCATTTTTCTAGGATTTAGATGTAATCTTTTGATTTGCATATGATTATTTATATTAAATTGATGGGTTTGATTATTGGAATTAATCTTTTATCTTAGAACTTAATGCTTGTAATTAACTAGCCATTAATTGCATTATTTAAGATATTGTGTGATGTAGTGAGAGTGAAAACACAATATTAGTTCATTAAGATATTAGACCTAGGGTATGTGTTGCTTAGAGATAAGAACACTTCTTTGTGATTTTTAAAAGGATTTCCATAAAACTTAATGGGTTTATGTTAATTGCTTATGATCACGAAAGTAGATGTAAGGTTAATATGAACACACATGTTGTATCTTGAGAGAGAACATCATATAATTTAGGGAAATCTAATTATTAATTCTAGCAAAAATAATCCATCAAAAGATTATAAAGAAATCATATGTGATTAATTGATGAATTCTAAATCTTAGACCTTTAATCTTACCTTCATATTTATCATCATTTATTTACTTGAATTTTACTTTAACTTAAAATATGAATTCTCATAATTAATTTTCTAAATAATAGAGTAATCTTAATTTTGGTATTTGTCAACCCTTCCCTGTTGATTCAACACTCTATTCACACACTATTACTTGGCAAGACCTGTACACTTGCAGAAATCACGTAACAAGTTTTTCGCACCGTTGTCGGGGAAGGCGACTTTTGACAATATTAATTGATTTGATATATTCTATTAATTTAGACATTTTATGTTTTCAATTCTTTTTATTACTATTTTTTTTTAGTTGTGTTTGTAGATTTTGTTCATGGATTTTAACAATTTTCAGCATTGGACTTATTATCCAAGTCCGAAATAGGGTTACAACGGAAGTCATTATTATAACCAAGAATATTATTATCAACCTGACTTCCAAAACAATTATGAGTGGAATGAAAGACAAGGTATACCATCAAGTGAAGAGAAGTCATCCCTTGAACTTACATTAGAGAGATTCATAAATTCCACTTATGATGAGGGTATGCCATACAAGGAGGAAAAGTCATCTCTTGAGCTTACATTAGAAAAATTTTTGGAATCCACTAAGAAAATGTGTAAGAATTGGGGAGAGAAAGATAGATTAGATGCCAAAGACAACGAATTGACTAACAGCTATAAAAGAATTGAAGAGAAAATTAGAGCAATGGTCAGTTATGTAGAGTCGAATCAGGGCAACTTCCAAATTCACACTAAAGTGGACACATCATAACAGAGCATGCAAGGATGTTTAAGGAATGATGTCTCATTAGAAGACAAGTATGGTGAGGATAATGGTGATGTAAGGCATATGGGATACTATGAAGATGATGATTCAATTGAGCAATCCCATATTGAAAAATTGGAAGAAGAAGAAGTACAAAATAGTGGGGAGACCATTTCATATTTTGAGTGGTCAATGATCCATGAAGATGACTTCTTTTTTTATGATAAGATGGTCAATAGAAGTATTGATGAGTTCTCTAGTGAGGAGAATGAAATACATAAGAACCATGAGAATGAAACACTAGATTTAGAAAGCCCCATCTCTCCCAATATTCCAATATCCAAATTTTTACTCCAATTCAAACACCCACCCATCTATTACCTCAAATTCCATAAGTTGATATCCATCCCACAACCGATCTTATGCTATTACCATCTTTCTCTATGTGCTCAATTGTGGGAGAATCAAGTATTTGGCCAGTGCTTGTATCTTCCAAACCTTGTTTTTTGTGGAGGTTATGGAGAAAGAGGTAAGAGGTATAAGTCCATGGATAAATCTGTATGATCTTGTGCCTGGTAAGATTAAATTGAAGTTTCGAAGCTGTAGAGCGACAAAGATACATCTTTTACTGTTTACGATGAAGTGGAGGAGCAGCGAGAGCTACAATCTTTACAAATTACTCTTCATTCTGAAATATGGAGGCAAACAGCATGATGAAACCTCCAGGTCCATAGATGAAGATGGATAACATTAACGTCCAGCTAATACGATGTTAAAGAAGTGCTTCTTGGGAGGCAACCCAAGTTATTTGATTTTATTGTTTACTTTCAAAATTTTTAATTCCTCCTTATGTGTTTGGTTTGTTGTTTTTAGTGTTTTTAGGTGAGAAGACAAGTGTTGTAGTTTTAGCTTTTTTTTTTAGAACAAACTTCACTGCATGACTCGGATAAGCTCAAATCAAGCTAGTTGGACTCATTAAAATTGGTGAAAGTCTATTTTTCCGTAATTATCAGGATTATATACTTTGTGTATTATCCTCCTTGATGAAGATCTAACTATAGTCAAGCTAAAGACTATAAATTAAGCGCTTTTGGGAGGCAACCCAAATTTCTAACTTTTTTACTTCTTTTTAATTTCTTTTGTTCTTTTGTTTATTTTGTTTTATTTTAATTTTGCTTTAGTGTTGTTTGTGAGTTATTAAATAGTTTATTAGGAGGAAACCCAAGTTTTCTCCCTATTACGTTTCTTTTATTTCTGTTTAGTTGTTTCATTGTAAAATTTCTCTTTTATTTTCCTAACTAAGTTAATTAGATATGGAAGCATCTCTTGCAACACTAAAAAGCAGGTTTCCAACTCTTCCCCAAGATGTACTCAGGAAAATTGATGAACGCAGACTGAAAAGAATAAAGGCATTTAGGCATCTAAATCTTCCTTTGGATATTCGCTGGATCATATAAGCCAAAGTACGATTGGCAGGTGAGCTTGATGACTCATTTATTAAATGTTTGCCAGGTACGAGGAAAAGTTCTTACTCAAAAAAGAGGAGAGCTAATAGAATGGGAGTCTGCTATAAGTGTGCAAGATGTAATTGCAACACACGCTATAGAAATATTGGATTTGCATCTATAAATTGAGAAGACAAAATTAAATTCATAAAGGATGGACTAAGTAAGGAATCTTTGGATAATATCCTACAAACTCTTCAGACGCATCCTTGTGGACAAATTCAATGCATTTTTTTAGATTTATGGGACTTATTCAAAGAAGAGAAACAGCGTTATAGTATAGGGAATCTAACGTTAAAAGACCCTGTTTGTTAGTTAATAAGAAAACTGGATGGGAAGCCTATCCTCGACTTATAGAAGGCATGTAAGCCGTTACTGGACGTAAAACTAGAGGAAGATGTGAGCCAAAATCACAACTACTGTTTATAATCAGGTGTATCACTAACTTTTTTATTTTTCAATGCATTATTTTTTTTACATCTTGCAGTACTTTTTAACTTTTTAGCACCTAGATTTTATTTTCCTGCAGATTTTTCAACTATTGATAACTTTTGAGCCTTTCAATGTCTACTTTTAACTTTTCAATATTTTCTTTTTGACATTTGTACACATACTACAGATTTTTTTCCTTTCGTTAGCTTTTTAGTCTTTCAATGTCTATTTCTTTTTAGTTTTTCAAATTTTCTTTTGACATTTGTACACATAGCATTGATTATTTTTGTTTTTATTATCATTTTTGTTTTTATACTTTTTTCGTCAATAATTATTTTATCCCATTGAACTGTTCTTTTACTCTTTTAGTTTCTTTATATGCACATTCGTTATTGTCAATATGCACACAACCCTTTCGAGAGATTTGTGAGAGAAAATGGCAGAACCCTCAACATGCAAATTCAAAACTATTTGTATCTTTTATAGTCCAAACTCTGGCAAGAAAAGAGAGTACTTGATAGCAGCTAATGAACTTAGTAGGATTTTAGCTAAACGAAAAATTGATTTGGTGTTTGAGGGAGGTAGTTTAGAGTTAAGGGGTTGTGTCATAAGTTCTGCATATATTAGAGGTAGTAAAGTTCTAGGAATAGTTCTAAAAGCTTTGGCTCAAAATAAACATATCACTAGTGAAACTATAGGTTATGAGTTACAAGTCATGAGCATGTACGAATGAATGGCATACATGAATCTCAATGCTGATGCTTTTATCGCATTACCTGGTAGTTTAGAAACATTTGAAGACATCTTCACCATTGCATCCTGGACCCAATTAACTGTTCTTCAAAAGCCATTTGGATTACTTAATGTTGATGTTATAATGGTTTGTTATCTTTTCTAGATCATGCTGTGGAATAGGGTTTTATGACATCAGCGAGTCGATACATCCTAGTCTCTGCTTCATCTATTGATCAATTGATTAATCAACTGCAAAACTTTAAGTTCGAACCTAATCCATTGATGGCACAGGTAGTTTGGTACCTCAGGGCTAATAGCAGTAAGAAGTGAGGACTAGATCTGAATCTCCGGTTGTAACTTCCCTAACTCTTGTAGCTTTTTTATCACATTTTTTTTGTGTGTGTATTTTCTTTTGCATCTAATCAAGCGAAATTTTAGGTCCGATTTACTAAATGTAAGATGGCTGAGTAAAGAGTTACTTTTATACTCTTGATACGCATCTTAAATTTATGTGATTTTCCTTTTCAAAAAAAAAATAACTAACTCAAGAGTTATTCATATAATATGGCCGAGTAAAGAGTACTTTTTACGCTCTTGATACACATATGTATTTTTTTTCTTCTTTCTTTTTCTAGTTTCCAAAATAAAAAATGAAAAAAATAAAAAATAAAAAAACAAAAATAAAAAAAAACAATGTTTTCTTTTTGTGTGATTAGTTTCTCATGCTTACTTTCAGTGTTATTTCAAGATGTTTTACAGGAAGCAAGGAAGTGGAATGCATATCTTGCTCATAATTTGGAATCCACTTTTCTACAAGAGGGAGTATTTTCTTTCTTTTAGTTTGTTTCTTTGACATTGAGGACAATGTCCATTGCAAGTTTGGGGGAGGTTTAGTTTGTTTCTTACTTTCAGTCATTTCTTTTGTGTTTTAATGAATAAATTTAAAATTTTTACTATTTTATTGATAAAATATACTTGTGTTAAATAATTTGATGAAAAGCCAATGATAGATTATAATTGGTATTTATGGACAATTTATTAAAGTATTTCAGGTTAAGTAACTATTTTGGGGTAAGAAATTAA
>CANTUT010000410.1:757500-870000 GCA_947687605.1 Reutealis trisperma
TAATTCATCGGTAAAGTTTAAATAAATATTTTTCAAAAGTAAATATTTTGTCGGTAATTTTGTAAATTAATTTTTAAAAAATAAAATATTTTATCGGTAATCCGTCAGTAAAATTCTATTTTTTTTTAAAAATACATATTCTTCAAAAAATAAGAATAATAATTTAAAAAATTAAAATTTTTAGAGTGAACATGAAAATTAAGTAATAAAAAGTTATAAAATAAATTAGGAAGCTTAAAGAATATAAAAAATGACTAAATTAAAAAAACTAAATTAAAATTATATTTCAAAACTATAAAAAGAATGAAATGAAGCTAAAATTAAGAGAGAAAATAATAAGCATAAAAACGAAAAGGTAAGATAAATAATTTATTAAATTTATTTTTTTGTTTACTAAATTTATATAAAAAATTTAATAAAAAATAAATTTAAGATAGTAAATAATTATTTTTTAAAAAATCACATTAACACTTTTTTATGCTATAAACAATTTAAGAAATATAAATAATAAATTATAAAAGCTAAAAAGAAATTGAAATAAATTTATTAGATTTTTTGTATTGAAGGGTTTGAAATTTAAGAAATAAAATAGAAAAAAATTAGAATATGAAACAAAGAGTATATAAGTATTAAAGAATATAAAAATATTAAGTGATGAAAAAGAAAATGAGGAAATAGTTAAAAGAGAAAGAAAAAAAAAAGAAATTTTTTTTGTGAGAAATGGAGAGAAGAAATTGAGAGAAATATAAGAAAAGAAAACGGTAAGAAAAGATAAAGAGAAGAAGTGTGGGAAAAAATGATAAGGAGGAGCTTTTTTATACTTTTTTTTACATCATTTACCAAGTAATTACCCACTAAATTTCCGTCGGTAAATTTTTCAAATGAAAATTTGGAGGGAAATTTCCTCCAAAATTTTCATTTACCGATAGATTACTGACTAAATTTCTGTCGGTAATTTTTTTTTTATTTTTTAAAAATCAAATGATAATTTTGAAAGAAAATTTTCCTCCAAAATTTTCATTTACCGATTGATTACCGACCAAATTTTTGTCGGTAATTTTTTTTGAACATCAAATGAAAATTTGGAGGGAAATTTGCCTCCAAAATTTTTATTTACCAACAAATTATTTTGTCGGTAAATTAAAAAAAATTCTTTATAATTTACCGACTAAAATTTTAATCGGTAAATTTAGTGACAAAAATTTTTGTCGGTAAATAGGAAAGTTTTTAATTAAATCAAAGAAAATTTTGCTTTTTAATTTACCGACTAAAATTTTTTGTTGGTAAATTAACAAATATTTTATTTTTTAATTTACTGACTGAATAATATTATCGGTAAATTAGAAAGCTTTTGTAATTGAATTAAAGAAAATTTTGCCTTTTAATTTACCGACTAAAATTTATTTTAGTCGGTAATTTCAAAAAAATTTTCAACAAATATTTTGTTTTCTGATTTACCGACTGAAAAATTGATCAGTAAATTTACCGACAGAATAATATGTTCGGTAAATTAGAAAACTTTTGTAATTGAATTAAAGAAAATTTTGCGTTTTAATTTACCGACTAAACTTTTGGTCGGTAAATTTACCGACTAAAATTTTAGTCAGTAATTTCAAAAATTTTTTCGACAAATATTTTGTTTTCTAATTTACCGACAAAAAAATTGGTCGGTAAATTTACCGATGGAATAATATGGTCGGTAAATTAGAAAGCTTTTGTAATTGAATTAAAGAAAAATTTGCGTTTTAATTTACCGACTAAATTTTTGGTTAGTAAAGTTACCGACTAAAATTTTAGTCGGTAATTTCAAAAAATTTTTCGATAAATATTTTGTTTTCTAATTTACCGACTAAAAAATTAGTTGGTAAATTTACCGACGGAATAATATGGTCGATAAATTAGAAAACTTTTGTAATTGAATTAAATAAAATTTTGCATTTTAATTTACCGACTAAAATTTTAGTCGGTAAATTTACGGACCAAAATTTTAGTCGGTAATTTCAAAAAAATTTTCGACAAATATTTTGTTTTCTAATTTACCGACCAAAAATTTGGTCTGTAAATATACCGACGGAATAATATAGTCGATAAATTAGAAAGATTTTGTAATTGAATTAAAGAGAATTTTGCCTTTTAATTTACCAACTAAACTTTTGGTTGGTAAATTTACCGACCAAAATTTTAGTCGGTAATTTCAAAAAAAATTTCGACAAATATTTTATTTTTTAATTTACCGACTGAAAAATTAGTCGGTAAATTTACCGATAGAATAATATTATCGGTAAATTAGAAAACTTTTATAATTGAATTAAAAAAAATTTTGCCTTTTAATTTACCGACTAAAATTTACCGACCAAAATTTTAGTCGGTAAATTGTTGCTAATTTTTTGCGCTATTTTTTTGCACCTTATTTAGCGACAAAATTTAATAGTCGGTAATTTTTTGTTAGTAAACTGTCAGTAGTTTGTTGGTAATTAAAAAAAAAAAAGAAAATTTTCATGTGTCATCGGTATTCTGTCGGTAATTTAATAAATTTACTAACGAAATTATTTCTGTCGGTAAACTGTGATTTTCTTGTAGTGTAACACTATATATATATATATATATATATATATATATATATATATATATATATATATATATATAATAAGTGACACATCTATATATACTAATCAAAGCAAAATAAATAACATAATTCACATTTACAAACACTAATTCAAGTTAATCTTCTTCAATGAAAAGTAATTGGAGGAAGAACCGAAGTGAAGTTTGTTATTTATGCACTCTATTCTAAATATAATAATAAGATTCATCAGACAAAAGAGGTTCTTCAAGATCAGCTTTACAACTGGTTTCATCTTTCAAGAGTTTCGTAGTTTGCATTTGATCGATTCCCATCTTTGGGTCTATTTCTTCTTCTTCATTTTTCTTTCTAAAATCCTTCGCCTTGCCCCATAGCACAATATATAAACCAATTATAATACCAACTGCCCCTAACAAGCTGAAATGAAACAGAAAGGAGAGATCGATTTAAATGCCAATTGCCAAGAAAATATAAAAGGGAATGAACTAATTATGTAATATCAATGACGAAGTTAGAAATTTTTTTAAGGGCCAAATTTTTTATACAATAATTTATATTAAGGTGGCACATATAAATAAATTAATTTCTATATAAATAGAAAAAATTTTCACATAAAATAAGGGGGCCAAATACAATATATAACTAGATTTTAAAATTTTTGCATTAAAAATTTTTGAATTTTGGAGGTTAGGGGCCTAATCTGTCACTGTGTAATATATCTTGAATTTCTTATATTTTCTTCAATTGCATTTTGTATAAATCTATTTTTAATTTCAATATTATGTTAGTATTGGTACACACTTTATTTAAACTGTCGTGGGTTGGGCTGCAAATCTTAATTTGTTAAAAAAATTGCAGATAAGATGAGTCAAACTTTCTTTCATTTCAAACATAATTCATGAACAACTCTTCTTCCAACCTTATTTACAAAAGTGCTAAAAAAAAAAACACTATTTCAAAGTTTTCATCTATAAGTTTTAACTTTCGAATTGAATGATTTTTTACTTAGTATAAAAAAATTTGAAAAATTATAGCTATATCTAAACCTTTCAAAGTATACTATTTTACTCTGATTTTAAAATTAAAACCATTATTTTTTTTTTTGAATTGAAAAGGGATTGAAGGACGGTTGCAATAAAAAAGAGTTTTTAGGTGTTTAGGAAATATTATTTGTATAAAGAGTTAATCTTCACTTCAATTTTGATTATATGGCTATAGTTGTGACTAAAATTTCTGTAATAGATTAAAATTTTGGAAAACATGTAAAATCATAATACTAATTTGTAAGGCAAAAAGAAAGGAAATCTTGGAGAGAAGGCTAATTAGTAATTACCTTCCAATATAAATCTCTTCATGGAGAAACAGAGCAGCTAAAACAGTGACAATAACAGTGCAAAGAGGATTGAACATTGCAGAAAAGAGTGGACCTCTTTGTGAAATGCACCATGCTTGAAGAAAGAAGGAAACTCCAGATCCCATAATTCCCTATTTAAATCATAAAATTTGGCCTTAGAAGAGGTAAATAATTATGAAATCAAACAAAGATAGCTTTCTTGAAAACTTTTATGACCATTGGCAGATTAGCCTCTCAATTATGAAGGGCGATGTGAAATGTTTTAGAAAATTTTAGGAGGTGAAAGTCATTTTTTAAAAAATCTTGGGTTACTTTTTAATATATATTAAAGATTTTTCAAAATCTGGAGGGCCAACTACCACTATTTATAACAAAACTAAAAATAAAAAAGTTTATACATACTGCAAATAAACAACAAGCGAGTTCTAGGTATGAATGCAGTTTCCATGAACTAATATCTCGCTCTATGAATATTGTAACAATTGCAGACGTAATTGTTGCCAAGAAACACATCCATGCTGATAAAGATAGGTGATCAGGATAGCTTTCTGTAACTGGAACCTGTTAAAATTTGATATACATGTTACAATTAGACTATGACTGGAGTTCAAACTGGGAAAAAAGAGAGCTTTAATTTAGATAGGACTATATATATATATATATATATATATATATATATATATATATATATATATATATATACCTGCAAAATCAGCCAAAATGACCAGCAACAAGCACTTCCAAAGAGAAATAGACAACCTAGCAACCAATTCTCTCCATCAAAAATTGATGTGTTGAGTATTTTTGGTCCTCTAAGCAATACCATTGAAGTGGCTCCACCAACACACACTACTGTTCCTAGTATTTTTGCTACACTTCTGAGGCATCTGAGATTTATCTTCTCTAATCTGCTCAATTAGAAAGAGAAGAACCATTATAAATGTTTTTGGTACGTTTAGATTAAGGTTAAAATTAATGTTTGGAAAAATACTCGACTACATTAATTAGAAGTATACATCCGACCAATATGTATGATATGTTCAAATTATATTAAATTTGTATCAATTTTTTTTCACAACTTGAATTACCCAGCGTTGTCCTTAATAATATTGAAATTATTTTCACAACATTAAGATATATTGCAAATTCAAATCCCAAAAAGGATTTAATTAACATAAAAAAATTGGGTGATTAATTACCCGATAGCGGCTGCCATTAAAAATGTGATTGCTGGGACTAGATTACCCATTGCACTTGCCATTGATGATGATGCTAAATATAGACCTTGAAAGTACATATTCTGGTTGATGGTTACACTGGCAATAGTTAATTAAACTAATTAGTAATTAATTATCATCATATATAATTAACTAGGACAAGAAAATTACCAAAAAAATTGAAATTAACAAATACCCAATAAGTGAAGCCAAACATATCAAAGAAAAGCTCTTTAATGGCAAAGAATGAGTGCTACCCGATTTTCTCCTGCCAGAATAAAAAAATCAATTCTTAATTAGGGAAAGCAACACTAATTTATTATGTGTATGAGAGATAAGTAGAAGACTATAATGTAAACCATAGTAAACAATACCTTGAGAAATAAGCAATAGGTGCAATGACCAAAGTTGCTATGGCTTGTCTGTAGACAACAAAGACTCTAGGACTCATACCTTGTACAAGGGCAACTCTAGAAAGAAGAGCAATTCCTGCAAAACATAATTGAAGCCCAACCATGGCCATTTCAGGCTTGTAATCATCTAAACCACCCATTTTTTTTTTCTCTTTTTTGTAAAGGGTGATGAGAATTAGAGAGGCTGCACATGGACAAATTAATTACTAAGGGACATATACATATATATAATGGGAAATTAACACATCATCACACAAGGTTACATTTTGTCATGATGGTAAAACTCAAAATGAGAAGGAGAAAAATAGACTGGACTTCTTGGAAGGTTCGTGCTCTGTCTGTGGGTTTTTAGCATCTGGGGGTGTCACATGTAAGTTTGTACACCTTGTCAAGTTTAAATTTATCGTGTAGCAATTACATCAACTCATTTGATAGAACATAAAATATCAACAGTAGTTAATTGTTATTTTAAAAGTTTTACTTTCTTTTATGTTTTTTCTTTCTCAATACATCAAAATTTCTTTAGAAAAGAAAATTATCAAAATTAATAAATCTCCAACATATATTATAAAATGAAAACTCCATATAGTAAGCTTCCATTAAAATACAATCTTATAGTAAATATTAATTGAACTTTGAAAATAATGGCAGAACTGTCTAGGAAATATAATAGTATGTATATACTTGAATGAAAAATATCCTTTAGAATAATTAGATTTAAAACTATAATTTTAAAATTCATTTAAACGTAATTATTATACACTTATTTTTTAAAAATCAAAATTTAAAAAATCAAATATAGGAGGAGATTAAAGATAAAAATTAAAAGATTTTATGAAATTAGGCGGAAAAAGAAACTAAATGTTAAAAAACAAAATTACAGAGTTAGAAAATAAAAATAAAAATTTTTTAGAGTAAAATATACAAAGAAGAAGAATTCATAAAATCAGAGGAGTTAAACATAAAAATTAAGTTTGGGACCCAAATAAAATTTTGGGGACAAAAAAAAATTGGCACAGCACATTTATAAAACTAATAACCTTTTTTTAAATATTAATCAAGTGGATGATTAATTAACAAATTAAAGATGAACTATTTGCTAGTGGGTTTGTGTTGGCAGTGTCAATCATTTTGTTGTTTTTTATTAAAGAAAGGAGCAATCAGTTATACATTTTCTATTGGCTGAATCAGCAAATATTTCACAACTTTATTAATGTGGCCAAAAAAAGATATACTATTCTTTATCATGGGATCAGAAACTCAATTTTAAGCTTCAAAATTAATATACAATAATTTTTATTTATGTTTTTTATTTTTTATTTTTTATTTTTTATTTTGTTCTAGAAAAGATTGCCTTAAAAGCTACATTAGGCGAGTCTAGGATATAAAACCCCGATTAAATCATGAAGAAGTAAACTCCTAATACCTAAAGAAGGGTCATCAAAAACATGCAAACCAAACTAAGTTTACTAGCTCCCTAAGTGTGTAAGCCAATCAACAAAATGATTTTCCTCCATGTAGACATGACAGATGTGCACTTCCCAGTCCATAAACAGAAAATTCCTAATGCCATGAAGAAAAGCATGCAAATGATTGATTGCCTTGGGCTCTCTAGACTCCTCATTCTAGAGATGAAGATCCCATGGTATAAGGGTGATGAAGTAGAGCCTGTGGACAGAGAAAAAATATAGCAGAGGCTTTCCTGCTGGGATGAATTTGGGAAGAGCCTCTGATATCCAAGTCAATAAACTTAAAAATGAAGGAACTTAGAACTAGAAGCACTGGTCTCCTCCTGGTTCTTATTAAGAGTGTTTAGTGAGAATCCACATACTTGTGGAGTCACCCTTTTGCATTAGTGAGTAATTTTCCCTTTTAAAGTGGTTCACTATTGGGTGAGAGTAGATTTGCTTGTGGTAGCATTCCAATTGCAGAAAAGAGAGGATAAGTCTAAATTGATAAGACAAGCAGTCTATGTTGTGTCAATCTTCTAACACCTTGCATGTATTATTACCCACTGTTGTAGGGTGGCAACCCTCTAGGCACCATCATGGGCATGTTTAATCATGACATGACAGCTCTCACGATAGTCTATTCAAAATGATCTTTAGATAAATTGAGCCAATGAGATTAGATGATAGATAGAGCTTTATCTAATATGAGAGTAGGTAAGCTACTTGCTACTCAAGCTTTACAAAGATGACCTTAAATGACGATGATGAAGAGGAGTCCTGAGGGCGAGCCAGTGCCTCATTAGATGAGTTATGAGCTTCGAGGCATAGGTTTGCCAACTAGATTCATATTCCAAGCCCATGAATGAGTAGTCTCTTATATGGGCTTACCCTTTGTTAGACCAATATTTAGGATATAATTGATATCATCCTGCATCAAAGACCACTACTCCCTAATTTGATTTGATCGTATTGAAGAGTAAGTTAGCATGACGAGATTTGTTCACACTACATACAAGGGAGCCAAAAATAATGAGCTTGATATATTAGAGAGGAGAGCTAAGGAGTTTGATGTCCAAACTGCCTGAATAGATATGCAAGCTGAGAAGCTTAATCTAAGTTAGACCATGTTAATAAAGATGCAAGTTGAGAGGTAAAATGTTGAGGCAATCAAATGTTGGAATAGAGAAGCGAGCTAAAGAGTTCGATATTAGAGGATAAGCTATAACTATGGGATTATTTATGAAGCATATAGATGATCACTGTATGATTGCCACATTGTGATGTTGTCTTATGGTTTCCAAGGGCTTCATATTTGATGCCACGGTATATAGACTTATAGATTCTAGATAACTTCAAGATTGTCATTCCTTAAATGTATTCAAATAATATGTCTTGTTGACATATGTGTCTTATATGATAATGATGTGCCTTATTGATAAAGGCTTGAGAAAACCTGCCTTGCTAGCAGATGACTTTAGAAATCCACCTCATAGAGGTCTTTATATAATATACTTCTCAATAGATGACTTTAGAAATTTGCCTCATCTAGAAGTCTTTATATGATAAGACTTGCCAAGGGAGGTCTTTTAATAATTTACATTATCGATAGAGGGCCTTAGAAATTCACCTTGCCTAGAGGTTTTCATATAATATGCCTCGTTAAATAATAATATACCTCATTCATAGAGGGCTTTAGAAATCCACCTTGCATAAAGGTCTTTAGATGATATGCCTCACCGAAAGAGATTTTTAAATAATAATTGCCTCATCGATAGAGGGCTTTAAATAATAATATGCCTTATTGATTGGAGGCTATAAAAATTCATCTTGCTTGGAGGTCTTCATATAATATGCCTTACTAACGAAAGTCTTCAAATAATAATATGCCTTATTGATAGAAGGCCTTAGAAATTCACCTCTCATAAAGGTCTTCAAATGATATGCCTCTTGAACTTTCACTTAGCCTTACTAGGTCTTTAGTGCCTTGTAGAATTTCACCTAGCTGAATTAGGTCTTTAGTGCCTTATAAACTTTCGCTTAGCTGAACTAGGTCTTTAGTGCCTTGTAGTCTTTTGCCTAGCTAAACTAGGTCTTTGATGCCTCGCTAACTTTCACCTAACTAAACTAAGTCTTTCTCCCTCATGTAGAGAGCATACTTTTACATAAAGTACACTAGGTCTTTGGTGCCTTGTAGATTTTAGCCTAGAGTTCATTATGTCTTTGGTGCCTCATGAACTTTCACCTAAAATTCACTAAGTCTTTTTATTTTTGCATCTTATTTTATTAAATAATATTTCAAAATTAAATTTAAGGCATGAGAAGCATAGAAAACATTCTTGGAGTGGCATGAATAGCTTTAAAGATCACTTGGAATATTTTTCATATCTATAAAAATGCACTACATTGCAAACTAGAGAAGTTGCTTTAGCAACCTAACTAGAAGGGGAATGTACCAAAATGCCATGTTGTAAGCTAGAATGTGAGGAAGCATGCCACCTCTGATGAAGGAGTGCTTGAAGGTGGTTGGCTACCCTTTCATTAATGATGATAATTCAAATGTATTTTGGCAATTTGGAATTCATTTTTTGTAGAAAATGAGCTTGGATCTTTAGTGGATGTTGATATTTTTTAATTTCCATCAACTTAAAAGATGTATGAATCACATAAAAGTTGTTGAGTGAATTTGTGTAGCCAGATCTTGTATTTCTAGCTGGAAAAAGAAAGGGAGAGACACGACTTCTTATATCAGTTTCCATAGACAGTGCCATTTTGATGGAGCAAAAATTACCTCAATCCAAAGATGAAGAGCTTGTGGTGTAAAGGTAATGAAATAGAGCCCAGTGATAGAGAAAAAATGGATCATGCCTAAGTTAGAAGGTTTAAAAATGAAGGAACCTAGAGCCAGAAGAACTAGTCTCTTCCTAGTTCTTATTAGAGTTTTTAGTAAGAGTCCACTTACTTGTAGGGGTTTTTCCCCATTACATGAGTGAGTAATCTTCCCTTTTGTGGTTTATTGTTCGATAAAATCAAGTTTATTTGTAGTAGCATCCTAATGGTGGAAAGGAGAGGAGAAATATGAATTGATGGGATAAACAACCTCTTTTGTGTAAATAACCTCTTTTGTGTCAATCTTTTAATACCATGCATGCATTTAGCTATGTTGCAGGGTGGTAGCTCTATGAGTGCCATCATGGGCATGTTTAATCATGGTATGACAATTCTTACAGCAGTCTGATCAATGATCTTTAGACAAGTTGAGTCAATGAGCTTAGATAATGAGAAGTGGAGCTTTTATTTGATATGAGAGTGAGTGAGCTGGTTGCTGCTCAATCTTTCTGATGATGAGGATAAGCTTCGATAATAAGGACAAAAATGAGTTTTAAAGGCAAGCTAATGGTTTGTCAAATGAGTCTTGAATTTCAAGGGGTAAGTTTGCCAATTGGATTCATACTCCAAGCCTATGAATGAATAGTCTCTTTGGTGAGTTTACCCTTTTTTAAACTTAATTAAGACTTAGCTGCTTTTATCTTAGATCACCCAAGTTATCGCCTTCTAAAATCACTTTATGAAGCCTTTTATTCTAAGCAAGTTGAAGCCTCGAAAAAGCTTTCCACAACTTCACTCTATCATTATAGAATGAGAACCCAAGTTTATAGCAAAACCTCCAATTTATTCTCCAATATAAGAATGAATGATACTAACTGCAAAAACATAACCTTGGGCAGAGAGACAAGATCCTTCCTATTTATCTTGCAGAATAGATTCTTCACCTTCAAAATAAGGTAGCAAACCATATAATCCTTCCTTTTGTGAATTCCAATTCCATGATTTTTTTTCATTAAACTCAATGTCTCTACTAATCACAATCTTTCCATTGTTTAGATCAAACAACTTTTGTAGGTTTTGAGTTTTCATTGTAGTTAATGAACAAAAACTTCTCAAGCTTAGATCTTTCTTGCTTTGGAACATTCACATAAGCAATAAAACTAAAAATTCACAAATGTGACACACTTGGCTTCCATTTACTCCATACCTCTTGTGGAGTAAGGTTCTTCAAACTCTTAGTAAGACATCGATTAGAAAGATATATTACACAAACAATTACTTTAGCCTAAAATTCTTTAGGCATATTTTTACTCTTCAACATTGGCCTTGCCATATTCAGGATTGTCTAGTTTTTCCTTTTCTGCAACTTGGTTTTGTTGGAGTGATCCTGGAACCATAAGAAAATAACCAACTCCATACAACTTATAAAAACTTTTACACTCATTTGATGTAAATTCTCTTCCTTTATTAGTTCATAGAGATTTAATCTCATAACCACTCTCCTTTTCAACAATTACTTTAAATCTTTTAAAAGTATCAAAGCTTCATATTTATTTTTTAAGAAATAGACCGAAGTTGTTCTATAATAGTCATTAATGAATAGAACAAAGTAAGTACTCTTTTACCAGTTGAGGGAAGATTGGTAGGACCACATACATCTGCATAGATAAACTGAAGTGTCTTAGTGGCTCTTGAAATGGATTGCTTTGGAAAGCTCTTTCTTGAATGCTTTCCAAGTAAATAGGCTTCATATAATTGATCAAGATGCTTCATATAATTGATCAGGCTAATTGATGGTTAGAATTCCCTTAACTATTTTATTTCCTCCTAAATCTTCAAACTTTCAAAATTTAGATGGCCAAATCTCATATGCCATATCCAAGATAAATCTTCCATTCAAGTCTTCAAACATATAGCTTTACCCATTTTGATGTCTAATATGAACATCCAATTCTTTGTCATAGTAACATAAGCAATAAGATTATCATTGTCTTTAAGCCAAAGAACACATCCTTTCACATTAATTGTACAATCATTCTTTGGAAATTGGTCAATACTCAAAATATTGCTTTTCAACTTGGGAATAGAATAAATATCTTGAAGAAGTTTATGGCCACCATTTTTCGTTCAAGTAAGATTATTCCTTTACCATGTATTTCCTCCTTCGTTGTCACCAAAGTGTACATTGCCACCAACTTTAGTATCAATCTCCTCAAAATTACTTCTATCACCTGTCATGTGATTACTAGCTCCATATTGAAGATACCAATCATTCTTGTGATTTCTTCCTTACTATAAAGGAATAAAGCTACATCTACCTCTTCTTCATTGTGTTCTACAATTTTCTATCAACTTGCTCTTATTTGCTACGATTCATTCTTTCTTCATGGGCTCACAATGATTTGCTCAATTCATCAATTGTTAGGGTCTCCAAGTATTTAAACTCTTCAATAGCCACCACCACATGGCTAAACTTTATATTGATATATCATAAAATCTTCTTAATTAATCACACAAATATCTTGTATGGTTTCTCCAAGTCTCTTCATTTTATTCACCAATGCTAGTAGTCTTGTGGTGTAATTTATTATAGTTTCACTTTCTTTCATCAAAAGTGATTCAAACTTAACCCTTAGAGTTTGATTCAAGCTTAACCCTTAGAGTTTGAAGTCAAAGCTTCTTTACTTTATAAACCCCTATGATGGAGTTATTTAGAGTCTCTTATGTTGTCTTGGATGTAGTCTCATTAGCAACCTTCTCAAACATGGCATCGTCTAAGCCTTGATGAATGATGGTTAGTGCACATTGATTTTTTTTTTCTTTTTTTCCCAAGCTTCTTTTTGTGATTGATCGAGTGTTGCCTTAAAGAGTTTTCTCAACACTTTCTCAACTACATCTCACACCCTTGAGAAAGAAGAATGGCTTTATTCTAATTGACCAATTCCCATGGTTGGTTCGTTGAGTTGTGGACATTGAAAAGAAAGAGAAACTCTCTTTGACGCCATTTTATTAATTATGCAAGTGGATGGGCACCCACTAAACTCACATATATTTACGCAAAAAAAAAAAAAAGGATAGGAACTTAAATATATTATTGAATTCTCTGTATTACTTCTGTTGTTACAAATGAATTAATTGCATAAGTTTTTATAATAGTTTTGTATATTTAAAATAAATATGTTTAATATATCAAATTACTTATTCACCATAAACTTATTGAAATAACTACTAAATATAACTCAAAAATTCATCACCATTCATTCAAATTTACTCTCTAACAAAAATAAAAAAATTCATCACCATTCATTCAAATTTACTCTCTAACAAAAATAACCCACTAACTTAAACATAACATCTTTCAACCTATAAGCTTCATGATAATTTTATAAATCACGTTACAAAGCTAATGGGACGAAATTGAGAAATAGTCTCCGGTTGATCAACTTTAGGAATTAAAACAAGCAAGGTTTGATTAAGACCACCCTCCACCTTCCCCTTCAAAAATTATTTGTTCTTGGTCTATGAAGAATTGCTGGAGAATAAATAAATAAATATATATATATATATATATATATATATATATATATATATATATATATATAGAAACTAAATTTATTTTCTGTTGTATAAAATAAAATAGATGGAAACAAATCAAAACAAAAAATTTATATAATAAAAATTATATATTCTTCTCTTTAGGAGTAAAATAATATCATGGATCATTTTTTTTTTTTTTTTACTTAATTGACTAAATGTATTAAATTTTCAATATAAATTTAGAAGAACCAAACTTTTAAGGTTAGGGAATCCATATTTATATTAATCACTTAATATGTTTATAATTAATCAATGTAAGATCATATTTTTAATAGCTCCCTCAAGTGACAACTGGGCAAAGATAATTTTTAATTAAGTCCAGTTGACACTTGCAATTCATGATATGAACTAGATTGTTTGAAAGGAACACTCCATAGTTAAGATAAAAAAATTTCCACTGGTAAGACAATTGAAAGAAACCCTTAAAGGATAAGGTAAGAAATTTGAAAGAAACCCATTATGATAAAAAATGAAGTGGTAAAAGAATTGATTAAATTTTGATACCATATTAAATCTTTAATTAAATGTTAAAAATAATCATTACTAATTTTAGTTTGTGTTAATTTTAAATATTTGTTAACATTTAGTTTTAGTTTTACGATGCAAAACCTTTTGCTATATTTAAAATGATTTATTTTTAGTAGTTAACTTTTGTATAAATACTTGTAATCATTTTATCTCAAATCATCGATTGAAAATCATCAAGCAGAAAATAATTAAATAACAATTCTTTTATTCTTTTATTCCACTTGTTTTATAATTATTATTATTTAGTTCTTTTTTTTTAATTCTTCAATTGGTATCAAGTCACTCGGTCGTGGATTATATTTTCCGACATTTGTGTACAAAATAGTTGTACGTAAAAAATTTATCTTGTGCACAGTTTGGAGCTGTGAAGTTTTTTATTGGTTTGGAACCATACTTACTTGGTTAATTGCGACGTTGCTCAAACCAAGTCACAATGGTAGAGTTAAGTAATGTCAGCGTTATTAAAAAATTAAATAATAATAATTATAGCATGTGGAAAACTTACATGGAATCATACTTGCAAGGTCAAGATTTGTGAGAGGTTGTTGCTGGAACAAAGGTCACACCACCACTAGAAGATGATAGCGGTAATCTTAGAAAATGGAAGATTAAAGTTGGAAAAGCCATGTTCACAATCAAAACTACTATAGAAGAGGAAATGATGGAGTACATTAGAGAAGCTGTAACACCCAAGCAAGCTTGGGATTCTCTTGCATCACGATTCATAAAAAGAAATGATGCAAGACTTCAATTGTTAGAAAATGAACTAATGTCTATCTCACAACAGGATATGACAATTAGTCAATATTTTACAAAGGTGAAATCCTTATGCAGAGAAATTGCTGAATTGGATGAGGCATCCAAAATTGTCAGCGAAAGAATGAGGTAAATTATTATACATGGCTTGCGTCCCAAGTACAGGGGATTTGTTGCTGCAGTTCAAGGTTGGCCCACACAACCTTCAATTGAAGAATTAAAGAATTTACTGGCTAGTCAAGAAACTCTAGCAAAATAAATGGCTGGAGTGTCTTTAAATACCAAAGAAGTTGTACTCTTCGCCAACAGAAGGAAGAATCAACCTCGTGATCATACTAGAGAGAAGATACGAGAGAATCCATAATTAGGGGGAGCTCAACAAAAGCAATACCAGCAAAGTAGACAGTCTAAATAGTTTAGACATCAAAATGGCAAATGTTTCAATTGTGGAAAGAAGGGACATTACGTAAGGGCTTGCTGGTCTAAAAAAGGGGTTGTTCAGAGCAATGCAGCAACAACAAGCAATTGCCGCCAGGATGAACCTGAATGGGATGCTGATAACTCTATATTTTTAGAGTTATTTTAATTGTTTAAACTTAAATTTTAGCTCAATTCTCGAGAATGCAATAATATTATTACATATTTTTAGAAATAAATAATTCTACAATTTATAAATAAATTATAACATATTTTAAGTATTTTTATTTTATTTTTGCAGATCAAAATGATGCAGTAAAAATAATGATGCAAGCAATGATTCAAGTTTTCAATCCATGTGAAATAAATTCAATGGTTGGTGGCTAAAATTCAATGGTTGGTAGCCAACCTAACCATTTTTGAATATTGATGAAGGAATTCAATGGTTGGTGGCTAAAATTCAATGGTTGATAGCCAACCTAACCATTTTTGAATATTGATAAAGGAATTCAATGGTTGGTGGCCAACCTAACCATCAATGTTGAATTTTGATGCAAGAATTTTAATGGAACTTGAATTCTTCCACCAAACATGTCTATAAATACCATGCTTGGCAAAGGGAAATGGCATCAAAAGAAATCCATCAAAAAAAATATTTAGAGAGAAAAAAAAATAGATTAGGTTTCTTTTTTGTTTATGTTATTTTTATCAAGAGGAGGAGTTTTTGGAGCTCAAGTTTATCAAAGATTGTATCTCAAAACAAGTTCTCTCTAAACTCTATTCTTGAATTTAATTATAAGTTATTATTATGTTTATTATTTTTATTGTTAATTTAATTGTTTCTTCTCTTTTAATTATGAATAGCTAAATTTATTTTTCTAGGATTTAGATGTAATCTTTTGATTTGCATATGATTATTTATATTTAATTGATTGGGTTGATTGTTGGAATTAATCTTTTATCTTAGAATTTAATGCTTGTAATTAACTGGCCATTAATTGCATGATTTAAGATATTGTGTGAAGTAGCGAGAGTGGAAATACAATATCAGTTCATTAAGATATTAGACTTAGGGTATGTGTTGCTTAGAGATAAGAACACTCTTTTGTGATTTTTAAAAGGATTTCCATAAAACTTAATGGGTTTGTGTTAATTGCTTATGATCACGAGAGTAGACATAAGGTTAATATAAACACACATGTTGTATCTTGAGAGAGAACATCATATAATTTAGGGAAATTTAATCATTAATTCCAGCAAAAATAATCCAATCTAAAAAATATATAAAGTAATCATAGGTAATCAATTGATGAATTCTAAATCCTAGGCCTTTAATTTTATTTCATATTATCATCATTTATTTACTTCAATTTTATTTTAGCTTAAAATATAAATCTCATAATTGATTTTCTAAATAATAGAGTAATCATAAAATTAGTACTTGTCAACCCTTCCCTGTGGATTCGACACTCTATTCACACATTATTACTTGGCACGACCTGTACACTTGCAGAAATCGCGCAACAAGTTTTTGGCGCCGTTGCCGGGGAAGGCAATTTTTGACAATATTAATATAATTGATATATTCTATTACTTTAGACACCTTGATTTATTTTTAAAACTGAATTTTTTTTTTTTATTTGTACAGCTCGTATAGGTGTTTATGAGAAACGATCCTGAAGCAATTTTAGAGGAATTGGATCCTGAAATCGAGCGAAGGTGTAAGGCTTTAACCAAAGCCAAAAAGGAGAGACTTAGAAAAGAGAAAGCAGACAAGGCCAACGAGCAAGAGGCTTTGGAAGAAGGAGAAGAATTTGAGCAAGAAACTTTTGAGGAAAGACTTGAAGGAGCAGAGGAAGAAATGGCAGACAATGGAGCTAATAGGGCACTGCGCGAATTTGCTATGCCAAACTCAGTTATGCAATCCAGCATAGAAAGACCCACTGTTGCAGCCAACAATTTTGAAATCAAACCTTCACTCATTCAGATGGTTCAACAGTCCCAGTTTGGAGGAGGAGTCATGGAAGATGCCAATGCTCATTTGGCAAATTTCTTAGAAATCTGTGATACAATCAAGATGAATGGTGTTACTGATGATGCCATTAGACTGAGGCTTTTCCCATTTTCTCTTAGAGATAAAGCAAAAACTTGGCTGATATCTCAAGCCCCAGGGTCAATCACTACATGGGATCAACTCACAAGTGCTTTTCTGGCAAAATATTTCCCTCCTGGAAAGACTGCTAAGCTAAGGAATGATATTACTAGTTTCATTCAATTTGATGGAGAGACACTATATGAAGCATGGGAAAGGTTTAAAGATTTACAAAGAAAGTGTCCTCATCATGGTATCCCAGACTGGATGATAGTGCAAACTTTTTACAATGGTCTTTCAAATCAAATAAGGAGCACAATTGATGCAGCAGCCGGAGGAGCTCTTATGAACAAAAGTACTATCGAGGCTCATAATCTTCTTGAGCAAATGGCGACTAACAACTACCATTGGTCCAATGAAAGGACTACAACAAGGAGGATTGCAAGTGTTCAACAGGATGATGGGTATTCTCTTCTTGCAGCAAAAGTTGATGCAATTGCCAAGTCATTGGAGAGAGTAAACATTAATGCCCCATCAAGTAGTCATCCAATTGTTTGTGACTCATGTGGGGGTAATCATCATAATTTTGAATGCCATGGAGTAGAGCAAGTCCAATTTGTCTCTAACCCCAATAGACAACAAAATAATCCCTACTCGAACACTTACAATCCAGGATGGAGGAACCACCCCAACTTAGCATGGGGAAATCAAGGAAATCAAGGAAGCAATCTAAGGCCACCATACCAATCCAACTTTCAAGGGAGAAATCAAATTCCATCCCAAACACTACAAGAAATCAAGCCTTCCTACGAAACCGCTTTGGAGAAATTCATTGGAGCCACTTCTGAAAGGTTTGACAAATTGGAGAAACAATATGACAAGTTGGAGATGAAAGTCGATCAAATTGCTAGCCAAAATAGAAATTTGGAGTTTCAAATGGGACAAATGGCTAACTCTTTTAATGCAAGACCTCAAGGTACATTGCCTAGCAAAACTGAAATTAATCCTAGAGAACAATGCAAGGCAATTACTTTGAGAAGTGGCAAGCAACTTGAAGAAATGGTACCAAAGAAAACAAATGAATATAGTGGTGAAGTTTCAAAAGAAGATACCCCAATGAATCAAGCTGAAGAAGAAAAAAGAGAGGAGGTATCTAAACCTTCACAAGTCAAGCCTTATGCACCACCCATTCCTTATCCTCAAAGATTGAAGCAGCAGAAGACAGACAAACAATATGAGAAGTTTCTAGAAATTTTTAAGCAACTTCACATAAACATACCGTTTGCTGAAGCCTTGGCACAAATGCCATCCTATGTGAAGTTCCTTAAAGATTTACTGTCTAACAAGAGGAAGATTGAGGAGCATGCTGTGGTAGCACTTACTGAGGAGTGCAGTGCAATTATTCAGAACAAACTTCCACAAAAGCTCAAAGATCCAGGTAACTTTTCTATCCCTTGTCTAATTGGTACCACTGAATTTAAAAAGGCTTTATGTGATTTAGGAGCTAGTGTTAGTCTTATGCCTTTATCTATTTGTAAAACATTAGGGTTGGGTGAGCTAACCCCAACCACAATGACCTTGCAATTAGCTGACCGTTCTGTTAAGTATCCAATAGGTATCATTGAAAATGTCTTGTTAAAAATTGGTAAGTTTTATATACCTGTGGACTTTGTGGTATTGGACATGGATGAGGATGTTGAGATCCCGTTGATTCTTGGAAGACCATTTTTAGCAACAGCAGGAGCCTTAATTGATGTAAAACATGGCAAATTGACTTTGAGAGTAGACATAAGGTTAATATAAACACACATGTTGTATCTTGAGAGAGAACATCATATAATTTAGGGAAATTTAATCATTAATTCCAGCAAAAATAATCCAATCTAAAAAATATATAAAGTAATCATAGGTAATCAATTGATGAATTCTAAATCCTAGGCCTTTAATTTTATTTCATATTATCATCATTTATTTACTTCAATTTTATTTTAGCTTAAAATATAAATCTCATAATTGATTTTCTAAATAATAGAGTAATCATAAAATTAGTACTTGTCAACCCTTCCCTGTGGATTCGACACTCTATTCACACATTATTACTTGGCACGACCTGTACACTTGCAGAAATCGCGCAACAAGTTTTTGGTGATGAGGAGATTGAGTTTGACATTGCTAAAGCAGAAAAACAACCTGCCATCATGGATTGTTGCTTTCAAATTGATGTCATTGATGAGGAAGTTCAAAAAGTCTTGGAGGAAAAGCATTTTGCAGACCCCCTAGAAACATGCTTGATTAATGGAGCAACTAGTAAGAATGAAAATCATGAGGTTGCCACAATTGTTAATCTTTTTGAGGGGAGTTCACCTATGCCTTTCTATAGGAGACAACAATTTGAAGAATTGGAAAAAGGTAAGTCACTTCCTCCACCATCAATTGAGCAAGCACCAGTTCTTGAGTTAAAACCACTTCCTGCACATCTCAGGTATGCATTTCTTGGTCCCAATGATACTTTACCTGTGATTGTAAATGCAAACTTGAATGATGTTCAACTTGAGAAAACATTGAGAATTTTGAGGGAAATTAAATCAGCAGTAGGTTGGAATATTTCTGACATTAAAGGGATTAGTCCAACTATTTGCATGCATAGAATTTTGATGGAGGATAACCACAAACCTGTAATTGAACATCAACGTAGGTTGAATCCAAACATGAAAGAAGTAGTTAGGGCTAAGATTACTAAGTTATTAGATGCAGGAATAATTTATCCCATTTCTGATAGCTCTTGGGTTAGTCCTGTGCATGTAGTACCTAAAAAAGGTGGGATGACTGTTTTGAAAAATGATAATAATGAATTGATTCCCACTAGGACTGTAACAGGATGGAGAATGTGCATTGACTATAGGAAACTGAATAATGCTACCAGAAAGGATCACTTTCCTTTACCTTTTATTGATCAAATGTTAGAAAGGCTTGCAGGTAATGCATATTTTTGCTTTCTAGATGGTTATTCAGGGTATTTTCAAATTCCTATTGCTCCTCAAGATCAGGAAAAGACCACTTTTACATGTCCTTATGGTACTTTTGCATATAGAAGAATGCCCTTTGGTTTGTGTAATGCCCCTGCTACTTTTCAACGTTGCATGTTGTCTATTTTCTCTGATTTTGTTGAGAAGTCCATGGAGGTCTTCATGGATGATTTTACTATATATGGTTCTTCATTTGATGCATGCTTAGAAAACTTGAGAAAAGTTTTACAACGTTGTGTTGAGTGCAATTTAGTGCTAAATTGGGAGAAGTGCCATTTTATGGTACAAGAGGGAATTGTTTTAGGGCATAAAATTTCTCAAGTAGGAATTGAAGTAGATAGGGCAAAGGTAGAGACTATTGAAAAATTGCCTCCACCTGCTAATGTAAAAGGGATAAGAAGTTTTCTTGGCCATGCCGGTTTTTATCGTCGATTTATCAAAGATTTTTCTAAAATTGCTAAGCCTCTCTGTGATTTGCTTAATAAAGATGCTACTTTTGATTTTAACCAGGAGTGCTTGAGTGCTTTTGACAGGTTAAAGAAAGCTTTGATTTCAGCTCCCATTATTGCATCGCCCGATTGGAGTTTGCCATTTGAAATCATGTGCGATGCAAGTGACTTTGCAATTGGAGCTGTCTTAGGCCAAAGAAAGAACAAAAAGGTACATGTGATATACTACACCAGCAAGATCTTAAATGATGCACAGAAAAATTATGCAACTACTGAAAAGGAGATGTTGGCAATGATAGTGGCGATAGAAAAATTTCGCTCCTACTTGGTTGGGTCAAAAGTAATAATCTTCACAGACCATGCAGCAATTAGGTACCTAATGTCCAAGAAAGATGCCAAACCCAGATTGATTAGATGGGTACTTTTGCTTCAAGAGTTTGACTTAGAAATCAAGGACAAGAAAGGAGTGGAAAATGTGGTTGCAGACCATTTGTCTAGATTGGAACGGGAGCGAACAGCTGAAGATGATGAGCCAGTCAATGATTATTTTCCAGAGGAGCAGTTATGGGTAGTGAAGGGATCAACTCCATGGTTTGCTGATTTTGTCAATTACTTGGTGAGTGGAATCATTCCTAGTGATTTTTCTTATCATCAGAAAAAGAAATTTCTTGCAGATGTCAAGTATTATTTCTGGGATGAACCATTACTTTTCAAGTATTGTGGAGATGGGATGATCAGAAGATGCGTGCCAGAGGAGGAAATTCCAAGCATTTTAGAGCATTGTCACTCTAAGGAAAGTGGAGGGCATGCAAGCACAGATAAGACAGTTGCAAAGGTATGGCAATGTGGTTTTTATTGGCCTTCTATGTATAAGGATGCTAGAAACTTTGTGATGTCTTGTGATCGTTGCCAAAGAACAGGGAACATAACTAGAAAGCAAGATATGCCGCTTAATGGGATTTTAGAGGTTGAAATATTCGATGTTTGGGGGATTGATTTCATGGGGCCATTCCCTTCATCCCTAAACAATCGATATATTTTGGTAGCGGTCGACTATGTGTCGAAGTGGGTTGAAGCAATTGCAAGTGCTACCAATGATTCTAGAGTTGTGCTGAGGTTTATTAAGAAGAATATTTTTTCTCGATTTGGTGTTCCGAGAGCCATTATCAGTGATGGAGGCTCCCATTTTTGTAATCGGGCTTTTGACGCTTTGTCAAAGAAAAGTGGAGTCAACCATAGAGTAGCCACTCCGTATCATCCTCAAACGAGTGGTCAGGTGGAAATTTCAAATAGAGAATTGAAAAATATTTTAGAAAAGACAGTGAATAACTCTAGGAAGGATTGGGCACTCAAATTGGATGATGCTCTGTGGGCATATAGGACTGCTTTCAAGACCCCAATTGGTATGTCTCTATACCGACTTGTCTTTGGTAAAGCATGTCACTTACCTGTGGAGCTCGAACATAAAGCTTACTGGGCAATAAGAAAGTTGAATATGGATGTGGAAGCTGCTGGTCACAAGAGGTTACTTCAATTGAGTGAGCTTGAAGAGATACGACTGGAAGCTTATGAAAATGCCAAGATTTATAAAGAGCGCACCAAACGTTGGCATGACAAACACATCCGTAAGAGGCATTTCGAGAAAGGACAACAGGTATTGCTTTTCAACTCACGTTTGAAACTTTTTCCAGGGAAGTTGAAATCTAGATGGTCAGGACCGTTTCAAGTAGTAAAGGTACATCATCATGGAGCTGTGGAGCTACAAAACAATGTGGGAGAAACATTCAAAGTAAATGGACAACGCCTTAAACCTTATTTTAGTGGAGATTTGGTGGAACAAGGGATGGTTTACTCCTTAAAAGAGGCCACGTGATCAAAATTCTGAGAAAGTCTAGCTAAAGACTATAAATTAAGCGCTTTTGGGAGGCAACCCAAATTTCTAACTTCTTTATTTATTTAATTATTTATTTATTCTCCAAAATTAAAAAAATAATTAAAAAGAAAAATTATATACAAAAAAAAAAAATTATGTGATTAATTTCTCATACTTGCTTTTAGTTGTTTCATGATGTTTTATAGGAAACAAAGAGATGGAATGCACACCCTGCTTACAATTTGAAATCCAATTTTCTACAAGAGGGAGTATTTCTTCTTTTGATTGATTGTTTTGACATTGAGGACAATGTTAATTGCAAGTTTGGGGGAAGTTTAGTTTGTTTTTTTTATTTTCAGTCATTTCTTTTGTGTTTTGATGAATAAATTTAAATTTTTTTTTTTCGATAAAATATGCTTATATTAAATAATTTGATGAAAGGCTAATAATTGATTATAATTGATATTTATGGACAATTTATTAAAGTATTTCAGGTTGAGCAACTATTTTGGGTAAGAAATTAACTTTTATTAAGATTATGTTTTGCTTAACTTTGCATTATATTGATTGCATTGAATTTGTGTATGCTTACTTAGAGAGGGCTTCTACACATTTTTATCTTCATTTGCCTCACCTATCTTAGAACATGTTTTTGCAAACTTTTGAGGCGAAATTTTGAATTCATTTTGAAAGAGAGATATGATTTAGGCATTGTTTGTTTAGCCTATTACTTATATCCACCCTTATTTTAATTTTTTCCCTAGTTTACCCATTTGTGCCTTGTTAATTTTAGCCTTCTTTTCTTTGTTAATTAACTTTAATTGTTATCCTTCACCCTGTTTGTGAGATAATTTTGTCAAGTTTACATTTTAATGAAGAAAAGAGAATTATTAAAGTTTTAAAAGAAAATAAGGATCTCTAATAACTAAAAGCATTATTCATTGTAAAAGATTACCTTCTGCTTAAAATAAGTTTGGGGGAAAGCAAGAAAATTGAATAAATAAAAGTTAATAATTCTTGCTTGTCTTTAGAATAATGTTGTTAAAAAAAAAAAAAAAAAAAAAAAAAAAAAAAAAAAGAAGAAGAAGAAGAAGAAGAAGAAGAGGTGGGCTTAAAAGAAGAAAACATTGAAAAAGAATAGTGCTTAAGATGAAAAAAAAGATCCTTCATTAATATAATTCCTTTATTTGAGCTATTGATTTTGTAAACTTGGCATAATTATTTTACTTTTATTCATTTAGCCTGTTTTTTTGTTAAGCCAAAAGACCTCGTGTTAGCCCCATTACAAGTCTAATTAAGACCTATTGATCTCTCTTGATTTGTGAATTCCATTAGTGGAGATTATTTGCATTAACATGCTTATGAGATTTGCACATCTATTTTATATCTTTTGATAGAGGCATTTAAAGATATCAGTGTGTATATGCCTATCTGAAGTGCAACAATTTCTTTGCGATTGATTTAATGCATGGTTATTCAGGGCATGATTAAGATGAGGATTATTTTGAACCTGAGATAGAAACTTGATTTGCAATACTATTGATATGTTGTTTGTAAATATTAATTTCTTGAAACCTTTAAAAAAAAAAAATCAACATAAGCATGAGGGGATTAAATTTTTTCTTTTTTTGTGATATTTTATTTTTCTTTGAAATAAATTTTTAAAGGTGTTTGTGGGTATCACCACTGGAAGCCCTCACGAGACTATAACTCGTCCTCTATGGTACACCTAGGGGTTTAAAGGCTTGTTGCATACGCTAAATGCAATCGTAATTTCCTACGAAAGTGGACTAGTTTAGGTTTTGAATTTTCCTTTGCTTGAGGACAAGCAAAAACTTAAGTTTGGGGGTGTGATAACTCTATATTTTTAGAGTTATTTTAATTGTTTAAACTTAAATTTTAGCTCAATTCTCGAGAATGCAATAATATTATTACATATTCTTAGAAATAAATAATTCTACAATTTATAAATAAATTATAACATATTTTAAGTATTTTTATTTTATTTTTGCAGATCAAAATGATGCAGTAAAAATAATGATGCAAGCAATGATTCAAGTTTTCAATCCATGTGAAATAAATTCAATGGTTGGTGGCTAAAATTCAATGGTTGGTAGCCAACCTAACCATTTTTGAATATTGATGAAGGAATTCAATGGTTGGTGGCTAAAATTCAATGGTTGATAGCCAACCTAACCATTTTTGAATATTGATAAAGGAATTCAATGGTTGGTGGCCAACCTAACCATCAATGTTGAATTTTGATGCAAGAATTTTAATGGAACTTGAATTCTTCCACCAAACATGTCTATAAATACCATGCTTGGCAAAGGGAAATGGCATCAAAAGAAATCCATCAAAAAAAATATTTAGAGAGAAAAAAAAATAGATTAGGTTTCTTTTTTGTTTATGTTATTTTTATCAAGAGGAGGAGTTTTTGGAGCTCAAGTTTATCAAAGATTGTATCTCAAAACAAGTTCTCTCTAAACTCTATTCTTGAATTTAATTATAAGTTATTATTATGTTTATTATTTTTATTGTTAATTTAATTGTTTCTTCTCTTTTAATTATGAATAGCTAAATTTATTTTTCTAGGATTTAGATGTAATCTTTTGATTTGCATATGATTATTTATATTTAATTGATTGGGTTGATTGTTGGAATTAATCTTTTATCTTAGAATTTAATGCTTGTAATTAACTGGCCATTAATTGCATGATTTAAGATATTGTGTGAAGTAGCGAGAGTGGAAATACAATATCAGTTCATTAAGATATTAGACTTAGGGTATGTGTTGCTTAGAGATAAGAACACTCTTTTGTGATTTTTAAAAGGATTTCCATAAAACTTAATGGGTTTGTGTTAATTGCTTATGATCACGAGAGTAGACATAAGGTTAATATAAACACACATGTTGTATCTTGAGAGAGAACATCATATAATTTAGGGAAATTTAATCATTAATTCCAGCAAAAATAATCCAATCTAAAAAATATATAAAGTAATCATAGGTAATCAATTGATGAATTCTAAATCCTAGGCCTTTAATTTTATTTCATATTATCATCATTTATTTACTTCAATTTTATTTTAGCTTAAAATATAAATCTCATAATTGATTTTCTAAATAATAGAGTAATCATAAAATTAGTACTTGTCAACCCTTCCCTGTGGATTCGACACTCTATTCACACATTATTACTTGGCACGACCTGTACACTTGCAGAAATCGCGCAACAGATGCTGAAGCATTGTTTACAACTATAAAAACAATGCAAGAGGAAGATTATAATAATTTAGAAGTTATTGAAGTTCTAAGCCTCATGGCTACCATAGTGGAGGAAGAAGAAGAGCAGGTCTCTAGTGCTTCCACTTCTTAGAGAATTAATTATGAGAAGGATTGGATCTTTCATTCTGGGTGTTCTAGTCATATGACAGGAGATAAGGGTAAGCTTTGTAATATTTCAGAGTACAAAGGCAAACGAGTTGTAGTGACTGCAAATAACTTGTAATTACCAATTACTCATGTTGGATGCATAATGATCACTTCTTGTTCGAATCAGCAATAAGTGCAGTTGTTTGATGTGTACAGAGTATTAGGTATGAAAAAGAATCTTCTATCAATTTCAGAGTTGATTGGTTCTAGTAACTTTGTTGTGTTTGGCCCCAAAGATATCAAGGTTTGTCAACAAATCAAAATAGTTGGCATACCAATAATGGAGGGACAGAAAGTGGATTCGATGTACGTCTTCTTAGCAGAGAATGCTTATGTAGAGAAAACAAAAGGCAATGATACAACTGACTTGTGGCATGCATGACTAGGACATGTAAATTATCATAAGCTGAGGATGATGAGTAGCAAGTCCTCATTAAGAGGGCTACCTAATCTTGACGTTTATACTAATGTGGTTTGTGCTGGACGTTAGTACGAAAAGGCGCACCAACTTTCATATAAGGAGTCATCATTCAGAACCAAACAGCCACTAGAGTTAATCCACTCTCATGTATTTGGCAACGTGAAGGAACCATCGGTCAATGGTATGCACTATATGGTGACATTGATTGATGACTATTCAAGGTACGTCTGGGTGTACTTTATGAAAGAAAAATCAGAAACTCTTGCAAAATTTAAAGAGTTTAAGGAGAAGTTAGGATGAAAATTAAATGTCTATGTACTGATAATGGGGGAGAATACATGTCAGATGAATTCTCAAATTATCTTTTTCAATGTAAGATTAAGCGATAGTTGACTTGTCCAAACACACCACAACAAAATGGTGTTGCAGAGAGAAAGAAGAAGCATTTAGCAGAAATATGCAGGAGTATGCTGCATGCCAAGAATGTCCCTGGGAGATTTTAGGCTAAATGGATGAGAACAGCAACACATATAATCAACAAACTTCCTCAGCCAAAGATGAAATTTATGTCTCCATTTGAGAAGTTGTGGAATATGAAACCTCTGGTGAGCCACTTTAAAGTATTTGGCTATGTGTGCTATGTATTTGTACCAGATCATATACATAGTAAGTTTGATAAAAAGGCAATCAAATGTATCTTTGTGGGCTATGATGAGTATAGAAAAGGGTAGAGATGTTGTGATCCTATAACTAGTAAGTGTCATGTCTCACAAAATGTTGTGTTTGATGAGACATCATCATGGTGGACCCTAGAATATGTTGCACTTCCTCATACAAAAGATGTGGAACAATATGAAGAAAAGGAGAAGACAAAAGAGGTCCAACAAAGTTCAGAGACTGTAATACAGTCACAATCTCAAGAGGCACCATGGCAGATGGGTGTTTATCAGAGATCGAAGAGTCAACCAGTAGAAGAGATGTTGGAAGAACAACCACTGCAATTGAGAAGATCAACTAGACCAAAAAAGCCAAATCCCAAATATGCTAATATAGCACTAGTTGAAGAAGAAAGGGAGCCCACATCCTACGGAGAGGCATCACATAAGGTTGAATGGAGACAGGCCATGAAGGAAGAGATCAAAGCTCTTATTGACAATTAAACTTGGGACTTAGTACCAAAACCTAGAGATGTGAAGCCCATTATATGCAAATGGGTGTACAAGATGAAGACTCTTCCAAATGGATCAATTGAAAGATTTAAAGCTCGGCTGGTGGCACGAGGTTTTTCACAGCAGTATGGATTAGACTATGATGAAATGTTTAGTCTAGTGGCTAAGATTGCAACTGTTCGTGTTTTGCTAGCACTCGCTGCAAGTAAATATTGGAACTTGTGGCATATGGATATCAAAAATACCTTTCTAAATGGAGAGTTGGATCGGGAAGTGTACATGGAGCAACCTGAAGGATTTGAAAACAAGAGTAATCTTGAGCATGTTTGCAAATTAAAGAAGGCACTATATGTGTAACACCCTGCCTAAAGATAGTAATTATAAGATCTAATATGCATTAAATATGGTATGATGTGACTTATTTTATATTCAAAATATGTTTTACGATGTTTAATAATATAAGGACTAAGTTAGGATAGTAATAAGGGATATTTTGACTGTAGGGGTATTTTGATTATTTTGACCCTAAGACAGTGGGCCAGGGGTATCTGAGTTAAAAATCAAGAAAATACTAAAAATAGGTCCCAAATATTACATAAAATATAATGCTTTTCGTTTAAATAAAAAAGAATAAGAAACGGAAAAGTTATCTCGAAAATACCAAAAATAACGCTAACAAGTGCCACTGATCCGGAGTATTTTGATCATTTGACCAAAGTTGTAAAATAAATAAACTAAATTAAAGTTAAGAATATTTGGAACCAAAGTCTAGTTGAGCATTTTTCCAAATTCTCAACAGAAGCATGAGAAAATTGCACCGAAACCTAAAAATCGATTTTTTTTATGCAATATTAATTTAAAAAAAAAAAAAACCCTAATGCATTTAACCCATCAATAGCCGCCCCCTTCATTCAGAATTGCTGTTCACACCACTTGTTCTTTAAAAGGGAAAAAAAAACAAAACAAAACTTCATTCTTCTCTTTTCTCTCAAAGAAATTCTAAGACTTAACAACAAGAAATCAAGGTTTTCGCAAGGTAAATTTCCTCTACATTAAATTTTGTTAAATTTTATGGGCTGAATATGGCAGTAACTGTTTGAAAAAAAATATATTATGCAGCCTTGGAAGGAGATAGAAGTTTTACTTGTGAATTAAGGTAAGAAACAATTCATTCTCAATTTATGTTACAACAATTGAAATTGTATACCTATGGTTGATTTACTCTCATGAATCAAGGCTGCTATATTTTCAGCCAGCCATAAAATTATGAAAAAAAAATATATTTTTTAATTGAGTTGTTATCATTATCAAGATTAGGTATAAGTATAAAAAAGAAAACTATTAAGTAAACTAATTAATTAGGCAAAGAAATTAATTAAACTATTGGTGTTCATATGAATGTTGGTTACAAAAAATAAAAAATAAAAGAAAAGACATTACTGCACATGGTGGATTTGGTACAATAATGTTAGAGGTGAGTTTCCATTTGGTAGGATTATAATTAAAAACATGAATAGGCACCACTTTTGGCAAATTAATTAAGCCAAATATATGAGAATAAATGAAATATTCATGAATAATTTAAAATTAGGGACTTTCCAATTAAAGTTAATTAAGCCTAGTTTTAATTAAAATTATGTAATTAAATACATTAATTAAATAATTAAGCAATAAAATTTGAAATTAATAACAAGAAAACGAGCAATCGAAAAATGGGTGAGTTGAAATCTTTTGAGGGGTGAACTCTAGACTTAAAAATTGAGTTTCTAATTAAATTAAATATAAACATCAAATTAAGGATATAATTATAAAATTAAATAAATAAATTAAGAATTTATGAAGTCAATTAGTATGAACAAGTCAAATATTAAGACTTCCATTAAGAGGTACCTTTAGTATAGGGTTGACCTTAAGAAGTCAAAATCAAAAGTTTGACCATGACCTAAGATGAATTAAAACATATTATTAAACATATTAAAATAATATTAAAACATTAATCATCAAGATTAAAGGTCAAAATAAGAAAAAATATTAAAAGTTGACATTGTTTGACCAAAGATTTATAGTGAGACTAGGAGTTCTAGTTCAAGTCAACCATTTAAATTAAGCAAGAATATACATAAACATGATAAGTTATTAAATATATGAATTAATTAAGAACTATTTGATTTATGTTGTAGAGATTAAAGAGGTTCAAGCCCTGCGGTCCACTTAGCTCGGTTGATTAGGAGCACAGGAGTCTGAGGTGAGTTGTAATGCACACTCCTATTTCTTTGCAAATATGAAATGATTTCTTTGACACTGTATGATTTCCTCATGATTTCATGCCCATTGATTGATTTTGATTTCATAAGCTATGTTCGCTCAAGAGTCCCACCTTAAGTAAAACTCTTTCTTAAGTTGATTGTTTAAACCCAAAACTCTCATTAAACTATATTATGACTTGTAATGATGTTGTGAACCTTAAACCAAGTCATTCAAGGTAAGTAGGACTCTTTCATAAGAGTCCTAATATAAGTTAAACTTTTGTTATGTATATATTATTGCTTATTTTTCCAAGCCTACAGAAACACCCCTTCTCAGTGTGGGGTGAACATTGGACTTGTGCACAAAGTATACCCATGAATAGGGCAAAGTATCCAGACCTCAATTAGTAGGGGTCAAATATTGCTAGCCATAGGACCTGATCAATCTTATGTTATAAGTTGAGTAGAGAAGGCAATAACCCCTACTCCTAAGTTAATATAAGTTATAAGTTGCTTCTGCTACCCTATTGTTTATTCCTCATTTTTACAACCAAGCTATGTTATTGAGCCTATGTTTATTTTCTTACATACCCTATGTGTGCATCTACTGTCACTGAGTCTTCTACTCATCATTTTCTATGTTTATATATTTCAGGATGGCAAGATTGATCAAGGTAACTAACTCAAGCCTATTCCTCCACTTGAGTAGTTGCTTTGCCTATAAGATAGTACAGTTCTCTTTATTCATTTGTATGGTGAACTTCGGTTTAGTGCTCCGGGGGTAATAAGCGAAGTACTTGAGAATCGATTGGAAATTGATGTTTTGTGGTTTTAAGTTTGGGATTATTTGGACTTTTATTTTGTTGAGTTATTTTCAAATGTTTTTCTTTAACTTTGGTTTATAAGAACTATTTTTAAAATGTAAGAAGTTTATGGGCCTATTCCGCAAATTTTATAAGTTATTATTTAATTGAATAAGATATGGGTATTTGATAAGTAATTTTACATAAGCTAAGGATTCTATGGGTGTGGGTGACCTTATGTCTTCTCGTGTCTTAGGATCGTCATAGCTCTCTAAGTCGGGATGTGACAATATGGGTTGAAGCAAGCCCCTAGAGCTTGGTATGGCAAGATTGTTAAGTTTCTCATCCATAGCAGCTATGGAGTTGCACCAGCAAATTTGAGTTTATTTATCAAAGCTCGAAAAGGGAAGCTAGCAATAATTCTTGTTTATGTTGATGATCTCATTATCACAAGAGATGACGTTAATGAGATCCACCAGACCAAGAAAAATCTATCAGTTCGTTTTCAGATACAAGAGCTTGGGGAGCTGAATCACTTTCTTGGATTGGAAGTGGAATGCACAAAGGAACGATTATTCTTGTGTTAAGATAAATAAGCAAGAAATCTTCTCCAAAAGTATGGAATGCTTAATTGCAAGCCTCTTACTCTTCTAATAGAAGTGAACTCTAAACTAAGTATGGAAAAAGGGAAAGATTTGGAGGACTCTACAATGTATCGGCAGATAGTTGGTAGTTTAATATATCTAACACTTACACGACCAGATATTGCATTTGCTTTTGGAGTAGTAAGCTGATTCATGCAAACTTCGAAAAAGCCTTACTTAGAAGCAGTTTGGAGAATTTTGAGGTACATCAAAGGAACACTGGATCTTGGTTTATTCTACAAAAGTGGAATACCTTGCAAATTGGAGGGATATTGTGATGCTGATTATGCTGGTGATTATGACACACAAAGATCAACTACTGGCTATGTGTTCAATTTAGGTTCTGGAGCTATTATTTGGTGTAGTAAAAGGCAACCAACAATGTTACTTTCAACAACAGAGGTGGAATATCGAGCAGCAATGATGGCAACACAAGAAAGCACTTGGTTAGCACAACTCATGAAAAATTTGCATCAACCAGTGAATTACCCAATTTCAATATATTGCGATAATCAATCAACAATCTATTTAGTTGAAAATCCAATCTTTCATGCAAGGACGAAACATATTGAAGTCTAATGTCACTTTATTCGAGAAAAGTCTCTAGCAGAAGAGATCAAAATGATTCAAATAAAGACAGAAGATCAGCTAGCAGATATTTTCATGAAATGGCTTAATAATGAAAAGTTGGAAAATTTTCGAAAGTAGATGAAGATGATTTCAAGAAGAAATTTTAAAGAGAAAAATTAGTAATGAGGGGGAGCATTAAAAATAATCATTACTAATTTTATTTTGTGTTAATTTTAAATGTTTGTTAACATTTAGTTTTAGTTTTACAATACAAGACCTTTTGCTATATTTAAAATGATTTATTTTTAGTAGTTAACTTTTGTATAAATACTTGTAATCATTTTATTTCAAATCATCAATTGAAAATCATCAAGCAGAAAAGAATTAAATAACAATTCTTTTATTCTTTTATTCCACTTGTTTTATAATTATTATTATTTAGTTCTTTTTTAAATTTTTTAATAAATTTAGGAAAACCAACCTTAAAAAGTAAATGAGTCAATTTCTATATTAACCACTTAATATGTTTGTAATTAATTAATGTAGGATTATATTCTTAATAAAATGCATCTCTCTGTTTTATAATTTATAACAAAAATCATAGACCATAATAAGTACTACAAAATATTGAAACAAAGAGACAACAGGCCCCCAAAAAAAAAAAGGAAAAAGAAGAGAAGAATCGTAATAATATATATAAAGCAAAACGACAAGGCAGAAATTGTACAAATTACATAAGAAATTTAGAGGAATCTAAACAAGTATAGAGCATCAATTTTAAAAATCCAAAACCAACAAGACATTGGATCCCATATGGCTTTAGGGGATCTGGACAAGCAAGTGGAAAAGATTGAGTTATTCGATATATTTTTTCTTAATGAGTTACATGATGTGCTTTGAAATTTTGGAGCATATAAGTACTCTTTGATTCGGATTTGAAAAGAAAAAAAAATAATATAACATATTCTGATGGTAAGTACATATACAATTTAAATAATATATTCATATTCGATTTCCCTCTTTTTATGCTAAAAAAGAAAAAATAAAAGGAATAAAAAAAACAAAATTCATTTTATATAAGACTACAAATGCATACACTTTTTGAATGACGACAGAGTATTAGGCCATCTTGATTAATATAAGACTACAAGTGCATACACTTTTTGAATGATATAGTAATTTAGGGTTAATTACAAAATAATTTATAAATTTTTCTTTAATATACACTTCATTTTTCATTTTCTCGATACAATTAGCAATTTAGTTTTAGAAATTTGTTAACAACTTAACCTTGTTTATCATCAATTATAAAATTTTCACTATACTTTAATCCCTAACTTTTTAAATTATATTGTATTTTAGTTTTTAAAACTTAAAATTAATTCCTTTATCCCTAAAAATCTCATATTTTTCTTTAATGGTAGTATATCAATTAAAATTGTTAATTTTGAAACAAATGAAAGTGTATACAAAAATAAATCTTATATAATTTTCTCAAAAACTTATTGTCGTGTTTGTAATAAATTAACAGACTTTAGTGAATAAAAAAAAAAAAAAAGTAAGCCATTAACTTTAAAATAGATAAGATGAAATTGTATATTATGCAAATTAAATTTAACCTTTATCAACAATAGTTAGCTTAATTAGCGAGAGAGTCCGGTCATCTCTTTATTAATTAAGGTTCGATTCTTATATGTCAGCATTTAGGACCTAATTCTTGAATGAATAGGCCAGTACGGGAGTGCTCCCTTGTCTGTGATTCACTCGGAGATAAGATCTAGTCTCCATCAATATGGGAATTAATACCTGTGTTGTTAGACTCGGACCAGCATGGCCAGTCAGATCCCGAAAACCAGGGATAAGAGGCCATACCAGTTCGAAATCAACCTAAAACCCAGGATGGATAGATCTAGCCAAAATCCAGCCAAATGGGCCTAGTAATTGGAGACTTGGTTGATCCGGCCAGTTTTTTACAAGTGGGCTAGGTGAATAAATTAAAAAAAAAATTGCTGTCAAATAAAAAAAATAAATTATTTATTTTAAATTTCAAATTATCATTCACTTATTCACCATTTTAATTAAATAAATATTCAAATTTATATTTTTTTTTACATAGGATAATGCAAATCTGAGTAAACCTCCCACTACCAAATAGTAAGACCCATTCAAATTTGATTCTCAAAATAGCCAATTAATATATTTTTTTCTCTAGTTAATGGTTTTAAAATGGTTTTAAATTCGTATTTCTTATAAGTAATATTGATTAATTGCTTAAGTAACATTTGTTAAATTTAATTACATATATATTATATTTATTTTTAACACATAAATGTAATATATTAACATATAAATAATAAATATATGTATGAAATTCGATTTACCTATCAAAAATTTGAAGAATTAATATCTTCATGTGTAGCATAAACAGCTCTCTAACAAGATAATTCTGACCCCCTACTCATCCTGATGCATCTTGGATGGATTATCCTCCTGAATACTGCCAGAAGATAATGAGCCTTAAGGAAGACTAGAACAACTAGTATAGAAGACAAGTGTATTGTGGAGCTGCAAAACAAGTGTTCAATCCACTTGATGACACCTTTGACTCTTCAGAAAGACTATAGACCCATCTCATAATTGATTCTCAAGACCCATATGAGCTAGAAGCGGTACCATCAAGACAGAATTACTCTGACAGTGAATCCGAATTCAATGAATTTAAAAGAGACTCTGATTCAGACCCCAATATGTTACCAAGTCACAAGCCAATTAAAAAGTAAAAGTTAGGTGACGTGTCACTTTAGTTTGTCTCTGTTTAATTATGCGTGTATGAGTCGTAAAGTTTAAATAATTTTCAGTTTATTTATATCCTGCTCCTTTCTCTATAAAAGAAGATCGTTTGTAAGCTTAAAGGTAAACTTCTCCTATTGCTAGTGTGAAATAAAAATACGAGTTTCTAAATTTCTCTGTTCTCTTCTGTAGTCTTTCAAGTTATTAATTTGTGTTTATCTGAGATTAAGATCTCTTCATAATTGCTGCTAGTTGGAACCTTTATGAAGTTATTTATAATCTGACTATTGATCCATCTGAACGAATATCATATGTTCTAAGAGGTCTAGTCATGTTGAAAGGCTTGATATGTCTGTGTATTTGGATAGGGCATAACTAAATGTATGATTTATATATATATATATATATATATATACCCCACTGATTGGGCCCAAATATGTGGACTAATTAGTGTGCTAGTTCTGTCGAGGAAAAAAGGGAGAGAGAGATCGTAGCTACAGTGGCAGTAGCTACGATCTCTCTCCCCCTCATTTATATTATATTCAATTTTTCTTTTGAAACAAACTTTTCTTTATTATCAAGAAAGTTAATTAACCAAATCAAAAAGACGAAAATATTAATAACTCACAATATTTTTTTGAAAATAATACTATATAATAATCTCAAAAACATTATTATTATTTTTTGTAATAATATGTATATGACAATTTAATTCTTTACTTGTTATTTTAATCGTACAATGTGTTAAATTTATAAAGAAAAAAATATATATGATCTAAGGAAAAATATATAATTTATTTGGATATTTTAGTAAAAATTTACCCGATTCTTTCCTCCTATAATTCCTCAATGGAATGATCAGACTAACAAATATTACAACCCAATACCTTTTGGTCTTGATCTATTGATTTAGAAGATACTGATTTTCAAATTATTTAGTTAATATTAATAAATAAAATAGATGACAACCCATTTCAAATGTTAAGACATTGTCCACATCAAAGCTGAATCCACTAGCTTCGCCCATGGACTTCTATAATTCTGAGGAAGGAAAAATGAAGCTATGATCCAATTATCAATTAAATGGAAAAAAAAACATCTTTTATATCGGAGTCACTTGCATGCGTGTAGTTAAATAATTTAATAAGTGCTTACTTCACGGCTAACGAAAGTTAGAAGCTTCATCAATTTGCCCAAAAAGACTCTGTTTTATCCACCTCAGCAAGTTTCTTGCCTTTGCATGATCTCTTTCTTTTCCTACTCCTACTCCTAAAGGCACTGTCACTAGCTTTACTTTCCAGCATAGAGGCACCTGATAAAACATTATTCAAGCATCATTCAACTTGTGAAAATGCAGTGCATGCACAATGACATTCAGTCATCACTAGTCTCTCAATATACCTCGCAATATCGCTCCAACATTTATTATTTTGAAGGACAAATGATATATATGAAAAAAAAAAAATCACTGTATGCAATTAAGGCCCTCATATTTTATATTGTTCGGTTCAATACCAAACTTTTATTTTCGAGTCAGATAAACCCAATGGCTAATATATGTTGCTAATTAAGTATTAATTAATCCATGTAAAACTTGTGTGGCAAAAAAAATCATACTTTTTCATGTGTTTTATTTATATTCTTCTTTTCTAGCATAGATTTTTTTTATTAACAAAATAAAAATTTTCAAAATGACTGAAAAACATATATGTTTCCCAGTGTAAAACCCTAGCCATTACAGCTACCAATTCCATTTCTGCCACTTTCAACACCTTAACCTCTTCTGTTAGTTTGTTTTCAAACTTGCCATTGTATTTAGCTGTTAAAAATCCTTTAATATATTTTCCTGTAAATTCCATAAAGAATTTAACAGCCAGAAAAGCAGGATGGGATAGGGAGGAAGAGGGAGCGAGGAACTGATGATAACTCAATATCAGACTCATTCCAAGCAAAATTAATTACATATCTTCTTATCTTCCATCTCTAATCCTTTATTTTTTTCCCCATATAATTAAAACCATGCAAAAACAAATTTAAATTAACCTTAATTTCCAACATAATTAAAAAATAGTTATACTAACCTTCTCCGCTGAAGGCTTTTGTTTACATCCTTTTTCTTCTTGCATGAAAGTGGATTTGGTGCCTGGAATAGAATGGAGAACCTCTTAAAAAACAGTTAGCAAAGGAATGAATATCATGCAACCATATATATGTTGTTCATATTAATCCACCAATATCATTTAAGTGTATTCAACTAACTGCACCGCTGCATGCTACTCCTTGCTAAGAGAAAAATGATATATGTAATTGCTACTCTTGTCAAGAGAAAAACAAAAATGGTATATGTAACTGCTACTCCTTGCCAAGAGAAAAATGGTATATGTAATAATTATACAAAACACAATGTAGGAAACAGCAATATGTACTGGTTGGTGGAACATTGAGTGTAATGTTACAGGTACAAACATGATAAGCAACATGCACATTCTACAATTTTAGGTGCACAATCATTTGTTGTATTCACATCCTCAATTAGCATACCCTCTTTACCACTAATTTGTTATAAAATTCACAAAACTGCCCAAGAAACCTGTTTCTGTATTCAACCAAGATAGTAAGCTTATTTTCTTTAGTTTATAACTAACACAGAAGTAAGAGGATGTGCTCAATCTTCTAAGAAGATTATCCAAGCTTCATTGTAATTAGCATCCGTTCTACAAATCAGTCTTTTCCCAGTGGCGGAACCAGGAATTCAATTTAAGGAGGGTGAAATATTATTAATATTTAATCATTAATTTCTACTTATATAAATGCAGAAGAAATTATATTAATTATTTATAAAAATATTCTAATAAAATATTAAAAATTGGTTTCATAATCATATATAGACATATAAGAAAGAAATGTGTAGTTTTAATACAATTAAAGAAAAAAAAAAGACTATGTATACAGCATAACATAATCTAGCAAAAGAAATATAATGATATCTATTTGAAAAAGACAAGGATGTGTCTTGATCATGTCAAAACACTCAAAAAGAAAATGATAAATAAAACATTAAATTGTAAAATGATAAATGTTTACCTATCTGTGCATTATAATTAGACTTTACAAGTATAAAACCAACAATACATATAATATATAAAATGGAAAATAGTACCACTTGTTATGATGAAATGGATGGGGGTTCAAAATTTAAAACTTCGGGGGGGAACTAAAATTGAAAGGAATGCCCCCCAAACCTCCCATCTTCCCTCTTTTACAAGCAAAGATCTAGTGTCATCACCAAGGTGACACAACCCAGCAACAAAAAGTGGAAGCAAATCAACAGAACAATAAAGGGGACAGTTCCTTTATCATCTAGTCAGAGAGGAAGACATATAGGAATCTTTGTGGAAGCCCAAAGCTGGAGAGTGAATTCCTCAATGTTCCAAGCAGATCCATTTGTGTGTGGGAGAGAGGCAGAGAGAGGGAGAAATTGTAGTATCAATTAGCTAAGGCAACCATGGTAAAGCACATCACAAAGTAAATAATCTAGACATATCACTATAACAGAATTGCATACATGTCAGAAGGGCGGCAAGAACAATAATATAACTGAATAACAGATAATAATGAACCTAGAAACTGGCTTTGAAGATTTCAAAATGGGAAAATGATCAAGGTTTTACCTTAGCTTTCTTTCTTTTAAACTGAGGTTTATCCTTGACATCCATTCTCTTTCTTACACTGTTCTTCTTTATAACAGGCTGCATTTCCATATTTTGATCTCCTGGACCTTCTTTTTCATCAGAAGAATGTCCAGATTCCTCATTAGTCAATATGCTCTTGGTCCTTTTTTTAACATTTTATATTCTAACTCAGTCACATGCGAGGGATTTTCTTCAGAAGTTTTGACAAACTCATGTTGAAATGCTGATGGTGGTGGCACGAGGAGGGCATTTCTCAGACCAAATATGAGAGGGACACCTGGAACCTGCAAAAAAGCAAAATTTTCAAGAACGAGTATGGGTGTCTGAAGGGTAGTTTCTAGTCAGTTTCAATTTCAATAAGAATACAGCTGCATCCATTGGGCTTGTCTATACAAAAAATTTTCTAACCACTGAGCATGTCACATGCATCTATTGCTATGCAGTTGAGGGGCTCAAGCCAAGATGAATCAGACTGGCTATTATTTGACACAAGTATATTGATTCAATTCACAATTTCACCAAAGCAGTGTTGTTAACTTACCTTCTAAAAGATGATCAAGGAAAAAATATAGGCTTACACATATGATGGGATATAATTTCCCCTGTATCCAACTCCCAATGATATCTAAATTGAAGTGATAAAACATGGTAAGGTAAATACCTGGAGCCTGATCAGTTCCCAGAACTAACTGATGCAAATAAACGGAGAAGATATTTTAGCAAATTCTTCTCAAATTGACACAAATTCTGCTATGTTTATAGCTATATATCAAAGAGATTAACAAAGCAGAACTATGAAGACTAAGATGCGAATGAACCATTGAAAATAGTCTTAAACTAGAAGGTTATGATGCACTTTGTTATGCAGAAGTACAAGCAACATTCTAAAAGAAAAGAAAAGAAACTCAGCCCCCCAACCTGTTGAGCACCAGTGATGGCAGCTGAGCCATGGATAGCCCCATATTGGCCCCCCCCATAATGTGTCACAGAGCCTCTGTATCCACCAACATTCGCTTCTTGAGAACCACTCAATATTGAAGGATGTCTAGAAGCCAACAAATGTTGAGAGCCTCCATTAGGCCCTCCAACTGAAACCCCAGAATATGCAGATCCCAGCTATAAAATGACAATTTTAAACGCAAAATGACATCATTAATCTACAAAAATTCATACAACTCTAACACCCCCTTTTTTTCAGCAAGCAAAAATACGAGTCTTTCAAAATTTAATATCAGCACATTTGATAGTTTGTGCTATGTCCACTAAAACAAAATCAGACCCAACTCAATTAACCACCACCAAAAAAGCCACAACTTTTACATAACTTCAGTAAAGTGAACGTCACAGTAGCATGTAAAAGTGAACTATTTTACGAGTAATCAAACTGCAATGAATTTCCAAACTGAAAAAGATTTAAAATTCATTTTAACAAATTCTGGTTGAGAATGTAGTAAGTTAAATTTAGCTATGGAAGAGCTGCAACATTGTAAGTCAAATTTATGCCAAATGAGGAGGAATTATATCTTCTGAATTTGAGACAGTTTGATTGATGGAAACCATACAACTGTACTTGGAAATTGAAAAACTCGGAAATTGAAAAAAAAAATCCAGCGGCAGTTCAACAAAGATCATGATAACTAGTTTCCCAAAAACTAACAATAACAAATTCCATGACTCCAAAAGAAAAAAAAAGGTACGAAAGAAAAACAGGAGCAAGTAAATTATGCAAGTCTGAAAAAATTTCAGATGACTATCAAGCAAAATATAAATCCAGATATGTTCTGTCTTGTGGCTGGCTAGCTTAATTGATTATTGCAATCAATACTACAGAAGCTAAACATGGAGCCAGTATAATATTGCTAGCCACCTCTTCGTCTGTCCTGGATTTCAGCTAACTTCTCTTCTTTCAGCCTCTTCACAATTTGATGTATGCTGGGATTGAAGAAACGGTCACGAACATAATTCCTCTCCTCAGCTTGTATTTCCTTAATGGCACTAGGATATGGATTAGGAGGAGGCTTTTTCCCCTGCACTCGAGCAATTTGTTTCAATCTAGCATAAGCCTTCTTTTTAGCCTTTCTCTCTGCCTGATATTCCATCTACACACCCCAAATATCATAATAGATTAAAACTATGTTAAGGAAATGAGGACAGAACATTAAACATGCTAGTGGAAGCAGTAAAACTCAAGAGTCCACAAAACATACATCAGCTACAGCCATAGCTTCCTCCTCACTAACTCCCTGCTCCTTCAACTCAAGCACCCGCATACCGAATACTCGGGCTGGAGGGGGATCAAAACCACAAATCCTGTACAAATATAAAGCATAAGTGAAGCTGAATTATGAATGTTTTAATTTTATTTGTGTTACAAACAAAGATTATAATAATTTCCGCTTCATTTTTGTTACGTAGGTCACAATCAGAGTAAAGATCTCAAGGAGACTGGTAAAACTAGAAAGCTTTTGTAGATATATTGTAAAGAATTCCCAAATTAGAAAACCAAGCAAGTCTTAGCACTAAAGTACAATAAAAAAAGTTCAATAATATCATAAATATCAGTGCTCTAGCAACTGATCTGAGTTGGAAACTCGGAAAATCAAAATAAAAGTTTCTCAATTCCAATTCTAAACAATGTTTCTCAACATTGGCAAAAGCGTAATAACTATTCTAATGGTTCTATTGTTCTCTAAAAAATCAATAAAATAGTTGCAATAGGAACAAATGCAAATCCCTAAATTGAAAAAGAATAGAAAGAATAATACTTTATGGCATCTTCATGTTTGGAATCTGGATGATTGCTGAAAAACTTCCTTATATAAGCATCTTCAGGGAGACTGATTTTTTGAACTTTCCCATTCGCCCTAGGAAATATTGCCGGTGGTGCCCTAAATTTATTGAAACCAAGTATACGTATTGAGAAAAGAGAAAAAAAAAAAAAAAAAAAGAGGGTTATGAATTAGCCATTGATGAATAAAGGGGGATTTTTCATTCAATCACAAAAATATGATAAAAAGAGAGAGAGAAGCTGACTGTTCCATGGCTTTGAGCCAAATAGGCTCAGTCTTGGCCAAGCCCTTCACTAGCTTTCTAGTTTTCGTTAGCAGATCTCCTCTCATGAACGACATGCTGCTTCTCTTTTCTTCTACCACCACGACCTTTCCTCACTTATTGTACTGAAACATGGGGTAAAGCAGCGGACCGTGGTGCGGGTACAGGTACTTAGCACGCTATACACAGTTCTGGGTAGATTTGATTGGTTCGCCTTTTTAGAGTATGGTACATTAAAATTTTATAATCGGACCATCTAATAAAATTTAATATTTTTTTTATCAATATTAATACATTTCATATTTAATTTTGACAGTCTATAGTTTAAAAATTTAGTGGTACTATTAAAATATTGAAATAATATATGAAAAAACATTTAAAACTTAGACTTGAAATAGAATAATGCAAAATAAAATTTCGTGATCCGCAATTCATTATAATATAATATCTATAAAATATATACACTGTTATTAATATAAGAAGTTATTTGGCAAAAAAAAAGTTGGATATTTATATTTTTTAAATTTTTTATTTGAGAAATAAAAAATATATGAACAACTTAATTTTTAAACATTTGTATGATATAAAATCAATAAATTTTATATAATTACATGACATAAAATTTTTAAATTATGCACATTATTATTTATAATAATACATTTTAAGACTTTAATTAATATGTCATAATTTTTCTTTGGTTCTTTTGAGCTTTTAAGCTCTCCCTTTGATTTCTTCAAAGAAAAACAAAAGTTCCTCCAATAAAAAAAAGTATTTATATATCTATTTTAAATAAATAATTATATTTTTATTTTCCACATAATTATCTAATTTTATGGTATTAATAGTATAATATTTTCTTGAAAATACTAGTAATTTTAGTTAGTTACATTTAAATTATTATTGCTATTTAACAATACACAGCTTGTTTTCATTTGAATTCTCTAATTTTCTCGTTAAAAGTAAACAAAACTGGCTTCCATTTCTTTTCAACTTTCTTTCTCTTTCAGTTTGCTTTGTCTTCTTCTTCTTCTTCCTCCTCCTCTATTTTTTCAAAACTTTTTGCACAGTGAATCTTCATTTTTAAAGATCTAGATAGCGTACCCAGATGATTTGGATTGAAAAAAACCACAATTTAGATTGCAAGTACTAGATCGCAATACCAAGAGAGAGGGAGCAAATTAGGTAACTATGAGTATAACATTATGTTTGCATAAGTTTTTAAGGAGAAAAAAAAAAAAGGGAAAAAATATTTTTTTTTCCTTCCCCGTGTTTGGATAGGAAGAAAATAAAAAGGAAAAAAAATAACTTTATTTTCCCTTATTTGGAAAACAAAATATGAAATGAAAGAAAGTAATAATATTATACAATTACTATTTTACACTTGATTTAGTAACACAAATAATGTTTATTGTATTAAATAAATTGAGATAATACTATTATTTATTATGAAATGGGAATATAATAGAAACAAAATATTTCATAAAAAATAGACATTATCAAATTTATATGCCACATAAATTGTTTTGAATACTTTTTTTAATATATGCCTGAACTATTATAATGAAGATTTGTGTAACGACATGAGAAGGCAAAATGAACACAAAGAAATCCTCAATGGAAAAAATGGAAACCACCACCTGCAATAAATTTTGAACAGATGAGTTAAAAATCGAATCCATGTTTCATCAAGATAGAATAATAACAGATACAGGAATGACCAAATGTAACATTTGCCAAAACTGAAAAACAAACGAGCATAAGTCTATAAATTAATGGTTATCACCATATACATTTTCAAGCCCCTCTAAATGTCATGTTAATTAGTAAGCTTATTTCAGATGAGACATGAAATTTACAGCAATTCATGTTCTAATAATTAGCCAATAACTAATGGAATAGTTCATTGAGATGAAGTAATTGTCATATTGGTTTCCATTAATTATAAACATCAGAAGCATCACAATTTATCTAATGTATTGTCAAATATAATTTTGAATCTCCAAGATAAAAAGACAACAAATTCGAATCTTAACCGTAATTCTATATATAATTTTAGCTTAATAATATTAGAGATTAAATAATTTGTAAATATTATTCTCAATCAATGATATAATGTAATTATTATTATTATTATTTTTTTTTTTTTTTTTTTGAGAAGATAACATAATCATAAAATGAATTGTTTTAGTTCATCATTAACTGGAATTACTGGCCTCTTTTAAGCATGTCACAACTCACTCTTTTAAGATCCCTGTTAGCACCAGACATGTTCTAAGCAAGTATTCGTACCTTCCCCATCCTTTACCTATTCACATAAGGATACTGAGTGTTAATTTAAAGACTAAATTGACAATTTGGTCTAAGTTCAATGGCTAATTTGGTGCTTTGACCTTCTAAATAATAAATTTTTTCTTTCAACTTTTGACAGAGAATAAAATTGAATGCAAGTTTTCAAATAAGTATAAAATAGACGCAATTAAAATTTAAAAAGTTAAATTGTGAAAAGTTATTATTATTATTATTATTTTTAACATTAGCCCAATTAAAGATGTAAAATTCTAAAAAAATTAATTATTAAACCAAAATTGATAAATGTGGATTTGAGAATTTATTTATATCAAACAAGCTTTAAACATCTTCCACTTAAAACTAGCACCCTAGCATAGCATCACTCATCATAGTCATTTACAGTAATATAATTGGAGCAATCATCAAAAGAAATCTCACATGTTGCCTATAATTGGCAAAATATCTTATCCCACTTGAATTTAATTATAAAAGAGATTTCTCTTATCAACCACAACATTGCATCAAGTCAATACAAGTACATTCAAGTATTCATTTCAGCATGTTCACAACCCAAATCAACTGTTGAAAAAGTTCAACCCATTTGTGGTATTTAGTTAGTAGCATACAAGCACCAAAGTTTTTCTCTTGAATTTTACTGCAAGTTCTATTTTCAAATCAACCTTAAGTTCAAGATCACTAAGGAAAAGTTAACTTTTTTGGATCGAAGTGACAAATACCATTGAGATAACAGAAGATTCATTCATCAAGAAAAGAGAAAATTACAAATGGAGGATAAAACAATCTCTTCTCAAATAAACATAAAAAAATATAACATGAAAACATAACTATCAATTAGCACCCTCCAATCACATTCAATATCAGCAATATGCAAGATTTTAAATAACGGTTTCACGTATCGTATTGGTATCAGAATCAGTGTAATAGAATTAGACTGAATCAGCTGTTGTTACCTTGAATTTTCAAAAATAATTAGCAAAATGATATAATTCAATAAGAAATAAAATGTAATGTATAAAATGTAATACATTAAATTAATTAACTTTTAAATAAGCAAAATTGTATCTTTAAAAAATTCAAATTACATAAAATAATCACAATAAATTAAATTCAAATTATATAATTAATAATAATAAATCAGTCTTATTTTATTAACTCATGAGGGGAAAAATCATTTTATTCAAGATGAATAATATGATTAAAAAAATCCCTCCCTCAAAACTACCTTATACAAAGAAATAAATTTTATAAAAATTATCAATAATATTCTCAATGCATTGAAATATAAATAATATAAAAAATAATATACCAATATTTATATTAATAAAATAGAATAAATATAAAATAATAATTTTTTAAACAGTATATTTATAATTTATACTAATAAAATAAAAAATATAATAATATTTTTTTATTGATATGTCACACTCGCATCGTTAAATAACGGTCGTATCAGTATGTATTGAGTAATGTATTACTGATTCATAACTAATTTTCCATTAATATAAGTATAATAGACAAATAATATATCAGACCCCTCAATAATCCAGACAAAATAGCCAATACGTTATGTTATTTAAAATCATGAAAACATGTTCTCAAACTCTTATAGAACTTCCTAAGGAATTAACTGATAATGAGGCCAATGAAATTTATTTATTCTACAACAATTTAGAAACACAAAAAGCTGTAATTATCTAAGCATTTCTCCCCAATCAAATACTGAAAACAAAAAAAAAAAAAAAAATAGCAAACCGCATAATACTATAAGCATCTTTCCTCAACCCAAGAACTGTACACATAATTTCCCTCTAATGTTTCTGGACACACTCAATTTGCCTCAAAATTACCACAAATAGGCAATTTATGAAAATGGAACTCTTTTAGTGCATAAAACATACTTTTGGAGGCAAAACATTATCAGGTCTCTATATGTGCTACAAGCTCCTCAATTTAGATGGAATTTTAGCCTTTCAACTTTTCATTTGCTAAGAAAAATTAACAAATGAGACACAGGATGAGTAAAAACAACTATTTACAAGAAATAATCATACAATTTACAGATAAATCCACTGGTGTCAATTAATTTAGACAATTTGTACTGCAAAAAGATGATTTTCTTGCCTATAAAATGAACAGTAAGATGAGCGAATTAATCCCTTAAGTCCAAAAATAATCAAGCAGAATCACCGGTATTAGCATGCATATGAAAAATGATTGTTTGTAGAGCATCCCCAATAATTATCTCTATTTTACTAATTATTATATTATAAATAATTCAACTCTTTATTTTAACTTATCTAGAAAAATGTGTATACTGCAATATTACTCTCTATTTCACTCTCTATTTCATTTTTTTATTAATAAATCTAAAATTCTATTTCTTTATACATAAAATTTATAATTTCATTTTCTTAAATTTACATAAAAATTTTACTGCTAAAAAGATATTAAAACAAATTATAATTATTATTATAGCAATATCTTTTCTTTTACTCTATATAAAATTTTTACTACTAAAAAATGTAACTTAATATAAATATTATAACAAATTATTATTATTATTATTATTATTATTATTATTATTATTATTATTATTATTATATTTTTCTACTTTACATTAAAAATAAAGAATAATCTAATTTAAACTATTATTAAAATAATATTTTAATAATAATATGGTAATTTAATAATAAATTTTGATTAATAATAATAATAATTTAAAAAATGAAAGAAATGAAACAAGAAGAAAAAATATTAAAATATTAGTTTATGGATTAAAATATTGGTTTAGGGAGCCAATCTCTCTCTAAGAAATATTTTATCTCAGTATTGAGCTCCATTAATAGATAAAGGCGTAGTTCACTCGAGAAGTCCATACCCGTTCTAGAAGATTTTGCTCCTCAAATATGTAGAGAATGATTTAATCCACCAATAAAAAATGCAGACAAACCCGAACTGAAATAGATCACATCAAAAATGTTGAAAAGAAGAGCCAAACCCAAATTGATTTCACAAAAATCTGGAATTAAAAAAATTATATGCACTAGGCCTCTATATCAAGAACAACTACAACAATAATAATGAGGATTCGTTTATGTGATTTCCAATGGTAGCGATTAGGGTGAGAGCTGAGTGGGAGAGTGAATTTGTGAGAGATGTAATTGAGAGAGGCTAAGGGAGAGAGGGCTCGATCAAGTGTACAAATAAAGAAGTGTCTGTGATGGTGAAAGGGAGATGGGTGAGTGAGTGGATCTTTGAGAGCTATGATTAAGTGAGGCTAAGGGTGAGAGGGTTGAGGGAGTGAGTGGGCTAACCAAAACGAGCATGAAAGTGAGAGAGCTGTGATTAGGGTTTTAAATAACAGTTTTGCCTATCATATTGGTATCGGAATCGGTGTAACTGAATTGGACTGAATCGGCCGCCGTTACTGTGAATTTTGAAAAATAATTAGCAAACTGATATAATTTAATAAGAAATGAAATGTAATGTCTAAAATATAATACATTAAATTAATTAATACTTAAATAAGCATAATTATGCATAGAAAAATTCAAATTATATAAAATAATAACAATAAATTAAATTCAAATTATATAACTAATAATAATAAATCGGTCTTATTTTATTAATTTATGAGGAAAAAAACAACCTTATTCAATATGGATAATGTGATTAAAAAAACCATCCCTAAAAACTACCTTATACAAAGAAATGAATTTTATAAAAATTATCAATAATGTTCTAAATACATTGAAATATAAATAATGTAAAAAATAAAATACCAATAATTTACATTAATAAAATAGAACAAATATAAAATAATAGTGTTTTAAACAATATATTTATAATTTATATTAATAAAATTAAAAATATAATTACATTTTTTTATTGATACGTTATATCCATATTGCTAAATAACGGTTGTATCAATACGTACCAAGTAATTCATTACCGATTTATGACTAATTCTCATTAACATAAGTGCAATAGGTAAATAACGTTTTTGACTCTTAAAAAACCCAAACGAAATAGCCAATACATAATATATTAGTCGTTATTTAAAACCATAGCTGTGATGGAAGTTACGAGAGAGAGAGAGAGAGCATATGATAAAAGGGTAATAAAGTAATCTACAATGATATTTTCCCTTTTAACTTCAGTTTTTCTCTCTATTTTGCCATATATTTGAATAGAGGAAAAATAAAGAAAGAAAGAAAATAAGAGAGAAAAATAAAAGGGGAAATCACTTTTCCATATTTGGAAAGAGAAGAAAATAAAAAAAGAAGGAAAATAAACTTTTTTTTTTTTTGCCTAGAGTTCCACTATATATTTTCTCTCCATTTTGAAAGGAAAACAAAAATAAAATGTAAAAAGAATAAGATGGAAAATAAAATTTATTTTTCTCCCTTTATTTTCCACTCATCCAAATAAGAGGTAGGATTCCCTCTTTATTTTCTTTCCTCCCTAAGGAAAATTCCCAAATATAGGCTTGGGGAGACAATTGCCATAGGAAAATACCTTATATTTTTCTTCCCTTGGTTATTTTCCCTTCTTATCCAAAAAAGGTAAAGTGTCTTTCTTCCATTATTTTTCACCCAAATTTTCTTTCCTCCTTTATTTTCCATCAATCCAAACATAGGGTAAAAGTTCCAAACCAATACTTACAGATTTATTTTGGTTTCTTACCTTTAATTTTTAAAATTGTACCTTAGGACTTATTTATAACATTTGTCTCCAAGACTAACTTATCGATGTTAGAAGGTAAATTTAAATAGGAAAAATTTTTCTTTTTTTTTTTACTTGTATAACAGCCTGATTGTCTTCATCTTCCCAAAACCAAGGAGTTTTTTCAAAAGTTTTCTTTGATATTCTTCCTAAGTATTTGGAGAGATTTTTTACGAACTATCTAGTATAGTTAGCAAGTCTATAGAATCTTTGGGCTTACTTCTTATCTTCTAGTTCATCATAAAAGTTAACAAGTTTTGCAAAGATATGACTTTGAAGTCTAATTTTACCTTTTTCTATTTCTATCCCTTAAAACTTTACATTTTCCTGAAACCATTCTATCTTTCTTTAAGATAGAATCATACCTTCTTATTTGAGGATATCAATCACTTGTTCAAGATGACTCATGTGTTCTTTTTCATTTTGACTGAAAACTAACATCATCTATATAGACTACACAAAATTTTTTTCAATACTTTGAAAGCATTATCCATTTTGAATTAAAATACACCTAGAGCATTCTTTAGGTTGAATGACATTACTAACCATTCATATATCCCTTAAGAGCATTAAATGTTGTAAGTACTATACAATTTTCTTCCATCTTTATCTGCCAATGACTACTTTTAAGATAAGATTTAGAAAAGATAAAAATTATTTTAGACTTACTCTATCAATGACATCTCTTGCTATGGGGATCTTATAGCCATCATCCTTTATAGCTTTATTTATCTAACGATAGTCTATAACATTCACGCTTTACTTCACACTTACTCTACATGGTTAATTACCATAAAAGTTGGACTAAAATGTGCTCTATTTAGTTTCTACTACACAGCATACTTTCATGCGCAACACAATAACTATCTCATAGGCAAGTTTAGTGATAGATTCTCTCTTTTGGTAGCAGACATTGGGATAGGCTTTACTATCCCTAATCAAACATTTTTTGAGCAACTCAAGATTTTTTTTGTTAAATTTCACTATCATCTAATTAGTATATCTTATATTTCTAATGCAGATGATAGTACTAGGATCTTTTAGTTCTAACATAGCAGTTATGCCATTTAGAACTAATGACTTTAATAGATCATCACTAAAGTTATTAGCTAACTTAACAAGAAACATATCCCATTTTGTTCCTTTTAGTTAGAGATTTGTGTAATAAGTTTTTCTATTGAATTTTGTACTTTGAAGCTTAGTTCATCGTACCATGAGGTACCATATAGTTCCTTCTTAAAATTTTCACCAAATAAAGAAAATGTACCCTAATTTCACCACGCTGAGCTTGCACACTATTGGTTCACAAGGAATAGATCCACATACTCTGAGACCTTTATAGGATAAAATTCAAATATGAACTTGAGTTTAGGGGTCTTCAGAGATGTAATTTTGACATCTCCTAAACAGATGTAATTATCGTCCTATACAAAAGGTCAATTTTCCTTTTGCCATTTTAAAAATGAATTACCTAGTATGATATTTGCATCTAAATCAGGAAAACTTCGGACCTTATCAATAGTGAATCTTTGTCCACTAATGGTAACAGGAACCTACTATGTAAAATGCGTGACTAGATTAACTTCTCTACTTGCCATTCTTAATGTAGTTGTCTAGATCAATGGTTTCCACCATTCCTTAGGAAGTGCATTAGGTCTAGCATTACTAGTTGTTGCACCTATATCAACTAATAAATATAAAGAATTGCCATAAAAAAGAGAAAATTTAAATGTTATAAAAATATATATGCTCAAACCTTATTCTTTTGCATTGTATATCTTTGTTGATGCCATGGGTGTTGGACAAATCATGTCCTATACTTCTTTAAAAGGAATTGACCATTGTCGAGAGATCTTTTGAATCTCTTTCACAACCTCAGGGAATAAGACTTACATGCTTTATTATAGTTATACTTTTTTTGACTTTCTTCATCTTCATAAACAGTAGACTGAAGGTTCTATATTGCACAATCTTTCTATTTTTTGAAGATGATGATTAAGCATCCTTCTCATGGTTAGGTTGTCCTAGGTGTTTCTTTTAGATTTATAGATGAAGTAGAATTTCTATGTGAATTTTGCCTAGGTATCACAGAGGTAGATCTTCTAGGAGGATAAGAAATCTAGCATTTCTCATAGGTTCTTCTAAACCTAAGGTGATATTTCTACCCCTTTGTGTTATCTGAGAAGATCCTATGGATCTTAAGGTCTCTGTTCATTCTTGAGGAAACCAGTTTTTAGGCCAAGTTAATTCTAAATTATTTATTTCTTTCCTGTGGAATTTTCTATAGTTGTTTAATCCTTTATTAAACAACTCAATAATTTTAGAGATGTTCCTCATTCCAGAATTGGTGGTATTAATTAAACTGAAAATTATCCTAGTGTGATATGCTAAATATTTAACCTGGGTGTTTAATCTATTTATATTTTTAGACTTAATTATTAGGGCTAATAAATTACCCAAACACATCACTCAAGGATATCGTGTAATTGCGATATGATTGAAACCAGACTAGACCATAGGCTAGATTAGGTTGTACACCTAACATCAATTGATATTGAAATAGATTCCATTTTTTATCTAACACAACTGCTATCATAAAACTATTTGTTGGTAGATTAAATAGCGGGATAAGTCCTACTTGGATAAGACCAATATGGATGTATTGGTAGGTTCCCTTGGACTTGTTTACCATTTCTTCAATCTTTGGAAAACTGATCAAGGGTACATCCAATATTTCTAATTCTGTAATAGAAACTTAAGCAGTCGACTTAGACTGAGGGATATCTACTATTGATCTAAAATTAAATTTTGATTTATTATAAATAGCATTGATGTCTACCTTTGGTAGTTTTCATTCTAAATAACTCTTGGATGGGTCATCACACTGGAATAATTCTTCCTGTACTATATATCTATCCAATGGAATCAACTCTTCACCAAGGCACTTTCTGGTGTATTCATCATAAATAATTAAGCTGTCCATAAATCAGATTTGTCAATGTCAGTTTCATATTCAAATAATACTTCGTGAAATTGAATCTATTTCAGAGTCTATATCTGAAAATTCATCTCCTTCTATGGGTTCATATTCTAGACTCTCATCTATAAATAAAATTCTTCACAGATTTTCTTTTCACTTGCTCTTATGTGGGTAAGCATTTGCTTTGTAGTCTTTTGAACCATAAATCTAGTAGCAAGAGCAACTACTTAGAAATTACACTAATTTCATCTTAGATGGGGGTTTGTATTGCTAGCTGATCTTCAAATTTTGAGCATTACCAACTATGATGACTTTGCACAATTTGTAGACAGCCCCAGGTGAGTAGCTATCTGATTTGGTTGTAAACCTAATATGGTGATCCAATCATCTACTCTTTTAGACACATGCTATTCACAATCTAGATTGAGAAAAGCTATGGGCTAAGTATATTATCCCTAGGTATAAATTCTACTTTTTTCCAATAGGGATTATTAGGTTTATATATAGCCTTTTTCATAATAAGAAGTTCATTAAAAGTTCTATTATAGTCAACAAATTCATCAAAATAAAAGTCTCCAACTATTACGTTACAATTTAGCTTTAAGGAGGAATGAGCCTCAAAACTCAATTTTCTCTATCCCTAGCCTCTTTGATTTGACCACCTAAAATTGCAGATGAGGGGTGAACCATCAACTCAGTAAGTTAATGAAATGAAGGGAAAAGTGTCCTTGAATGTATAAGGGTAATATGAGTGAATGACATATATATATCCAAAAAAATAAGCATAGGTTCACTAGGTACATAAAGAATGTTACTTGCCCAAGAAGACAAGCAGAAAAGGTTTCACTTGTCAAAATAGAACAATAGATAATCCATTAGAGAAATGTGAGCAGGACTACATCGTGCACCCTATAAACCTCCGCAATCATTAGGGCAGTATCTTCTTCCTGTACATATGTTGGTCACGTAAATGCCTAGAACCCTCCCTAGGTAGGATACTGATACTTTAACTCTACCTTTTAAGTCACCATTACACATTGTCTAATGAATTCCCTATTAGCAAAGGTGTTTTCTTACTTACAGTTCAGCTTGATAATAATTTAATAGGGATCAAATCAGCAATAAAGAGGCTAGTCAATAGCCTCACCATATATAATAAAACAATCAACAATTTAACTTTTAGAAATTAAACTTCCGAATATAAGCAGTAAACAAAATGGCTATTTATAATTTTAGTTAAGATTGAGGTTCTTGCTTTTCCTTTCCTCTATAAGAAGCTATCTTTGATGTATATCTATAATTACTTATTATATGTTGTTGTTTTAAGTATGTTATCACTCTAGATGCTCCCTAGTATGAATAGACTTAGACAATATTTTGCCTTTTATTTTTTTAAGACATATTGGAATCATATTATAAACGAAGTATTTTTATTATTATATGATTGAATGTGTGTATTGTATTAGAAACATTATTATTTTGATATAGGGAGCTTTATTAAAGTTATTGGATTGTACGAGTGGATGGTAGTCTTAAACTTATCCTTACCCTAAGACCTTCACACTATTTGAGACGGGATGTGACAATCAGCATGAGTCCCACATCATTAACAATTAGAGATCTAATGGTGGGACAAACCGGAGCCCCAGTAGCCTCAACAATTAGTAACATCATCATAATACCATCGCGATATAAACATATCATAACTATTGAAGGCACTTATGAGCAAATTCATGTGCTCTTTGTAAGTTTTAAGGGCTGCTACAATACCTAAAAAATAGCTTCGCATGCCTACAAGAATACATTTAACTTATTTTATAAATCTAGTCAATCAAATCACTAGTGTACTTGGTCTAATGATTTCTCTCAATAGTTGGTGTTCTATTAGTACGAGCATAAGTAAACAATAACATTAAGAAAGACTATTTATTATAAACATAGAATTAAACCAAATGGCTTCATTATAATAGAAATGACTTCATTTACAATAGAAATAACTTTGATACAAAATGACTTTTCTTATAGGGATAAAAATTACAAAGAAATATAATGCTGAGTTATCCATTGATGGTGATGGTAACAATACTAATGAAAAAGAAAAGAAGATCCTATTAGATTAGCAAATGAATGGAATTCAACAAAATATATGAAAAGAGTTTTATCATATTGTTTATGTATTTTATAACTTTACATTTTAACATCTTACACTGCTATAATCTTATCTCTTCAACTCTATGGCACCCCATAAGTTCCTTTTTGACTTTTAATTTCTCTATCAGAGCCATATGAATCTCCATCAAATCCCTACTAGAATTCTTCTTAATAACTTTCTTATCACTTTTTGGCTCTACATCTATCATCATTGGACTCACTAGATCTATAAACTTATCATTTAGATCCATTTGTAGCTCTTCTAAGAAAATTGGAAGAATAATTGATCTCTTAGGTGTCAGTTTCCATTTGTCAATAGGCTATTTTCTTTTGAAAGAATAAGTTTAGATGAAAGAGTTTTAAATATAAGATTTTTGATTCTACTGATTTCAAAGAAAAATCCAATGTTTAAGTTTTATAGAAAGAGAAAATAATTGTTCCAATTAATAGCTGAACATTCTTATAGAAAGAGAAGTAATTATGGTTCCCATTTATGAAATGATATAAAGCTTGTTAATAGTCACTATAGAAAAGACAATTCACATCGATAACTGAAAAGATTTTTTGGAAAGGAAAACTTTTTCTTGAAAAGAAAAACTATCATTAATTATCTAAAGAAAATGTCAGTAGTAGATGACTTTCTACCTAATCACACATACACATTGTAACACAAAATATCTAGCTCCACTGTCACTTACTCTACACAACACAAACCTACTAATTCACGTCGTAGACATATATAGGTACCAAAGCCCTATCATCGAGTCCTCAGCTCGTCTTTGTTCTATTAAGCTTAACTTACCTAGCTCCTTTCATAAATCTATGGACATCCTCGGACTTGTCTATTCTTAACTCTCATATTCATTTCTATTCATCTCACTTAACCAAACCCATCTATCCTTCCATAAACATCTAAGCTTTTGCTTATCCTTCCACACATTGAATCCATCTATCTATCCAATTCTCTATATTAAATGAACTCGTACTATATTCCTCTTTATATCATATCTCTTTTCATTCCTATGATCCTTATTACAGCCTCACACCACTTCCCTTCATTGTACCTTGCCTCATTTCTTAGATCTAACCTCATCTTTATGACTTCTTATTGGATTTCCACTTTTGACCAACTTATTTCAATCATCAAGACTTCAAAGTTACACTTCATTGCAAATCTCCATCATTGGTCTATAGTTCAATCAGAATTGCAAGTTTTATTTTTGGCATTGATTCTCCTTTTGTTGGTGTAATCGAATTTGCAAAAAAATCATTAGAAGAGTCAAAAAGGTTATTATTTACTGTCCAATACAATCCAATATTTCAAGTTGAGATTTTATGCTATCATTATTTGTATTTTTAATTTATTTTGTTATTAATTTTTTAAAATTACAATATTGTAACGTTGTATAATTTTGCATTATTCAATTTATGAATGAATGAATATTTCGCTTTATCTTAAAAAATAAGAACTCTATTGTTTTAGAGATAAAAAAATTAAAAAAAAAACATTGTGAATTATATAATGGGATAATCTCCCTTTCTAATAACTCTTACTTTATGGGTGAAAACTTTTATGAATAGAAGTTCATCTTCATCCCAGCCTTTTAAAGTAAAAAGCCGGATTAAACTATGTATGAATTTGATGGACACTTGCATATCTAATAATTAAAAAGGAAATGATATTTAATGAATTTTAATAATTGCTCGTGGAGTGAAAAAAAAAAAAAAAAAAAGGTTTTGAAATATAGAGATGGGGCCAACTTATTTTCGGGCATTGGCTTGGGGAGTCAATTTTAACAAATTCGAAAATGATAAACACATCCAATGAATTGGTATTATAAAAATTTATTCTAACATGATTAGTGTGAAAAACATAAAATGGATCCTACAGCATGATTAGTATGAAAAACATAATTTAGTTTAAACAATATTTATTACAACTAGTTCTGAATTTGCATTTTACACAGATTTTGGTCGTATTTTATTTAATTTATATTGTCTTCAAATATTTTAATATGCATGAACTATTATTATTAATATATATATTTATCTCAATAAATCATTCCAAGCGAGTTGGAGCTCGCTCTAATGAGGGTCATTCGAAACATAATGTCCTACAATATAGATCCTCCTATAAAATAGAATCATAATCCTACTACTCCTCAACTGTTAGGAAAGATGACAAATATAAATGGCCAATAAAAAAAAATATGGCAGTTCCAGGATCAAACTTTTCCCAACCTTGTGTAAATAAAATGGGCAAAAATAATTCTGTATATTTCACTAAGAAATAATTAATCAGAATACAATAATAATCTCACTAAATAATGGTGGCTAAACTCTCTCTTGGTTTTATCTCTCAAGAGGTTTTTCTCTTTCTCTCAATTTCTCAAACTTATTAAGTTTGGATTTTAATTGAGGTTTTTTTTCTGAGATGATTTTTACAAATGAAAAACTGTATAGTATTTATACTAAAATTCATGCTAAAAATAGTTTAGCTAAAATCAACTTTTTTCTTTTCCTCCGTTAATTCTTTTCTTTTCTTTTCTATTTTTATTTTTTACTTTTTCTTTTCCTCCAATTAAGGAGGATTTCTCATCATCAACAATGAGGAATCTTCATCCTACTAGACTATTGTTAGAGAAAGTTGCTCTTCTACTATAATACAGCCATAATGAGCCTATTTCCTATAAGACCTATCCCTTTAGGTAGCCTTTATAAATAGCAAAGAACTCTCCATAAAACATGTAACAAATTCGAAGCACTACAAACTTTATAATTCCCGTAAATTATAATTTCATTGACTTAATATCAAAATGATCCTTTAGACACATCGCGTGGACCCTTTAAGGCATCGAAGATTGCTTAATAATGTACTAGAAATCGAAAGTCATTTTGAACATATCAATTAGTGCAGTAAATATGGACACAATCATATTTTTAATTTTTGAATCGCCCTTAAGGTTAGAGCCGCTTTTTTTGCTTCTTCGATCTTCATAGAAGATCTTACCATAAAAATTAATAATTAAATTATCCAACAAAGAATTGGTAATGGTGGAGCTAATAAGAACGAAAACAAGTTTCTATATTTTTCTATATAGCTTGTTGTTTACACTACGAAAACAAGTTTTGATCTAACTTTTAAAATAATTGTTTATTATATTCTTATTTTTTCCTCTCCTATAATAAAAAATATTAAAAGAAAAATTTTCTTTTTTTGTGATACCTAGCAATTACTCCAAAAAATATATATATATACACCGTATCAATAATATGTGTCTTATTGGATAGAATTAATATACTGACGTGAATATTTCCTAGATGAATATTTAGTGGCTTTAATGTACACAATTTAATTTAATTATATTAAATTTCATGAGATAGAATTTATTATTGTGAAATGAATACTTTCGTTACAAAATTTATGAAAATTATGAAATTTTTCTATAAAGTATGCATAATAATTTTTCCTTATACAATTAGCACCATTTTGTTATTCAATACCTTACTCATTTATTCAACACCCTACTCATTTATTCTATATTCATATTATTCAATGTTAATATGCCACATGAGTTCAGAATTCTAGTTGCGGTAGTAAATATTAACATCCTCGCACTATACATTGTGGTGATGGTGAAGATATACTATTGAAGTACATGAGTGATAGCATTGGGATGCATGCAATATCCTACTTTGTTGTCAGAATCTATGGCATCATATTCCAACTTGAAAGATAATAGTGAGATCTCAATTCCTTAATTTGAATCATCAAAAAATTTTCTTATTGTAGAGCTTGTTATGCATTCTTATTTGCTCCTATAGTTTTGCAGATGAATATGCATATATTGGGCAATGAGACTAAAGATCATGATGTCAATTATGATATTTAAGTTTGAACAATTCATCACTTGTATCTATTTAAGAAATATAAAGGATCGTCGAGAGAATTAGATATTCGCCACTAACAAAAACTGCTGACAAAGTTCTCCATGGATATTTACTATAAAGGATAGGTAAACTACAAGTTCTCCCAAGACTCTCTAAAAGAGTTAAGATCACAAGACTCCATGGGATAGGTGAACTATAAGTTCACACAATATTCCCTATAAAAATTAAAGATAAAAGTCCCATGGGATTCCATATAAAGATTAAAGTTACAAGTCTCTAGGGATATATAGGTGAACTACAAGTTCATCTAAGACTCACTAGAAAGTTAAAGTTGATAAGCTTCTGGTAATACGTAACCTATAAGGTTCACCAAACACTCCCTAATATTTATTTGCAAGATTATAGGGAATAGGCGATCTAAAGGATTACATAAGACACCCTAGATATCAAGTTTTTTTTTTTTTGGAATAGGTGAGCTATAAAATTCGCCTAAAACTCTCTAAATATTAACTCACAAAAGTAATAAGAATAGGTGAACTACAAGTTAGTCCAAGACCCTTAAATTAATAAAGACTTAGGAATAAGTGAGTGAAGAGCTCGCTCAAGACCCCTAAAATTCAAGTTACAAAGTTTTAGGAACTGGTAAACTATGAATTCACTCAAAACCTCTAAAATATTCTACAAATATTTATGAAAGTACACGGTCAAAATTATCAGATATATCAAAACTTGAAAAAATAAAACATATATGAAATACAAAGATAAAGAGATCAGAAAATATAGGAGAAGATCTACATCATGGAACTGTTCGCTAGTAGGAAGATTGCTTTGAGATAAAATCTCTAGTAATTGAAGTGATTTCTAGGCTTTGACTCGAAACTTGTAGGGGGTATAATGTGTACATATCTGAGGTGTGATGTATATATTTCTGAACAAATCACCCCTAAGCTAGTTGGAGCTTGCCCTAATGAGGGTAATTCAAAACACATCATCCATAGATACTCCTAGAAAATAGAATCCTAATCCTACTACTCCTCAACGATGAGGAATCTTCATCCTACCAGACCACTGCTAGACGAAGTCCTTCTTCCACTATAATATGATCATGATGAGCCTATTTCCTAGAAGGCTTACACCTCTAGCTAGCCTCTATAATTAGCAAAGGACTCTCATAAGATATGTAACAAATTCAAAACTCTCTAAGTTTTATAATTTCCATAAATCATAAGCTCACTAACTTAAGTATTGGAGCAGTATTCCAAGCATGTCGCCTTTTAATTTGCTGCCTTGCAAATATCGAAGATCACCTAACAATATACTAGAGATTGGAATTCATTTTAAGCACATTAACTTTTTTTTGTTAAATGTAAATATTAGTTTTTGATAATTTTAAATATGAATACAAAGAAAATATATGAATCAAATTTATTACATACGAGCCAATTGAAAAAGTAATAAATATTTATTATATGTACAATCCTATAAAAATTTTAATTTGGACTTCACAATGACATGGAAAAAATATTAATGAGATGGTTTCACATGAGTTTAGTTTTTAAAAAAGTTTGATAAAAGAAAAAAAAAATTAAACAACTCTTGATTCAACTTTTATTGTGTACTAGTCACTTACTATTTGCATTAATTGTATATGATATTTTATGGTATATAAATTTAAAAATAAAAATTATAAATATGAAGTAAATATAAATAAACTAAATTTGATGGAAAATATAAGTTAATTAGTCAATTAATAAAAGCAATGGTTGAGTAAAAAATTTCGATAACTAGAGTTACAAATATTCATATATTGTTAATAAAATAATTGATTAGACTAAAATAATAAAATTATATATATATATATATATATATATATATATATATATATATATATATATATATATATATGTGTGTATGTGTGTGTGTGTGTGTGTGTGTGTTGGGGGGGGTGGGAGGGTATGAAAGGGGGGAAAAGCACGTTTACCTAAAAACTCATCACTAAATTCTTTTTAATTATGCATTTATAATGGGCAATATAATTATTTATTAATTAAATAATATAATTATCTAATTATATTTAATTTACATAATAAATGATGAATTCAATTAGAATAAGAAAATAATAAAATAATTATTATTTAATATATAATTAATTATATTTAATATCTTACTATAATTAATTTAAATAAGGAAATGTGAATTCAATTATAATAAAGAAAGAATAAAATAATTATTATTTAATATGTAATTAATTATATTTAATATCTAATTATATTTAATTTAAATAAGAAAAATTATAAATTCAATTAGAATAAAAAAGAATAAAATAATTATTATTTAATATATAATTAATTATATTACAAATTTATAATTATATAGTTATTATAATTTAATTATCTAATTTAATTCAAATAAAAAAATAAATTTAATTAGAATAAGGAGAGAATAAAATAATTATTAATTAATATATAGTTAATTATATTTAATTCAAATAAAAAAGAATTTAATTAGAATAATTTATATTTTTTATTTTTTAAATATTTAGAAGTTAGAGAATTTTTTGACTTTAATTATTCAAATATTAATAAGTTAGAAAAATTATAATTTGACTTTCATTTTATAAATTATTATTTTGTCCCATTATAAATTTTAAAATTAATTGTTTTAACTATTAGTAATAATTTGTAGGTTAGAAAAATTACTTTTGATTCTATAAGAAAACGTCTAATTTGACTTTTATTTTGTAAATTATTACTTTGTCCCATTATAAATTTTAAAATTAGTTATTTTAACTATTAGGAATAATTTATAAATTAGAAAATTTACTTTTAATTCTATAAGAAGACGTCTAATTTGACTTTTATTTTGTAAATTATTATTTTATCCTATCATAAATTTTAAAATAAGTTTTTTTTAACTATCAATAATAATTTGTAGATTAGAAAAAATACTTTTGATTTTATAAGAAGACATAGCAGAAAAAAAATGTACTATGTTGTGCGATTTCTGCAAGTGCACAGGTCGAGAACAAGTAATATGATATTTTTTTTTTTAAGTAGAGTGTCAATCCCACGAGAAAGGATTTTGATAAGTACCAAAATTAAGATTACTCTATTATTTAGAAAATCAATTATGAGAATTTATATTTTAAGCTAAAATGAAATTCAAGTAAATAAATGATGATAAATATGAAATAAGATTAAAGGTTTAGGATTTAGAATTCATCAGTTGATCGCATATGATTTCTTTATATTTTCTAGATGGATTATTTTTAGTGTAGTTAATTATTAAATTTTCCTAAATTATATAATGTTCTTTCTCAAGATACAACATGTGTATTCATATTAATTTTATATCTGCTCTCGTACTTACAAGCAATTAACACAAACCCATTAAATTTTATGGAAATCCTTTTAATAATCATAAAGGAGTATTATTATCTCTAAGCAGTACATTCTCTATGTCAATTATTCTAATAAACTAATATAGTGGTTCTACTCTTACTACTTCACATAATATTTTAAATCATGCAATTAATGGCTAATTAATTACAAGTATTAAGTTCTAAGATAAAATATTAATTCCAACAATTAAATCCAATCAATTAAATATAAATAATCATATGCAAATCAAAAGATTACATCTAAATCCTACAAAAATAAACTTAGCTACTCATAATTAAGAAGGAGGAAATAATTAAATTAACATAATAACAAACATAATAATAACTTATAATTAAATTCAAGAATAAAGTTTAGAAAAAACTTGTTCTGATGAACTCAAGCTCCAAAACTTCTCTTCTTGATCAAAATAATAAAAAAAATTTACTTTAAGAAAATATATGTAACTATCTCTACTTATACTTTTTATTTTACTTTGAGTTGTGTTTTTGGAGAAAGAAGGTAAGGCTTATTTATAAGCAAATTCTATCTTCATTTTCAAACATATTGCATCATTGATTACATCATTATTTTCATGACATCATTGCTTGCATCATTAATTTCATGATATCATTGCAGAATCATTTATAAAATGACTTTATTGTCTGCATCATTTATAAAATGATGTAATCGCCTGAATCATAACAATACTGCATCATTATAAAATTATTTTGATTTACAAAAATAAAATTAAAATACTAAAAACATATTATAATTTATTGATAAATTATAGAACTATTTATTTCTAAAAATAAGTAATAATGTTATTGCATTTTCAAAAACTGAGCTAAAATTTGAGTTTAAACAAATAAAATAACTCTAAGAATGTAGAGTTATCATACTAATTGAGAGTTTATTTAACAATAACGAGCAAAATCATTTTTTCAAATATTTAGAAACTAGAGAAATTCTTTTGACTTTAATTATTCAAATATTAACAAGTTAGAGAAATTATAATTTGACTTTTATTTTGTAAATTATTACTTTGTCCCATTATAAATTTCAAAATTAGTTATTTTAACAATTAGTTATTTAATTAATAATAATTCTTATATTTATAATATTAAGGAGGATGTATTCAATTAAGATTTTTAAAGATATTTATAGACTTCTTTTAAGTAAATGACTTTCGCAGAGTTCATAAATTTTTAATAACTTTTGCAGAATTTATAAATTTATGAATAACTTTCAAAACCCTTATTTTAGTAAACTTTTATGGACATTAATAAACTTTTATAGATATTAATAGACTTTTAATGATTATTCTTGCAAGTCAAACCAATCAAAATTTTAAAAAATTTAATATTTTTCAAATTCATATATGACCCATAAACAAGTCTAGTATTAATTAATTCATTATTTTAAATTTTTTAATTGAATATTGATATCTTGATTAATATATACTCCACCATTCTTACTATCATCAAAATAATCCTAATCTTATTTTCAACTCATTAATCTTTACACTAGAAGACAAATTATATAATGTAATCATTAAATATTGCAGGCCAATGAATGTATGGATTGTATAGAATAAAAATAAAGACAAATTATTTTTGACTTGATTATATGTAGGGATTGGGAATAGAGTAAATTTATGACCTAAGATTTTATTGCTTTGATGGGTTTCATGAGTAAACTTATATTCTTATATGCTTCAATTTGGGATGCAAGTTACATTAACGAGGGAGAGTGGGTTGATTCTTATATTTATGTGCTACTTGTAACTAAAAAAAAAAAAAGTCTGTAGAAATCTTGCATAAGTGTATTGGATTAGGAGAATTAAAGACTTTTATAAATTTAAAAAGTTATAAGGTATTCAATAATGATTTTTAAAGACTCTATAAAAGTCAAGCGGTATTCAATAATGACTTTTAAAGACTTTAAAAAAGTTCATAGAAATCAAGATGTATTCAATTATAACTTTTCTAAAGTCTATAAAAGTAAGCAAGTATTCAGAAAATCATTGCTTTTTATAAATAATGACTTTTAATGACTTTTTATGTAGCTATATGATTAAAAAAATTTCAAAAATTCTCTTTCACTTTTCCTCAAGATTTCCACAGACTTTTTTTTTTTTTTAGTTACAAGTAGCACATAAATATAAGAATCAATCCACCCTCCCTCGTTAATGTAACTTGCATTTCAAACTGAAATATATAAGAATATGAGTTTACTCATGAAATCCATCAGAACAATGAAACCGTAGGTCATAAATTTACTCTATTTCCAGTTCCTACATACAATCAAGTTAAAAATAATTTGTCTTTATTTTTGTTCTATACATTCCATATATTTATTATGGCCTGTAATATTTGATGATTATATTATATAATTTGTCTTCTAATATATATATATGTGTGTGTGTGTGTGTGATGCAAAGGTAAAAATTTAATCTTAAAATTTTAGCTAAATTCAATAATAAAAATAATAAAAATATGGATGAAATACATGGAAAAAATCTATGGTGCTAATTGAATATAATAGGAAAAAAATATTGAAAGAATACACTTTAACGTTTAGAATTTTTTTTTTATATATTTTTTTTCAAATCAAATAAAAAAATAAATCAAAAAAAATATTTTTTCATTGTATTGCTAATAACTAATGAAAATAGAGAGATGAAAATATATGATAATATGAATGGTAAAATTAAAATTAAAATCTAAATCTTAATTTTACTATTAGATTTTAATTTTGACATATTATTTAAAATATTATATTAGTTAATACTTACATTTAAATATAATTGATTATTAATAAAAATATGAACTTTAATAAATTTTCCCCTTTTCTTATTGATGGTCAAGAAAAGATTATATTGATTTTGTAAATTTAATGGTTATATATAAACAAATAGTGAAATTTAAATTCAAATGATAAAATATTATGACATTAAGATTTTAAAATGATATAGGAAGCAGTTTTTTTTTTTTTTAAACAATAGGATGTAGAGTTAAAAATTCAAAGTAATTTTTTTTTCAAATATTAGTTCAAATATGCTCCTTTTGGTCCACTGAGATGTTTTCCCAACCTTTTTGACTTTTATATAAACTGTAGATAGATATAGTGTAGATAGATATAGATGAAAATGCTAATAGAAAAATATTGAATATAATTTTATGGCAGCGTTTGTTGATTGATTTGAATTTATTCTAATCCAAATTTAATCTAAATTTAACTTAAATTCAAAATTAATTTTTTTTTAATTCAAATTTAGTCTAAATTTGAATTAAACTCAAACTTATTTGCTAAACTTAACTCAATTCAAATTCATATAAAAACGTTTTGTTTTTCTACGAAAATTAAATTTCAACTTTATTGACTTTTCCATCCTACTTTCTTGCTCTCGAGCAAGTTTTAGAATTCTTTTGTTATTGTGACAGGGCTTGCCCGAGGGTTTGTTGAGTTTCCTTATCTCTGTTCATCATATTGGATAGTTAAAAGCTTAGTGCGTAGAGATGAGTAATTTGAACACTTGCTAGGAGACACGATTGAGGAGATGCATGCCAGACTTGCGCTGGGGAATGAGGAGTCTAGTGCTCTTAAGTATGATTCTATGATTGACATGAATGAAGATTTTGGATCCCCAGGGGTGTCTTGTGGGTAGATTTTTTATAGAAAACAAATAAATCTTATGGCCATGAAAAATACACTAGCTTTTATAGGGAGACTAGTGAAGGGGATGTGCATAAAAGATTTGAATCAAAACCTATTCCTTTTTCAATTTTACTATAAATTGGACATGGAAAGAGTGGTTGAGGGTGGCCCTTGGATCTTCGAGCAACACTTAATAGTTATTAATAAGTTGGAACACGATTATTGATGCAGCAAGTGCCTCTATTTGAAGTGCTATTCCGAGTTCAGGTTTATGACTTACCTTGTAGGTTCATGTCAAAATGTGTGGCCAAAAATATTGGTAATTTCATTGGGAAATGACTAAAGACTAACCCAAACAATTTTTCTAGGACATGGTGATCATATATGCAAATTAGAGTGGCTATCAAAATCTGTGGACCTTTGAAATGGAGAATGCAAATCAAGAAGGCGGGTGCAACATGATCGTGGGTGAATTTCATGTATGAGAAATTACCTAAATTTTACTTCTTTTTTTTTTTTATTTTTTTTCTTGTGGCCTCCTTGGCTATTCTGAAATGTTTTGCAGCAAATTCTTTGAGTTCCCAAAAGAATTTTCGAACCAAATTTAGAGGAATAGAATGGAAGCTGTTCACCAAAGGATTGGGTATGAGGGATTATTCTTTATGCATGGGGTTAACAATGAAGGGGGGATTGCTCTTTTTTGGAAGGAGGAATCAATGGCTAGGTTATTGGTTTCTCTAAAAATTTTATTGACATTATTGTCATAGTCTCAGGCTTGGTTGAATGGAGGTTGATTTGTCTTTATGGGTTTCCAAAATGGCACAAACGGTCTTCCTCTTGGGAGCTTCTATGTAATCTCTCTCATAGATCTACTATCCCTTAGTGTTGTATTGGAGTTTTTAACGACCTTCTTTCCCAATATGAAAAACTTAGTCGTATACCCCACCCTCCTCATTTGATCAATGGTTTTCGAGCTACTGTTGAGTTCTGTGGATTCTCTTACTTGGGTATGAGGGGGCATAATTTCACTAGGAAAAAAGGAAGGGGTACTAAGAACTTCATAGAGGAATGGTTCTATAGGGCTTTTGCTAATTCAAGTTGGCAAAGGTACTTTGGAAATGCAGAGCTCTCTAATAGGGAACTTGCCAAATCTGACCATAGTGCGATTTTCAAGGGCAAGTAATTCACTGTCATCGCTTTTGGTTTGAGAATTCATTATCCCTCGAACTTGAATGCAAACAAATTGTGTCCAATTGCTAGCCTAGATTATCTAGATGTGATATTTAGGCTAAGATTACGGGTTCTAGAGAAGAGTTGAGGATTTGGGGTGCCAGGGTTGGTAGAAAATTCAAAGTGGACATTGCTCATCGTAAAACTTGTCTACACGAGTTAAAATCCAATTTTTCTTTGATCTAAGTAAAAATTATTGAGATGCAACAAGAGTTAGAGAAATTCCTAGTTTAGGAGGAAGAATGGTGGAAGCAGAGGTCGAAGTTATTTTGGCTAAAGGCTAAAGATGCAAATACAAAGCTTTTTCACCATTATGCCTCTTCTCGCAAAAGAAAGAATAGCTTTGCTTAGCTAGTAGATGATGGGAGTCATTTGTACTTAGGACTCTAGTCTTCAAGAACTTATAAAAAATTATTTTATAGGCCTATTCTTTTCTAGTGGAAGTAATGTTACAGAGGGTTTGGATAAAGTTCCTTTTAGGCTTATGAAGGAACATAACTAGAGCCTAATTGCCCTTTTTGTCATGGAGGAAGTACAAGTTGCAGTTAAATATATGCATCCAGACAAAACTCCCAACACGACGAAATGAACCTGTAAAAATTTTAGGATATTACAGGTATGAGTGTAGTTGAGGCTTCCTTATCCTTTATGAATAAAGGTTATCTCCCCCACACCTTAAATGATATAGCTATTATTCTCATTCCCAAAAAGAAGAAGCATGAAAGAATGAGTGATTTGAGACTGATATCCTTATGCAATGTCGTCTACAAAATTGTCTCAAAAGTTTTGGCGAACTGTCTCACAAGTGTGCTACCTCTGGTGATCTCAGAATCTCAAAGTGCATTAATTTAGGGGAGGTTAATTATAGATAATGTAATGCTTGCATTTGAAATTAGCCATCATCTCAAGCGCAAGAGATAGAGCAAAGTTGGCACAGCAACTTTGAAGCTGGATATGTCTAAAGCATATGATTGTGTAGAATGGGCATTTATACAACATATGTTATTAAAGTTGGGGTTCCATGAACGGTTTGTGAAAATGGTGATGATATGTGTTTCTTCAGTGACATATTCTATTATGCATAATGAGTGTGATATTAGTCCTATTCTCCCTCAATACAGCCTTAGGCAGGGTGACCCTCTATCACCTTACCTATTCTTAGTTTGTGCAGAGTGTCTTTCTTGTCTTCTTAATGATAAGACTAGAAGAGGCTTTATTTATAGTTGTAGCATAGATCATGGTGTTATAGTAATCTCCCATCTATTTTTTGCGAGCAGTTGTTTCTTATTGTTTAGGAAAATGAGTGAATGTATCAAATCTTGCTTATCGGTGTCTAAGGCTACATCGGGTTAGATTGTTAATTTTGAGAGGTCTTCTATTTCATTCAGTGTAAACACTTCTCAAGAGGCCCAAATGTCTGCTTGCAATAATGAATGATAAAAAATAGATCATGGGTTGTATATGGGGAGCCCTCCTATATAAGGCGAAACAAGTATGAGATCTTTGCTTTTTATGAAAAAGACGTGTGGTTGATGAAAAAGATCATGAAAACATTGTGGTTGATGAGCTTTATTGAAAATGTCAGCAACTTGATCGATGGAAGAAACAGAAAAAAGCTTAATAGTACCTTGAAGAACATGATGATACATAAAATGACAATCATTCTCAATGTGTTTGGTGCAATCTTGAAAAACATCATTATGAGCAATTTTAATAGCACCATGATCATCATAATGTAAGGGAGTGGGAGATAAGTGCTCAATTTCCATATTATAAATTAGCTGTCGAAGCCAGATGAGTTCATAGGTAGTGTTAGCAAGAGCTCAATATTGAACTTCAGTACTGGATTAAGATACAACAATTTACTTTTACTACACTAGAAAATGAGAGAATCACCAAGAAAGAGATAAAAGCTAATGATAGATCGGCAGTTAGTGAGATCTCTAGCCCAACCAACATCAAAATAAGCTTTTCAATTCTAGTGGAGATGAGCTAGAAAAATGTAAACCATGAAACAGTATACCTTGACATATCTAAGAATACAAAATACTACTGCAAACTGAGCGGTACGAGGAGTAGACGTGAGCTAACTAACTATATAAACTGCATAAGCAATATCAAGGTGAGTGATAGTGAGATATATAAGACTGCCAACCAGTTTTTGATAAAGGGTGCCATCACTGAGAGGAGTACCATAAATGGCAAAAAAAAGAGCATTAGCTTCAATTGGAGTACTAGCAATTTTCTCATCTATGAGTCATATGTGAGAAATAAGATTTGTAGCATATTTGGCTTGAGACATAATATCCAGTGGAATTCAATGAGACCTCAAGACCAAAAAAATAACTGAGATGTCCCAGATCCTTCATCTCAAATTGCCTGCTCAAAAACAACTTAAGATCATTGATGCCTTGCAAATCACTGCCAATTATTATCATATTATTAACATAAAGAAGTAATAAAATGCATCTTTTATTGGTCTGTCGAGTGAACAAAGTATGATCATATGGATTGGATTGAAAACCAATATGTCCAATAGTGGAACTAAACTTTGCAAACTAGGCTCGTGAGGCTTGTTTTAACCAATAAAGAGCTTTCCGAAGTCGATAGACCATATTAAGAGGATGGTTATAGCTAAGAGAAGGTTGCATATAGACCTCTTCAGCAAGATCACCATCAGAAAAAGCATTCTTCACATCCATTTGAAATAATTTCCATTGTTTGATAGTAGTAATAGATAGAAGACTACAAACAGAGGTAATACGAGTTACAAGAGCAAAAGTTTCTTTATAATCAATGCCATATTCTTATGTGAAACCTTTAGTTACAAGCCTTGCCTTATAAGATTCAACTAAACCATCTGCTTGAGTCTTAATTTCATAAACCCATTTACAGTCAATGATAAACTTATTAGGAGGCAAATCCACCATATCCCATATATGAGTACTTGTGAGAGCTTGAAGTTCTTCTACAATAGCTTTTACTACTAGCCTCACAATGTGTATTAGGTCTATATAAGGAAACATTGGTAGAATAACAATGATAATTGTAAAGAGTAACAGGAGGTTGCCTTATATGATAAGAAGAGGATGGAACAAGTGGTGAACTAGGTGAGAAAGAAGGATCAATAGATGTTGAAGAGTTAGGATGAAATGATGGTGAATCATTAGGAGCAGGGATAGGTGAGCCAATATTGTCTAAGCCAGATTGTCCTGCAAAAGATTTATCAGGAAAAATAATATAGAGATATGTTAGAAATAGGGAGAGGAACAATTTAAATCTTAAAAGATGAAAACTAGAGAACATTTAATGTTCCCAGAATGTAACATGATAAGAAATATGAAGACACTGAGAAAGAGGATTCTAATAACAATAGCCCTTATATTCAATCCCATATCCTAAGAAATAGCATAATCTAGCTCTAGACTTTAATTTTATGTACTCATGAGACTGAAGAAGAACAAAGCACATACTGCCAAAGACATGAAGAGACTAAGAATCACATGCATGACCATATAAATAACCATAAGGGGAAACATTACCAATAGTGGAAATAGAAAACTAGTTAATGGTGTAAATTACTATAAGAGCAGCTTCCCCCCAAAAGAGACTCAGGACATAAGGAAGAGATAAGAAGAGCTCTAACAGCATCCAAGATATATCGATGTTTGTGTTCTGCTCTACCATTTTGTTGAAATATACCAAGACAAGATTAGTGTAGAAGGGTTCCATTTTGAGACAAAATTAAGATAAGACAAAATATTTATATTCCATAGCATTATCAATTCAAAGAATTTTAACAAAACAAGAAAATTGAGTTTTCACCATAGAAGTAAACTGTATATAAATTTGTGGTAATTCAAACCAATTTTTTAAAAGATAAATCCATGTAAAATGTAAAAATTCATCCACAAAAATCACAAAATAATGAGAACCACCCATAGTAGGGTGAGGAGCGGCTTCCCAAATATCATAATAAACCAAATCAAAAGGTGCGACAGAAATAGTATCACTAGAACCAAAAGGTAAAGCATGACACTTGGATAACTGATAGGAAACGCAATCAAAATGTTCATTTTTAATATATACTAAACAACCATTGAAAATTAAATATCTAAGCCTAGAGCTAGAGACATGTCCCAAACAAGAATGCCAAACAGTAGAAGAAATAGTAGAAATAACAAGAATGGATGGTAAACAAAGAGAATTAAGCTCAAACAGTCAACCCACTTTACTCCATATCCCAAGGATTTCCTTTGTCTATGGATCCTAGATAGTACAACTATTACTCAAAAAATATAAGTCAACATCAAGTTCATATAATTGACCAATAGAAATGAGATTCAAAGATAATTTAGAAACAAAGAAGGTATTAGGTAAAGACAGATTAAATATAAAAATAGTGCCTATTTTAGGAACAAATAAAGTAGAATTATCAACATTGTGAGCAATAGGAACAAACATAGAGGAAAATAAAGAAAAGTTAGATATTATGTGATTGTAATAGGCAGAACCAAAAAACCATGAAGAAGAAGTACTTGAAGTATTAGAGAGAACAAATGAAAAAGACACACTAGATGAAGACTGTAACTGTTGGAGAATGGTTTGAATGTCCTAAAGTGTGAATGTAGGAGACAAAGTGTTAGAACTCTCAATAGTAGCAACAGTGGTGGAGGAGCATCTAAGTCAAGAAGTACTTATAGAGGAATTAGCAAAAATGATGGCATCAGTAGATAGCAAGGATCATTCTGCAAGAAATGTATTGAGACGAGTCTCTTTAGAAGTAATTCCCAAATTACAACATCTAATTTGGGCAAGGGACTGCGATGAAAAAGTGAAGCATTGATAGATTCAAATTCTGGACAAAGAGTCATAAGAAGATACCAAACAAATTAGCGATCACAAAGGTTCAAATAAAGATTAGTAGAGGCAAAATTAAGGCATTTAAGATTACAATTGGATAATTTATCTCAGAGTGTTTGAAGTTCAGAGACATAACCATAAATGGTCTGATTAGGTTATTACTGAAGGCAATGAAGACAATGATAAAGCTGAAATTGATAAACATCGTTAAAAACAACATAACAATTCTTGAGAAAGGACCAAACCTCATGTGCAGTATTAAAATGATGAAACTTGCCCTTAATGCTAGGAAGAGAAGTATTGAGTAGGAACAGTGCCAGTATCATAATGCCAAAATAGACAACCTTTCAGAAAATTGCACATTTCTTATGCACATAAATCATAATTGGCCCTATAAAAAATATTAGTGATTGGCTAAAAGATGGACTAAGAAGTAGCTTGTGAATTTTTAGTAGTAGCCATTGGTGTTCAAAAAATAGACAAACTAGTTAGAAAAATAGCAAACCAAGCCTGAAAATGATTACAGATACAAAATCTATAAAATGGATGGCAAAAATGAAACTAGAGGGTCGAAAAACCTTAGGAATGGTCAAAATATGCAGAAAATCAGTGTAAATCAAATCGAATCGATTGGTCAAAGCATGCTAGACTGAGTCAAACCAAATGGGTTGAACTAGAGCTAAATCATGTCAGCTTTGTGCTGAAATCACTATCAGAACACAGAAGATTTGGCCTGCGTGTGAGAGCGTCCGATTAGGGGCCAGTGAGTTAGGTCGAGTTCACTGGATAGGGAAGATGCTGATGGTGGGTGCAGATGGCCGATTCAGTTACCAAATTTCAATAAACAGACGAAAACAATAGGGGCCAAAAATTTGAAAAAAAGAAAGAGGAAAAATCATAGTAAAATTTTGACGAGCATAAAAAAAATTTGAAAAAAGAAAAGTAAATTCCAATTGGGCTCTAATACCATGACAATCAAAATAAAAATTGAGAGAATTTGTATTGTATTGATATGTTTCTATTATAAAGAATATATAGGTATTTATATACAAGAATGAGGTACAAGAATAAAAATATAGAATGATCCTATGCTAAAATTAAGGTCATGATTATGGGATTGATGATATAGCTAATTGTATGCTAAATATATTGATTATATTAACATTAATATTTCTATTTCATAAATGTTATTAGATTTTTAGTTGAGATATTCATATCTTATAAATAGGGTTGTTATATAATAATTTAAGGCTATGTTTGCTTCTCTTTGAAATTAAGAATGGAATCTAATTCTTACAATGAAATTTCAATTTTTTTTAGATTTAGTTTGAAAAAAATTGAATTTTTTATTATTTTATATTTAAAATAACTCTAATTTATATTGAAATAATAAATATACTTTTTAATTATATTGAAATAATAAATTTTTTTAAGTATAATTATTATGATTACCAACAAATTTTATTTAGTTATTTAAAAAATTAGATTAGAGACTTTTTAAATCTAGACATCAATGATCTTATTTCCATTCTAATTCCAAAATGTATCACACAAGTTTTTAAGAGAATATTATTAAGCTTGCAATTAGTCTATAGGGGAAACAAATTAAATTCCTAATTTTAGAGGCATATTGAAGGTTCTTACTTTTATACTTATTTTTTTATAAGAAATATTTCATAAAGCAGTAATTAACTTAGAGGTGTATTTGGATTTTTATAAAATTATAAGGAGGAAAAAGATAAATTTTCTTTTTTCTATATATACATATACACACGTACAAGGCAATATAACTAGTAGGTAGGATGAATTTCAATGGAAATGTAATATAATTAATTCGTTCACTATCAAGAATGATGAAATTATTGCCAAGTGAATTTTATTACTATTATTATTGTAATTTTAAAAAAATTATATTTTTATATTTTTTCTTAAGTTAAAAGATACTTATATATAAATTTTCAGTACGTGTTATATTTATATTTTAACCAATGAATATATACACTTAATATAAATAAATATTCTAATTTTTTAACTGTATCTTTGGCCAAAAAAAGTTTTTTTGTTTTAACAGTATATATATTCTGCTGTTAAAATGAGTTAATTCTTGTAATGTTGTCCCATTATTTACATTGTAATGTTGTCCCATAATTTACATTGTTTGTCTACAAACTAGAGTGAAAAAATAGAAATATTTTATAATATACGTTTAAATTAACATGCAATTACTAATCAGGTATGGTAAAATTGATTCTCGTATCCTTTAATAAAGGAATGAGAAGTGGAAGGTTTCATATTCGAATCTCTCGAACTATAAATATTTATCACTAATTTAGTGAGCAAAGTGTTAAAAAAAAAAATACTACTTTCTGTTATGTAACCTACTATTTATAGGGTGTTCCTCCTCCCTAGTAAAAAAAAAATTAATAATAAATAAACATGCAATTAATGTAATTGCTACTATTTTTTTTTTTTTAAATACATCAAGTGTAATTTAAGGAGAATGAGATGTACCCTAGCAATATCACAATCAGAATTAATTAGCAGGCTTCTAACCTTGCAAGTGTAATAATTGTTGATGCATGCCACTAGCACAGTTAGTTAGCTCGCCACTTATCGGCAGCTGGGTCCGTAAGCTCTTTCATCCATTTCAACACTCATATCTTCAAGTAACCTTGTAGCCGTCTTCCTGGACATCATACATTGAATTATTTTTTTTTTTTTTTGGGAAAATATTATTCCTTTTTATTTTCCTTCATAATTCTATTTTTTTCTCATCTACACATTTATCAAATAAATCAATTTTGCACTTCCAACTTTTTTTTTTTCATATCAGAAATTTTGAACGACAAATGAAATTGTCCGAATTTTCCATATTTTTCAAGCTTAAAAATTTGCAATCATCTTTTTTTTTGGTAATTTTAATTTCAACTAAAAGATCAAACTCATTATTTTTTAATAATAAAGATGAATTTAGTAACATTAATTGAAAACTCATTGATTGCAATCTTGTTATTATTTTAGTAAAAGAAGATCTATTCATAAATAAAATATCATATTTAAATTAATTTTATCACTAATTATTTGTTTCCCTCAATTATTTGGAAAAAAAAAAAAAAACATGTTGATTAATGTCAACAACATTCTTATGTACATGATAATAAAATTTTGTAGTTTTTTCCGGTCGATAATAATTATTTTCAGACCAATTTATATTTCAATTAAAACTAAATCACTTACTCAGACAAGAATCAAAGTCAATAATCTATAAGTCTATAACTGGTCTACTTTGATTCAATTCATGCCAGATTGAAAGTTGAGAGCCTGGAAAAAGGAAATAGACATTTGCAACCAAACTAACTATTTGCATATGGGATTCAGAAGCTGGACCATTTCTTTCTTTAGTTATCCATTCACATCAAATTAAATACTTCAAATTGTGAGACAAAATACGCTTCAATATAAAGCAAGAATAAAAAATTTCTCAATTTTTGTTTTGATGGAAAATACAGTATAATTTAATATTTTTATTTCAATTTTTTATTTCAACTGGTGTAGTAGTATTATATTAAAAAATATTTTATATAATATATTTTTAAAAAAGAAATTTGATAAATAAAATAATGACACATTAATTACGATAAAAAGATAAAAATACTATAATGTATAATATTTTTCTGTGACATAGGAGGGGGGTTACACTTTAATAGGCCTACTGTTTAATTATAGTATTTTTGGCCAAATTAAATGCCCCTTTGCTAATTGTTCTTGTCATCATAACCGTGTGGAATTTCATTATTTTCTTGGGCTGCTGCCGCCCAACTCGACAGAATAATAAATACAATAATGATGATGATGATGATGATGATGATGATGGGAAGTAGAAGAATGATCTTAAAATTAATATCAATTACTGATAATATGACCGGTAATGACGAAAAAAAAGAAAAAAAAACTGCATGCAATTCATCATTTTATAGAATATCATCAAATAAAGCAAAATTTTAAAATTTTTTATTTTTAATTTAATTTTTATCGATTTTATAGTTCTAATCTTTTAATTTTTAATTTGATTTATTTGAAAAATATGTATTTTTCGTTTTAATTACTTTAAATTTTACTTAAAATATTTAACAGTTATTACTATTTTCTTGAATTATAAATTAGATGATGACATAAAAAATTATATCAAAAAACCATGATTTAATTTGTAGTAAATTATTCAAATTTATATTTGATTTTTTAATTATGTTACATACAAACATTTGAATAGGTTATTGTGCCACCTCACCTAATGGGCCAGGGCTACTAATCTGTCTTGGGAGACTTCTGTTATTGTGTTTAAGCTGAAGGCTTAGGTGATATCATCTTAATAAGTTGGGCCTTCACATGGTTAGCCCCACGAAGATAGACAATTTTATTTTTTGTTAAGTACACCATCATATTCGAGGTTCTGGCGGGGAGGTTTCTTTGTCAATGCATTTGGAACTTGCCTCATCATTTTGCCTTGGCTCTTTGTCTTCGTTGTTTCTCGCTGCTTTGATGAGGTGAGAGCTCAGATCCTTTCACCTTCTCACAGTTAAAATTCGAGCATTAGGTGAGAGGACATCTTTCATTTGGGTTATATTTCACCTTTACCATTCATAAAGGAAAATTAGGTAAAAGTGTAAACGAGTCAAATCAAGTCAAATTTTAACTTGTTCAGACTCAGTTTGATTTTTTTTTTTTAGTTCTAACTCGAGCTCAAGTTTTAGGTCGAGCTTAAAAATCATATTCAAATTTGTCTCATTTAAAACTAAGTTCAAGCTCGGCTCATTAATAAATTATAATCAAGTTGAATTCAAACTCGATTCATTATGAAACTTGTTTATAATTTATTAAAATATTCAACTTTGTAAATATTTATTTCTAATAAAATAATTATAATGAAAATACTTAAAATTAATATAAAAGTAAAAATATCCAATTAATGAAAAAATGCAATCATAAAATTAAGTATTATACGTATTACAAAGATATTAAGTAATAAAAAATTATATTTTTTATAATATGGAAATATTAGGTTATGTTAATAAGGAGTATATATATATATATATATATATATATATATATATATATATATATATATATATATATATATATATATATATATATATATATATATATATATATATATATATATATATATATATATATATATATATATATATATATATATATATATATATATATTAGTTAATTTGAATTAGCAAAAAGTTTATAGAAGTATTAAAATATATTTTTTAGAGTGTTAAAATTATTAAGTTGTTAATAATAATAATAATAATAAAGTTGTTTATGAGCTTATTAATCGAACTGTTTGCGAGCTTGTTTACGAACTTATAATCGAGTTGTTCACAAGTCTAATCGAGTCGAGTTTCATTTTGCTCAAACTTGACTCATTTATTCACCGATCTTTAAAATTAGATTCAAGTTTGACTCATTTATAAAGTGATCTGAACATAAACGAGCTTTTATCGAGTCGAACACTAAGCTACTCGCGAACAGCTTGGCTCATTTACACTCCTAAAATCAAGTAGGGTCTAAGCTTATAAATAAGTACTAGGTAGTTTTAATAATAAATATCATAATAATGATTTTATTTTTGAAAAATTAAATTATTTAATAAAATTAATTATTTTTATTAATTTATATTAGGTCATCAAATCGAGCTATAGATCTAGTTATTGAGTTGGATCATTGGGTTTTACAGGTTAATTCGTAGGTTAGAGTTAGTTCGGTCAATATTTTTTAATAATAATTTAAATTAGTTATGAGTCTGATTTATATGGACAAATTCAATCCGACCATCGAATGAAGATTTACCGACTCTAGTTATGGTATTAAAGTTTATAGAAGGGCAGTTAAAAAAACTAAAGAAAAAGAAATTTATGAAAGGAATATATTGAATGAGTTCAACCAACATATATAAATAAATAAACAAATAAACCCCTCCAACTTTTCCTTATTAGTGTTATAAAATAAAGAACAATTATAGAAAATAGTGAAAAAATAGAATAAATTTATATATGTTTCACTTCAATAATTATAATACCTATTTATAGGTGTAAAAGATTATAGAAATTAGAATAGAAATAGAGTTTTATTTACAAAAAAATATTTATATATAGAGATAGGATATACATCAAATCTAATCACATTACTTAAATATTATCACAACATTCTTATTTGGATGTTTATTATAAAAAATATGTCTCGTTAAAACTTTACTAACTTTGCAGGAAAAAATCTTAGTAAAAGAAAAAAAATACATTATTCTTATAGAACTTATGCCATAATACTGTCTCATTAAAAACCATGCCTGGAAAACCTAATGGGATAAAACATAAGCTAAGAAAAAAAGAGTACATTTCATGTGCTATTTTATCATTACACAGATTGTCTTACTAAAATCTTTATTCAATAAAATCCTGTGGGACAAAAACCTAACTAAGGAAAAAAATATAATTATATACTAATTTACTCCCCTTAATGAGGATGTATTTTAACATGGTATATAATAATTGATAAAACAATGCCATTTAAATATCACACTAGGTAAAACCTTAGTACATAAGTCTATTAGATTGTCACTCGAGTGAATTTGGTGAATATCTCTTCTGGAGCTCACGTATATGCAAAAATTTAGGTAAAGTTTATATATTTACTTTGGTCACCTTGATATACCTACCTTTAATTTATGCAATGTAAATTGCATTATTCTCAAAGTACAATGGAAGTATTTTTAGTGAGGTACTTCAGTACCATAAATAACTTTTATAAAATTACAGTACCATCATAAGTGAATATATAACTAGTCTAAGATCTACCATTATGAAGATCAAGTAAATAACCAACATCAGCATATAGACTAATTTCAAATCTGAATTAATCAGAATATAATATTAATAGTACACTGAAAATAATATTTTACACCACTCTAATATCTTTTAATAGGTGCAAAACTATACCTAGTCAAGAATTTTTCTTACAAATGCAATATCAGGCCTGATGTAATTTGTAAGATATATGAGTATCCCTATAGCACTTAAATATAGTATTTCAAGACCAAATTAATAACTTTTTATTATCTTGTTTAGGTCTAAAAGGGTCTCTCTTCGCTTTAAGTGAGTGGACCACTATTGGTGTGCTTAAGGAAAAAAATTTATTTATGCAAAATTGCTTTAATACCTTTTCCACATAAGTAGACTGATGTATTAAGGCTCCTAATTAAGATAAATAATCAATCTGCAAGCCGAAATTTCATTTCCTTTAATTTTTTCATCTCGAACTACTCTTCAAATAAAAATATGCTTCTTTGAATTCAATAGGAGTCACAATAATATTTAAATTATTAATATATACTATAATAATAATATTTACCATTCTTTGGTCTTTTAAGAATACGTGATGCTGCTTTTATTTTTTGTAGATTTTTATCCTTAGTTCCAATTTACTATCCATGATTCTAGTGTATAGTAAGATTGATTGATTTTCTATTTGTAATTAGAACTACAACCCTTGTTGGGGTATTAGCAATTGTAATATAAGATTTTGTCACTCTTTTAGCATTTATAAATGTATTTGGCAATTAACTTGCAATTTGTTGCAACTGTATTATTTTATGAACTTCTTGTTTACTTTAACTTGTACGTGGATCAAAATTATTTAAGAGTTTTCCTTCCAATAAATTTATCGACATTTTTTAATATTACAGGTGTTTTTCCTCTCCTTAATGTTGAGAAAAGTGCCTCATCAAAAATTATTAGTCTCTTTTGTGGACCCATTTTCACACATTGAGATAGTGATATTAATATATTCATGACTCAACTAAAAATTTACGGCTCATGTCCTTGTACAAGTTTCAAATGAGAGTATGTATGATATACATAATGGCATTCATGTCAAACCTTCAAGATTTAATTATTGAACTATAAATTCAATATTTGAATTGCAGGTTAAACGCAATATGTTGTGCATATACACTGGGAATAAAACAATAATGAAATATCTCATTATAATACACAACTTGTAAAATCCTTACAAATTACTCATCATAGAGTTTACATAAAATCACAAATATTGAATTGTGTCCTCTATACGAATTGTTATTCTTTCAGAGTTCTCATGATCTACCAAATAATTTATAATATTCATTTCAGGGAATGCAATTGTATTAGTGGCATTATTTGATAATTTCTCATTAACAATTATTATTTGCAACTACTAGAAGACAAAAAATATTTATAAATTTTTTCGCTTTTTATACTGCTGCAATTTATCATCACACAATTTCAGCTGTGAAATAATTTTAAATATTATTGAATTATATTCTAAAATAGATTTGAAGTATTGTAGGCACAAATTTAGCCAATTATATAGAGTTTATGGTAGTATCACATCTTTTAAGTAATTATATCTATCTTTAAAACTCTTATAAGGAATATAAAAATCATTAATAGTAAGATATTCAGCTTTTACTCATTTAAATAATGTCTAGTGTGATCATAACTAAATTAGTCTTTTAAAGACTTATAGACAATATATTCTATTTTTCAGGAATATAGAGTATTAGCTCTTCATTATTCAAGAACTGTAGAGAATACTAGTTATTCAGAAATTATAAAGAATATTAGTTCTTTAGAAACTATACTTTAAAATATAATACTAGTTTTTCAGGAACTAGAATTTAATTAATTAATTATCAAATAGTATATCAAATCTTTATTAATTATTGTTTACCATAAATCTTGAATATTGTTTCTTCAAATTTTTTGCCTTAACTAGGTTGTAGCAAACCACAAGCTATCCAAAATTATGAACAGTATTGTATAACGATTCATGCTGATAACGTGTTATAAAATAAAGAACAATTATAAAAAATAGAGAAAATAGATAATAAAAGATAAAATAAATTTTTGTGTGTCTCACTTAATTGATTGTAATATCTATTTATAAGTGTAAAATGTTATAGAAATAGGAATAGAAATAAAATTCTATTTACGTAAGAAATCTATCTATAGAGATAGGATAGACATTTAATATAATTACATCACTTAAATATTATCACAACAATTAGATCATTTCTATTTATGTAATTTTTTTTAAACTAATTTTCTCTAATATTGATTTCGTTAATATACACACGCACATGTAATATACATAAAACTAAACCATCTTGCACTTGGCAAAAAAAAAAAATCATTATTATGATATTTCAGACCAATTTATATTTCAATTAAAACTAAATCACTTTCTCAAATAAGATTCAAAGTCGATAATCTATAAGTCCATAACTGGTCTACTTTGATTCAATCCATGCCAGATTGAAAGTTGAGAACTTGGAAAAAGGAAATAGACATTTGCAACCAAACAAACTATTTGCATATGGGATTCAGAAATTGGACCATTTCTTTCTTTAGTTATCCATTCACATCAAATTAAACACTTCAAATTGTGAGACAAAATAAGCTTCAATATAAAGCCAGAATAAAAAATTTCTCATTTTTCGTTTTGGTGAAATAGGAAAATGCAATACAATTCAATATTTTTATCTCAATTTTTTATTCCAATTGATATGATATGATTATATTAAAAAATATTTTATATAGGGTGTGTTTAGGATTGCTGTTTGAGGTTAAAAAAACGTTTTTAGAATTTTTTTAATTTTATTGACTGATTTTTATTATTTTTTTATAAACTGTTTTTTTAAACATGCTTCTGGAAAAAGTATCAATTTACCTGTTTCTGCTTAAAATCAAGTTTAAAAAGCAGTTTTTAAAAAAATATAAAAATTTTTGTTGAAAAGCGTTTTTTCCAAACGCAATGTCAAATGGGTACATAATATACTTTTGAAAAAAAAATTTGATAAATAAAATAATTACATATCAATTAATATAAAAAATTAGAATAAAAATATTAGATTTTACAGTATTTTCTTGTGAAATATGTGGCCAACCAATGTGGGATTACACTTTAATAGGTCCACTGTTTAATTATAGTATTTGTGGCCAAATTAAATGTCCCTTTGCTAATTGTTCATGTCATCATAATGTGTGGAATTTTATTATTTTCCTGGGCTGCTGCCGCCCAACATGACAGAATAATAATAATGATGATGATGACGAGAAGAAGAAGAATGATCTTAAAATTAATATCAATTACTGATAATTAGAGCGGTAATGATGAGAAAAAAAAAAAAAAAAAAACTGTATGCAATTCATCATTTTATAGAATATCATCAAATAAAGTGAAATTTTAAAATTTTTTATTTTTATTTTTATTTTTATCGATTTTATAGTTCTAATCTTTTAATTTTTAATTTGATTCAGTTGAAAAAAATGTATTTTTCCTTTTAATTACTTTAAATTTTACTTAAAATATTTAATAGTTATTACTATTTTCTTGAATTATAAATAAGATGATGACATAAAAATTTATATCAAAAAACCATGATTTAATTTGGAGTAAATTATTCAAATTTATATTTGATTTTTACTGTAGTCATAAATTTTAATTATGTTACAATTAAGATACAAACATTTGAATAGGTTGTTGTGCCACCTCACCTAATGGGCCAGGGCTACTAATCTCTCTTGGGAGACTTCTGTTATTGTGTTTAAGCTGGAGGCTTCGGTGATATCATCTTAATAAGTTGGGCCTTCACATGGTTAGCCCCACTAAGATGATAGACAATTTTATTTTTTATTAAATACTCAGTATCATGTTCGAGGTTCTGGCGAGGAGGTTTCTTTGTCAATGCATTTGGAACTTGCCTCATCATTTTGCCTTGGCACTTTGTCTTCGTCGTTTCTGGCTGCTTTGATGAGGTGAGAGCTCAGATCGTTTCACCTTCTCACAGTTAAAATTCGAGCATTAAGTGAGAGGACATCTTTCATTGGGTTATATTTTCACCTTTACCATTTATAAAGGAAAAATAGGTGGGAGTATAAACGAGTCAAATTAAGTCAAGTTTTAACTTGTTTAGACTCGGTTTGATTTTTTTTTTTTTTTTAGTTCGAGTTAGAGCTCAAGTTTTAGGTCAAGCTTGAAAATCATATTCAAGTTTGTCTCACTTAAAATTAAGTTCAAGTTCAGCTCGTTAATAAATTATAATTACGTTGAATTCGAGCTATACTCATTATAAAACTTATTTATAATTTATTAAAATACTCAACTTTTTAAATATTTATTTCTATAAAATAACTATAATGAAAATATTTAAAATTAATATAAAAATAAAAACATCTAATTAACAAAAAAATGTAATCATAAAATTAAGTATTACATATATTATAAAGATATTAAGTAATAAAAAAATATATTTTATATAATATGAAAATATTAGGTTATGTTAATAAGGAGTATATATATATATATATATATATATATATATATATATATATATATATATATATATATATATATATATATATATATATATATATATATATATATATATATATATATATATTTTAGTCTATTTAAATTAGCAAAAAGTTTATAAAAGTATTAAAATATATTTTTTGGAGTGCCAAAATTATTAAGTTGTTAATAATAATAATAATAATAATAAAACTGTTTATGAGCTTATTAATCGAATTGTTTGCGAACTTATTCACGAACTTATAATCAAATTGTTCACAAGTCTAATCGAATTGAATTTCAATTTGCTCAAACTCAGCTCATTTATTCACTGAATTTTAAAATAAGATTCAAACTTCGCTCATTTATAAAGCGATCCGAACATAAACGAGCTTTTATCAAGTTAAACACCGAATTACTCGCGAACATCTGGACTCATTTATACTCCTAAAATCAAACGGGGTCTGAGCTCATAAATAAGTACTAAGTAGTTTTAATAATAAATATCATAATAATGATTTTATTTTTAAAAAATTAAATTATTTAATAAAATTAATTATTTTTATTAATTTATATTAGGTCATCAAATCGAGTCACAGATCTGGTTATTGAGTTGGATCATTGGGTTTTACAGGTCAATTTGTAGGTTAGAGTTATTTCGGTCAATATTTTTGAATAATAATTTAAATAAGTTATGGGTCTGATTTATATAGACAAATTCAATCCGACCATCGATGAAGATTTACCGACTCTAGTTATGGTATTAAAGTTTATGGAAGGGCAGTTAAAAAAACTAAAGAAAAAGAAGTTTATGAAAGGAATATGTTGAATGAGTTCAACCAACATATATAAATAAATAAACAAATAAATCCCTCCAACTTTTCCTCATTAGTGTTATAAAATAAAGAACAATTATAGAAAATAGAGAAAAGAGATAATAAATTTTTATATGTCTCACTTTAATAATTGTACTACCTATTTATAGGTGTAAAAAGTTATAGAAATAGGAATAAAAATAAAGTTCTATTTACGTAAAAATATCTATTTATAAAAATAGGATAGGCATCCAATCTAATCACATTACTTAAATATTATCACAAAACTCCCCCTTGGATGTCTATTACAAAAAATATGTCTTATTAAAACCTTATTAAGAAAAAACCATGTGGGAAAAAAATCTTAGTGAAGGAAAAACAGTACATTATTATTGTAGAACTTACGCCATAATACTATCTCATTAAAAATCTTGCCTAGAAAACCTAGTGGGACAAAACATAGGCTAAGGGAAAAAAAGTACATTTCATGCGCTATTTTGTCATTATACAGATTGCCTCACTAAAACTTTTATCCAAGAAAATCCTGTGGGATAAAAACTTGACTAAGGAAAAAGAATACGATCATATACTAATTTGCTCTCCCTAATGAGGATGTATTTTAACATGGCATATAATAATTGATGAAACAATGTCGTTTAAATACCACACTAGGTGAAAATTTAGTACATAAGTCTATTAGATTGTCACTCAAGGAAATTTGGTGGATATCTCTTCTGGAGCTCATGTATATACAATAATTTGGGTGAAGTTTATATGTTTACTTTGGTCACCCTTGATATACCCACTTTAATTTGTGCAATGCAAATTGCATTATTCTTGAAGTACAATGGGAGTATCTTTAGTGAGGTACTTTAGGATCATAAACAACTTTTATAAAATTACAGTACTACCATAAGTGAATATATAACCAATCTAAAATTTACCATTATAGAGATCAAGCAAATAACTAACATCTACATATAGTCCAATTTCAAATTTGAATTAATCAAAATATAATATTAATAGTACACTAAAGATAATATTTTATACCACTCTAATATTTCTTAGTAGGTGCAAATCTATACCTAGTTAGAAATTTTTCTTACAAATACAATATCAGGCCTGATGCAATTTGCAAGATACATTAGTACCCCTATAGCACTTAAATATGGTACTTCAAGACCAAATTAATAGCTTTTTATTATCTTATTTAGGTCTAAAAAGGTCTCTTTTCACTTTCAGTGAGTGGAGCACCTATTGGTGTGCTTAAGAGAAAAGATTTATCTATGCAAAATTGCTTAAATACTTTTTCTACATAAGTAGACTGGTGTATTAAGGCTCCTTAGGATATATAATCGATCTGCAGGCTAAAATTTCATTTCCTTTAAATTTTTCATTTTGAACTCACTTTTCAAATAAAAATATACTTCTTTGAATTCATTAGGAGTCACAATGATATTTAAATTATCAACATATACTACAATAATAATATTTACCATTTTATGGTCTTTTAAGAATACAAATGGACATAGTATATTATTCATATATCTTTCTTTTAATAAGAATTTACTCAAACAATTATATCACATGTCCATATGCTTTAATCTATACAAAGATTTTTGCAATTTGATGAAATATATGTCACATGTTTAATATGCATTCATTTATGATATCTTTATCCCTTATGGAACTCTTATATAAATATTGCTTTCATAAGGCATATATCAAGCCTTTTTTTAACTGCCATACTAATTAAGTATCAGAACATGATCATTTCCATAATAAGAAAACTAGTTTTCTCATAATTAATGATAGAATGAGTCTAACTCTACTTTAATTGCCTCTTTCCATAATGGTCAATCACATTTATACTAATATTCAATTATACTTATAGATTCTGAATCAAAATTTTCTCTTGAAACAGCAAGAGTTACTGTTGAGGCAAATTCATTGTTAACAATAATTGAATTTCGATCAACTCTTTCTCTTATATTACAAAAATAATTGAGATCTTATAGTTTTCATTTATATGATCATCAACTCCAGAAGTCATATCTGGATGATTTAATTGTTCCGTTGTCTCAGTTTGTGTCTCATAATTGGCTATAGCTCTTTCACTGAGATCTTTCTTTTCAGAAGGTTTCTCTTCAGGTGATTTTATGAGTGACGCTATTTTTCTTTTCTGCAGATTTTTATCTTTAGTTTTAATTTACTATCCACACTTCTGGTGTATAGTAAGATTAATTAATTTTCTATTTGCAATTGGAACCATAACCCTTGCTAGGGTATTAGCAGCTGTAATATGAGAATTTGTCACTCTTTTATCATCTATAAATGCATTGGTAGTTAAGTTGCAATTTGTTGCAACTGTGTTATTTTCTGAACTTCTTGTTCACTGTAACTTATACGTTGATCAAAATTATTTAAAGGGTTTTCCTTTCAATAAATTTCTCAACATTCTTTAGCACTGCAGGTGCTTTTCATTGTTGTGCGATTTCTGCAAGTATACAGGTCATACCAAGTAATAGTGGGTGAATAGAGTGTTGAATCCATAGGGAAGGGTTGTCAACTATCAAAATTAAGATTACTCTATTATTTAGATAATCAATTATGAGAATTCATATTTTAAGCTAAAGTGAAATTTAAGTAAATAAATGATGATAAATATGAAATAAGATTAAAAGTCTAGGATTTAGAATTTATTAATTGATCACATATAATTTCTTTATAATTTTTAGATGGATTATTTTTGCTAGAATTAATGATTAGAGTTCCCTAAATTATATGATATTCTCTCTCAAGATACAACATGTGCATTCATTTTAATCTTACGTCTACTCTCATGATCATAAGTAATTAATATAAACCCATTAAGTTTTATGGAATTCTTTTTAAAAATCACAAAAGAGTATTCTTATCTCTAAGTAATACATTCTCTAGGTCAATTATCCTAATAAACTAATATTGTGTTTCCACTCTCGCTACTTCACACAATATCTTAAATCATGCAATTAATGGTCAGTTAATTACAAGCATTAAGTTTTAAGATAAAATATTAATTCCAACAATCAAATCCAATCATTGAAATATAAATAATCATATGTAAATTAGAAGATTACATCTAAATCCTAGAAAATAAAATTAGCTACTCATAATTAAAAAGAAAGAAACAATTAAATTAACAATCAAAATCACAAACACAATAACAAATATAATGACAACTTATAATTAAATTCAAGAATAGAGTTTAGAAAAAACTTGTTTTGGTATACAATCTTTGATGAACTCAAGCTCCAAAAACTTCTCTTCTTGATTAAAATAATAACAAAAGAAATCTACTCTAAGAAAATATATATAATTCTCTCTACATATACTTTTTATTCTACTTTGAGTTATGATTTTGTAGAAGGGAGGTAATGCCTATTTATAGGCAAATTCCATTTTCGTTTTCAATCATATTGCATCATTGATTATAAAATGACATCATCGCCTGAGTCATGACATTACTGCATCATTGTGACATCATTTTAATTTGCAAAAATAAAATAAAAATATTAAAAATATACTATAATTTATTTATAAATTGTAGAAATATTTTCTAAAAATAAGTAATAATATTATTGCATTCTCAAGAATTGAGCTAAAATTTAAGTTTAAACACATAAATAACTTTAAAAATGTAGAGTTATCACACCCCAAAACTTAAGTTTTTGCTTGTCCTTAAGCAAAAGAAAATTCGAAACCTAAACTAGTCAACTTTCGTAGGAAATTATGATTGTATTTAGCGTATGCAACAAGCCTTTAAACCTCTAGGTGTTCCATAGAGGATGAATTATAGTCTTGTGAAGGTTTCTAGTGGTGATACCCACAAACACTTATAAAACTCTAAACTTTTAAATATTTATTTCAAAAAGAAAATTTAATCCTCTCATGCTTAGTTTGAATAATTTTTCAAAGGTCTTAAGAAATTAATATTTACAAACAATATATCAATAGTATTACAAGTTAAGCTTCTATCTTAAGTTCAAAATAATCCTCATCTTAATCATGCTTGAATAATCGTGCATTAAATCTACTGCAAGATATTGTTGCACTTTAGATAGGCATATACATACTAATATATTTAAATGTCTCTATCAAAAGATATAAAATAGATGTGTAAATCTCATAAGCATATTAAAGCAAACAATCTTCACTAATGGAATTTACAAATTAAGAGAGATCAATAGGTCTTAACTAGGTCTGTAATTAGGCTAAAACAAGGTATTGTGGGTAAACAAATAAAAGGCTAAATGAACAAAAGTAAGATAATTATGCCAAATTTACAAAAGAAAATCAATAGTTCAAATAAAGGGATTAAATTAATAAAAGATCCTTTTCATCTTAAGCACCATTCTTTTTCAATGTTTTTTTCTTTTAAGCCCCCTTCTTCTTCTTCTATTTTTTTTTTTTTTTGTCACCATCAACATCATTTTAAGGATAAGCAAGAATTACTAACTTTTATTTAATTTAATTTTCTTGCTTTCCCCCAAACTTATTTTAAGTATAAGGTGGTCTTTTAAAATGAATAATACTCTTAGTAATTAAAGATCCCCCAAACTTCAATAATTCCCTTTTCTATTCATTGGAATATGAACATGACAAAATTATCTCACAATTAAGGTGAAGGTAATAATTAAGGTTCATTAACAAAAAAAAGAAGGCTAAAATTAACAAGGCATAAAGGGATAAACTAGAGGAAAAATTAAAATAAGAGTGGATATAAGTAACAGGTTAAACAAACAATGCCTAAATCATATCTCTCTTTCAAAATGAATTCAAAATTTCGCCTCAAAAGTTTGTAAAAACATGTTGTAAGATAGGTGAGGCAAATGAAGATAAAAATGTATAGAAGCCCTCTCTAAGTAAGCATACACAATTTCAATGCAATTAATATAATGCAAAGCAAATCAAAATATAATATTAATAAAAGTTAATTTCTTACCTCAAAATAGTTGCTTAACCTAAAATACTTTAATAAATTATCCATAAATACCAATTATAATCAATCATTAGCCTTTTATCAAATTATTTAACATAAGTTTATTTTATTAATAAAAAAAATTAAATTTATTCATCAAAACACAAAAGAAATGACAAAAAACAAAAAAAACAAACTAAACCTCCCCCAAATTTGCAATTGACATTGTCCTCAATGTCAAAGAAACAAAATAAAAGAAAGAAAATACTCCTTCTTGTAGAAAAGTAGATTCCAAATTGTAAGCAAAACATGTATTCCACTTCCTTATTTCCTATAAAATATCATGAAATAACACTAAAAGCAAGCTTAAAAAACTAATCACACAAAAAGAAAACATCAATTTTTTTTTGTATTTTTTGTATTTTTTTTAATTTTTTTTTATTTTGGAAACTAGAAAAAGAAAGAAAAAAATACAGATGCATATCAAGAGCACAAAAAGTACTCTTTACTTGGCCATCTTGTATAAACAACTCTTTAGTTAGTTAGTTTTTTTTTTTTTTTTTGAAAAGGAAAATCACAGAAATTTAAGATGCATATCAAGAGTACAAAAGTAACTCTTTACTCAGCCATCTTAAAATACAGTGAATCAAACCTAAAACTTCGCTTGATCAAGTGCAACAAAAAAAATAAAAAAAATGCGATAAGAAAAACTACAAGAGTCAGGGAAGTTACAACCGAAGAGTCAAATCTAGTCCACACTTCTTGCTGCGACTGGCTCTGGAGTGCCAAAACACCTGTGCCATCAATGGATCAGGTTCAGATTTAAAGTTTTACAATTGATCAATAATTGAAGCAGAGACTAGAATGCGTCGACTCGCTGGGTCATAAAACCCTATTCCACAACATTATCAAGAAAAGATAGTTAACCATTATAAAAACCATCAACATTAAGTAATCCCAATGGCTTATGAAGAACAGTTAATTGAGTCTAGGATGCAATGATGAAGATATCTTCAAATGTTTCTAAACCACCAGGTAATGGGATAAAAACATCAATATTGAGATTCATGTATGCCATTCGTTCGTACATGCTCATGATTTGTAACTCATTACCTCTAGTTCCACCAGTGATGTGTTTATTTTGAGCCAAAACCTTTAAAACTATTCCTAAAACTTTACTACCTCTGATATATGCAGAACTTGCGACACAACCCCTTAACTCTAAACTACCTCCCTCAAACACCTAATCAGTTTTTCGTTCAGCTAAAATCCTATCAAGTTCATTAGCTGCTATCAAGTACTCTCTTTTCTTGCCAGAGTTTGGACTACAAATGACACAAATAGTTTTGAATTTGCGTGTTAAGAGTTCTGCCATTTTCTCTCACAAATCTCTCGAAAGGGTTGTTTGTATATTGACAATAATGAATGTGCATATAAGAAACTAGAAGAGTAAAAGGCATATAAGAAACTAGAAGAGTAAAAGAACAGTTCAATGGGATAAAATAATTATTGATAGAAAAAATATAAAAACAAAAATAATCAATACTGTGTGTACAAATGTCAAAAAGAAAACATTGAAAAACTAAAAACAAACATTAAAAGACTAAAAAGTTGTTGACAGTAGAAAAATCTGCAAGAAAATAAAATCTATGTGCTAAAAAGTCAAAAAGTACTGCAAGATGTAGAAAAAAAAATAATGCATTGAAAAATAAAAAAGTTAATGATACACCCGATTATAAACAGTAGTTGTAATTTTGGCTCACATCTTTCTTTGATTTTACGTCCAGTAACAGCTTAAATGCCTTTTATGAGGTAAGGATAGGCTTCCCATCTAATTTTTTTATTAACTGACAAACAAGATCTTTTAACGTTAGATTTCCTAGACTGTAACACTGCTTCTCTTCTTTGAATAAGTCCCATAAATCTAAAAGAGTGCATTGAACTTATCCACAAGGATGTGTCTCAAGAGTCTGTAGGATATTATCCAAAGACTCCTTACTTAGTCCATCCTTTATGAATTTAATTTTGTCTTCTTGATTTATAGATGCAAATCCAATGTTTCTACAGCATGTGCTGCAATTCCATCTTGCACACTTGTAGCAGAGTCTCATTCTCTTAGCTCTCCTCTTTTTTGAGTAAGAACTTCTTCTCGTACCTGACAAACATTTAATAAATGAGTCATCAAGCTCACCTGCCAATCGTACTTTAGCTTTTATGATCCAGCGAATATCTTTAGGAAGATTCAGACGCCTAAATACCTTCATTCTTTTTAGTCTGCGTTCATCGATTTTCTTAAGTACATCTTAGGGAAGAGTTAAAACCTATTTTTTAGTGCTACAAGAGATGCTTCCATATCTAATTAACTTAGTTAGGAAAATGAAAGAGAAAATTTACAATGAAACTACTAAACAGAAATAAAAGAAACTTAATAAAGAGAAAACTTAGGTTTTCTCCTAATAAGCTATTTAATAACTCACAAACAACACTAAAGCAAAATTAAAACAGAACGAAACAAACAAAAGAAATTAAAAAGAAGTAAAAAAAAAGTTAGAAATTTGGGTTGCCTCCCAAAAGCGCTTAATTTATAGTCTTTAGCTTGACTACAGCTAGATCTTCATCATGGAGGATAATACACAAAGTATATCATCCCGATAATCACGAAAAGATAGACTTTTGCCAATTTTAATGAGTCAAGCTAACTTGATTTGAGTCTGCATGGAAAAAGATTAAGATAGGAATTATTTAATATTTTACAATTAGGCTCATAATTTTCAAAAGCTTTCCAACAAGCTCTTTTTTTTTTTTTGTCTAAATTTTCTCAAGAAAATGAGATAAGAAGGTAGTAGTGTTGAATCAAGAGTTAGTGAGTGCTCAGTTGATAGTGGTGAATATTTCTTCTTTTCTTCCAAATCATAAAATTGATATTCTCTATGGTCTGGCATATTTGGTGTTATTTTCACCAAACAAACTGAAAGAGTTTCCTTTGAGTTCTCTTTTTTAAATACCTCTTCAATTTTCCCATCAATTTCAACCATTTTGTAGATATTATCCATGAGAGAAGGATATTTGAAATTCTTAGGCAAATTGGGTTCAACCTTTTCCTTTTTATCTTGCTTGCTTGAAGTATTTGGTTGGTCAATCATCTCTTGTATATCATTACTCAAAGCAATTGCCAAGCATTGCTCTCTAGAATATTCTTTAATTTGGCTTGTCAGGTTACCATGGCCTTGAGTATCTAATAGACTAGCGAATTGTTCCGTTTGTACATTAAAATTTGTATTGTGGCTAGTCTCTTGATTCATCCTATCTTCCATTTTTTTACATTGTTCGTAAGTAGCATTCATGAATTTTTCTAATGCTATTTCATAAGATGGTTTGTGCTCTTTAAATGGTGCATGGTCTTGAAAATCATATTGATAAGGATCCCATGAATTGTTACTTTGATCGCATTGGTTTTCCCATGAAAGGTTTGAATAGTCACTCCATCTTGAGTTGTTTATGTTGGAATATGGATAATTCTCATACCTGTCATAATTTGGAAAAAATTGTACCTACTCTGCATGTTGGCACTCAGAATTCCAATGATCACCTCCACACAAATCACAATTCAAACATGAATTAAATAAAATATTAGCATCAACTTTATCAATTAAGTTAACCAATACATCAATTTTAGCATTTAACTTACTAAAACCATCCTTACTATATATGCTTGCTGCTTTATTTAGCATCATTCCTCCATCACACCATTACTAATTGTGGAAAGCCATCCTTTTTTTTTGTTCTTTTTTTTTTTTATAAAAGTTAAAAAAATTTGCAAAATTTTAAAAAATATATAAAAAAAAATCTAAAGTAATAGAGTATATCAACCTATTGATATTGTCAAAAGTCGTCTTCCCCGGCAACGGCGCCAAAAACTTCTTGCGAGATTTCTGCAAGTATACAGGTCATGCCAAGTAATAGTGTGTGAATAGTGTATTGAATCTACAGGAAAGGGTTGTCAAGTACCAAAATTAAGATTACTCTATTATTTAGAAAATCAATTATGAGAATTCATATTTTAAGCTAAAGTGAAATTCAAGTAAATAAATGATGATAAATATGAAATAAGATTAAAGGTCTAGGATTTAGAATTCATCAATTGATCACATATGATTTCTTTATAATCTTTAGATGGATTATTTTTGCTGGAATTAATGATTAGATTTTCCTAAATTATATGATATTCTCTCTCAAGATACAACATGTATGTTCATATTAATATTATGTCTACTCTCGTGATCATAAGTAATTAACATAAACCCATTAAGTTTTATGAAAATCCTTTTAAAAATCACAAAGGAGTATTCTTATCTCTAAACAATACATTCTCTAGGTCAATTATCCTAATGAACTAATATTGTATTTGCACTCTCACTATTTCACATAATATCTTAAATCATGCAATTAATGACCAATTAATTATAAGCATTAAGTTCTAAGAAAAAAGATTTATTCCAATAATCAAATCCAATCAATTAAATATAAATAATCATATGTAAATCAAAATATTACATCTAAATCCTAGAAAATAAAATTAGCTACTCATAATTAAAAAGAAAGAAACAATTAAATTAATAATCAAAATAACAAACATAATAACAAATATAATGACAACTTATAATTAAATTTAACAATAGAGTTTAGAAAAAACTTGTTCTGGGATGCAATCTTTGATAAACTCAAGCTCCAAAAACTTGTCTTCTTGATCAAAATAATAATAAAAGAAATCCACTCTAAAAAAATATATGTAACTCTCTCTACATATACTTTTTATTCTACTTTGAGTTGTGATTTTGGAGAAGGGAGGTAATGCCTATTTATAGGCAAATTTCATCTTCATTTTTAACCATGTTGCATCATTGATTATATCATTATTTTCATGACATTATCTCTTGCATCATTAATTTCATGACATCATTGCCTGCATCATTTATAAAATGACATCATTGTCTATATTATTTATAAAATGACATTACCGCCTGAGTTATGACATTATTGCATCAATGTGACATCATTTTGATATGCAAAAATAAAATAAAAATACTAAAAATATATTATAATTTATTTATAAATTGTAGAACTATTTATTTCTAAAAATAAGTAATAATATTATTGCATTCTCAAGAACTGAGCTAAAATTTAAGTTTAAACACATAAAATAACTCTAAAAATATAGAGTTATCATTCATCCCTTTAATGTCAAGAAATACATCTCATCAAAATAAATTATTAATCTCTTTTGTGGACCCGTTTTCGCACATTGAGATAGTGATATTAATATATTCATGACACAACTAAAAATTTGCAACACATGTCCTTATACAAGTTTCAAATGAGAGTATGTATGATATACATAATGGCATTCATGCCAAACTTTCAAGATTTAATTATTGAACTCTAAGTTCAATGCTTGAACTGCAGGTTTAAGGCAATATGTTGTGTATGTTTATTAGAGATAAAACAATAATGAAACAACTCATTATAATGCATAACTTATAAAATTTTTGCAAATTACTCCTTCAGAGAGTTTACATAAAATCACTAATATTGAGTTGTATCATCTATATGAGTTGTTACTCTTTCAGAGTTCTCGTGATCTACTAAATAATTTATAACATCTATTTCAGAGAATGCAATTGTATTAGTAACATTATTTGATATTTTTTATTAGCAATTATTATTTATAACCATTAGAAGACAAATAATATTTGTAAATTTTTTCACTTTTTATATTGCTACAATTTATCACCACACAATTTCAGCTGTGAAGTAATTTTAAATATTATTAAATTATATTTTAAAATAAATTTAAAGTCTTGTAGACACAGATTTAGCCAATCATATAGAGTTTATGGTAGTATCACATATTTCAAGTAATCATATCTTTCTTTAAAACTCTTATAGAAAATATAAAAATCATTAATAGTGAGATATTCAGCTTTTACTCACTTAAATAATGTCTGATGTGATCATAATTAAATTAGTCTTTTAAAGAATTATAGACAATATATTCAGTTCTTCAGGAATATAGAATATTAGTTTTTCAAAAACTGTAGAGAATACTAGTTTTTCAAAAACTATAATTTAAAATATAATATTAGTTTTTCAGGAACTAGAATTTAATTAATTAATTAATCATCAAATAATATATCAAATCTTTATTAATCATTGTTTACCATAAATCTTGAATATTATTTTTTCAAATTTTTTGCTTTAACTAGGTTGTAGCAAACCACAAGCTATCGAAAATTATGAACAGTATTGTAGAACGATTCATGCTGATAACATGTTATAAAATAAAGAATAATGATAGAGAATATAGAAAGGAGATAATAGAAGAGAGAATAAATTTATGTATGTCTCACTTAATTAATTGTAATACCTATTTATATGTGTAAAAAGTTATAGAAATAGGAATAGAAATAAAGTTCTATTTACGTAAGAAATCTATCTATAGAGATAAGATAAACATCTAATCTAATTACATTACTTAAATATTATCACTTATGTATTTTTTTTAACTAGTTTCTCTAACATTGATTTTGTTAATATACACACGCACATGTAATATGCATAAAACTAAACCATCTTGTACTTGGCAAAAAAAAAAAAAATCATTATTATGATATTTCAGACCAATTTATATTTCAATTAAAACTAAATCACTTTCTCAAACAAGATTCAAAGTCGATAATCTATAAGTCTATAACTGGTCTACTTTGATTCAATCCATGCCAGATTGAAAGTTGAGAGCTTGGAAAAAGGAAAGAGACATTTGCAACTAAACAAACTATTTGCATATGGGATTCAGAAACTGTACCATTTCTTTCTTTAGTTACCCATTCACATCAAATTAAACACTTAAATTGTGAGACAAAATAAGCTTCAATCTAAAGCAGGAATAAAAAATTTCTCATTTTTCGTTTTGGTGGAAAATGCTATACAATTTAACATGTTTATTCAAACTGATGTAACATTATTATATTGGAAAATATTTTATAGAATATACTTTTAAAAAAGAAATTTGACAAATAAGATAATAACACATCAGTTGAGATAAAAAGTTGAGATAAAAATATTAGGTTGTATAGTATTTTCCAGTGAAATAGGTGGTCAACCAATGTCGGATTACACTTTAATAGGTCCACTGTTTAATTATAGTATTTTTGGCCAAATTAAGGGGGGTGTATTGGATTAGAACTTTTAAAAATTTTGATGGATTTGAAAAGTTTGATGGTATTTAATAAAAACTTTTAAAGACTCTATAGAAGTGAGGGAGTATTTAATAATGACTTTTTAATACTTTAAAAAAGTCTTCAAAATTCAATAGGTATTCAATTATAACTTTGACAGAGTCTATAAAAGTAATGTGATATTCAAAAAGTCATAGACTTTTATAGACAATGGACTTTTAAATATTTTTAATGACTTTTTGTATGATAATATAAATATAAAGTCTCAAATATTTTCTTTCACCCCTCTCAAGATTTCAACAGACTTTCTTTTCTATATATTGAAGCATCAATCATAGAGGAAAAAAGGAAGAAGAAGAAAGCGACCTTGAACTTTAAAGAGTAACGACTGGTATTTTTCCAACCTAATATTATTTTCTTGATTAATTTTTCTTATAGCAATAAATATCTAAGTTTTCTATTGTTAAATTATAATTTTATCATTGGTCATAAATAATTTCTATCATTAAATATGGATTCACGATTTCTATGTATAAAAATAGATTAATCAACATTGATTTTAACATTAGTCATTTATTTATTTACTTTTATATAAAATTCAAAGTATGTAAAAAATAAAATATATTAAAAATTATTTATCATATAAATAATGTAAAGGGGCAACAGTGAAAGAAAATGCTCCAATACCGATGGAGATAGCATTAGTTATAAACAATTTCTATCATTGAATATTGATTCACGATTTGTTGTTAAGACTATGTATAAAAATAGATTAATCAACATTGATTTTAACTATGATTTCAAGTAATTCTTATCGTTACTGAACATTGATTGAAATTAAAATTTTTTAAGTATTCTTGTTTTATCATATAAGAAATATAAATTTATTATATCAATATATGTATTTATTAATTAAATTAAGATCAATAAAAGTTAATTAATGTCTATAAAAATCTTTTAAAATAAAATTTATGAAAATCATTAATAAATTTAAAAATTAAATAAAGATTATTAAAAATTTATAAACTTTACAAAAGTCATTTATCTAAAAAAATTATATAAATATGTTTAACAATACTAATTGAATACACGCTGTAAATGTCCCTTTGCTCATTGTTCTTGTCATCATAACTGTGTGGAATTTAATTATTTTCTTGGGCCGGTGCCGCCCAACTTGACAAATAATAATAACAATACTAATAATGATGATGATAATGATGATGATAAGAAGAAAATGATCTTAAAATTAATATCAATTACTGATAATATGAGCGGTAATGATGAGAGAAAAAAAAAAAAAAAAAACTGCATGCAATTCATCATTTTATAGAATATCATCAAATAAAGTAAAATTTTAAAATTTTTTATTTTTATTTTAATTTTTATCGATTTTATAGTTCTAATCTTTTAATTTTCTTTAATTAATTTATAGTTAAAGTATAGCATATTTAGCTGAGTTCTCTAAGATAGATATCAGAAATTATGTATCTTAATCTTGATTCTGTTGAAAAATATGTATTTTTCCTTTTAATTACTTTAAATTTTACTTAAAATATTTAATAGTTATTACTATTTTCTTGAATTATAAATTAGATGATAACATAAAACTTTATATCAAAAAACCATGATTTAATTTGGAGTAAATTATTCAAATTTATATTTGATTTTTATTGTAGTCATAAAATATCAATTTATCACTATATGATCATTAAATTTTTAATTATGTTACAATTAAGGTACAAACATTTGAATAGGTTATTGTGCCACCTCACCTAATGGGCTACTGATCTGCCATGGGAGACTTCTCTTCTTGCGTTTAAGCTGGAGGCTTAGTTGATATCATCTTAATAAGTTGGGCGTTCACATGATTAGGCCACTAAGACAATTTTATCTTTTATTAAATACCCCTGTTTCATGGACATGAAGAACAATGGAACTTTAGTGATACACATTATCATATTCGAGGTTATGGTGAGGAGGTTGCTTTTTCAATGCATTTGGAACTTGTATTAATCTTTTTTTTTAATAAATAGAGAAGGAAGATAAATATAGAAAAGTGTTAAGAATACAAACACATAACACATATTAGTATATTGGACTCTATTACAATTTAAATGACTAAAACTAACTAATTAGATAATAGACTTTCAGTATATATTAATCACTTATATTATTCATTTTCAATCAACGTGGAATTATTTTTAATAACTTACCTCATCATTTTGCCTTAGCTCTTTGTCTTCGTCGTTTCTGGTTGCTTTGATGGGGTGAGAGCTCAGATCATTTCACCTTCTCACAATTAAAATTCGAGCATTCAGTAAGAGGACATCTTTCATTGGGTTATATTCTCACCTTTTACCATTCAAAAAGGAAAAATCAGGTGGGGTCTGAGCTCCTAAATAAGTACTAAGTAGTTTTAATAATAAATATCATACTAATGATTTTATTTTTGAAAAATTAAATTATTTAATAAAATTAATTATTTTTATTAATTTATATTAGGTCATTAAATCGAGTTACAGGTCTGATTATTGGGTTGGATCATCAGGTTTGACAAGTTAAGTCATAGACTAGAGTTATTTCGTTCGAATATTTTTGAATAATAATTTAAATAAGTTATGGGTCTGATTTATATGGACAAATTCAATTCGACCATTGGATGAAGATTCACCGACTCTAGTTATGGTATTAAAGGTTATGGAAGGGCAGTTAAAAAAATTAAAGAAAAAAAAGTTTATGAAAGGAATATATTGAATGTGTTCAACCAACATACATTTATGTATTTATGTATTTATTTTTTTTTACTTTTTTCTCTAACGTTGATTTCGTTAATGTACACACGCACATGTAATATACATAAAACTAAACCATCTTGTACTTGGCAAAAAAAAAAAAAAAAATTAAACCACCTTGTAAACAGTCGATCAAACATATAATAGATAATAGAAATTCTCTTGAAAACCATCCATACAATGAATCAAATGAACATGCTCAATTTATCCATTCAGTCAACACCCAATAGTTGACTGCCATTGCCATATATGACATTTTTTTTTTAATGTATTGAATCGGTATATATGTTGAGAAATATATTTTTAATTGAATAAATAAAAAATATATAAAGGATTTATAAATGAGTGAGTGTTAGATTCAATACAAACTGATTAGTTTTGTATTACTGAATTCTAATATTTACTTATTTATAAGTCCACATATATACAGATCATGAATTTTAATAATATGCACCAAATATATAAATCCACATATGTAGGCCTTATATATATATATATATATATATATATATATATATATATATATATATATATATATATATATATATATATATATATATATATATATATATATATATTAAAAATTTTTAATCAATGAATTTGATTTAATCCTACTGGAGTTGCCCTTATGGGATCTAGAATTCAAGTTTGAGCCAAAGTTAAATTTATAAAAAAGGAAAATGAAAAATTTTTAGGATCTATTTTTAATGTGGGATCCACAAATGAATCAACAGTCTACAACCCACAGGCACCAGTTGATGGGTGTTTTCTTTTCAAGTAAAATTTTATTGATTTTATAAAATTTTCAAAAAAAAAATTGTCATATTGAATGTTATTTTGTAAATCTCAAGTTATTTTCTATAAAATTTTAATTTTATAGAATAATATGCAAAATCACTCATGCTTTTGTAAAATTTTCTATAAAATTATGTAATTTTTTATAAAAATAAAATTATAACTTTATTTTGTGTTTTTTTTTTCAAGTAACAGTAACAAGCACACACCTCATCAATAGAGGTGTAAATGAGACCAACTGAGTCGAGTCAAGTCGAGTTTTAGTTTGTTCAGACTCGGTTTGATTTTTTTTTTTTTAGCTCGAGCTAGATCTTTAGATCAAATTTGAAAATCATGATCAAATTTGACTCGCTTAAAACTCAAGCTCGAATTCGATCTATTATGAAACTTATTTATAACTTATCAAAATACTCAACTTCCTAAATATTTATTTCTCATAAAGTAACTATAATGAAAATACTTAAAACTAATATAAAAGTAAAAAATCCAATTATGAAAAAAATGCAATCATAAAATTGTGTATTACATGTATTATAAAAATATTAATTACTAAAAAAATATTTTATATAATATTGAAATATTATGTTATGTTAATCAAAAATATATATATTTTAGTCAATTTTAATTAGTGTAAAATTTATAGAAATGTTAAAATATATTTTTTAGAGTGCTAAAATTATTAAATTAATAATAATAGTAATAATAAAACTGTTTACGACCCTATTAATCGAGTTATTTGTAAATTTTTTCATGAGTTTATAATTAAATTGTTTATGAATTTAATCGAGTCGAATTTCACTTTATTCAAATTAAACTCATTTATTCAACAAACTTTAAAATAAAATTTAAATTTGACTCATTTATAAAATGATCTAAATATAAATAAATTTTTATCGAGCTAAAATACTAAACTGCTTGTAAATGATTTTAATCGTTTACACCCGTGCTCGTCAATTACGTATGGCACCATGCATGCTCCATACTGCATACAGCCGTGCCGACTAGTGACTGTCCATGCAGTTTCACTCTCATGCATGCCCAACTCCCACCATCTTCCCGCTTCAAATGTTGACTTTCTTTATTATTATTATTATTATTATTATTATTATTGCCCTTTTTCATTTGGAATAAATTGGATTTCGTTAGCTAACCTACCAATTGACACAGGGCGGCTGATCATGTGGTAATTTACAAGGCACGTGTGGAGGGACGTACTTTGGTGGATGTCATGTTTCTCCTCATCATAACTTCTAACTGCCCCCTCCCCCCTTAAAAAAACCTACCAATTAACATCTTTTGCCAACATAAAAAATTATATATACATATAATAAAATAAGTTTTCTCGAATAGTGCTGAAATGTACTAGTAGTAGCTTACAATGCTATAGGAAGGTTACAATTACCGACAGTCTAAATCATCAACTAACTTAACATTATAGAAAAAATCAAATTTTTAGCCAAATTCTCATTAAATTTTGAGTTATATTGACAGATGTAATTTAATGTTTGTATATTTTTCGATTGAATAATAAATTTACATTTTGAATCTCTAGTCTTCTATACTAAAAAAATTAATTTTAAATTTCATCTTTAATTTTATGGATATTTTGAATCGTATATTGTTTTCCTATATTTTTAATTGAAGTATATTTTTCTAATTAAATTAAAGAAATTATTTACGTAAAATTTGGAGACTCACTATGGGTAATCACCATAAGAATTTGTGCAAACATTATTATTATTCTCTTTTTCATTTAATTAGCTTTTTAAATTTTCAATAAAAGATAATTATATATATATATATATATATATATATATATATATATATATATATATATATATATATATATATATATATATATATATATATATATATATATATATATATGGAAGAGGAATAATTATATTTATATTAGAACCCCTCACTAAATTCTTTCTAATTATGCACTTACAATAGACAATATAGTCATTTATTAATTAAATAACATAATTATCTAATTATATTTAATTTAAATAAGGAAAAATGAATTCAATTAGAATAAGAAAAAAATAAATTAATTATTATTTAATATATAATTAATTATATTACAACTTTATAATTATTATAATTTAATAATTTAATTATCTAATTTAATTTAATTTAAATAAAGAAAGAATGAAGTCAATTAGAATAAGGAAAAAATAAAATAATTATTATCTAATATATAGTTAATAAAATTTAATTTAAATAAAAAAGAATTCAATTAGAAAAATTTATTTTTTTTAATTTTTTGAATATTAAGAAATTAGAAATTTTTTTTGACTTTGATTATTCGAAAATTAACATGTTAGAGAAATTCTAATTGTACTTTCATTGTGTAAATTATTATTTTGTGCCATTATAAATTTTAAAATTAGTTATTTTAACTATTAGTAATAATTTGTACATTCTAAAAAAAATAATAGTTTATATAAATGAATTCAATTAGAATAATTTATGTTTTTTTTAATGTTATTTTGAATACTAAGAAATTAGAGAAATTCTAATTTAACTTTGATTATTCAAATATTAACAAATTAGATAATTCTAATTTAACTTTGTGAAAATTCTATTATAGATTAGAAAAATTACTTTTGATTCTATAAAAAGATGCAGCAAAAAAAGAAGATGAACTAATTGAGATTTATTTAACAACGAGCAAAATCATGTTATTTTATTATCAAATGTCAAAATTTCTATTTATAATGATAAATTCTTTTAAGTTGACTTTGAGAAAATTCTATTGTGGATTAGAAAAATTACTTTTGATTCTACAAGAAAATACAGCAGAAAAAGAAAATACACTAATTAAGAGATCATTTAACAACACTAAGCAAAATCATATTATTTTATTATCAAATGTCAAAAAATTTCTATTTATAATAATATGTTTTTCTAGAAAAAATCAATTTGTTTGCGATTATATAAACACTTAAATTTACTTAAAATTTAGGTATATAAAAAGTAAAAGATATATATAGTAAATTATGATTTATTTTTTAGTTAAAAATTAATTTTTTTCTTTATATAAAAATAATGCAAAATTAACCCATATACTTATTAAAAAAGAAAAAATAGAATAATAATTGTATTGATATCAAAAATAGAATAATAATTGTATTGATATCTTGAAAATAAATTATTTATATATTAATTATAAATAAATTGATACTGTAAAAAATATTTGCAATTAAAGCAAAAAAAAAAATTATATACCTACAACATATAAAAATATAAACCAATATATTAAAAAATAAGATAAGTAATTTAAAATTTGTGAAGTATATTTAATAATTTTTAAAAATTAAATAAATACAATGTTGAAAAAGCTTATTGCAATTAAAGGATACATCTACTCTCTTATCCCGCTCTTCGGTAGACTCTATCAGAATAGGGAATGAGAGACCTTTGATTCAGATAAAAAATAGCCTCCAATAGTGAAAAGACAAGTGTACATATCTTTATTCTCTTATAAATAGGTAAGAAAAAGGTAAAAGAGGTGAACCTCTCTTTCTCTTTCTCTTAAAAATCTCACCTAAAAAAGTTCTTTCTAACTCACTGATTTAAGCATTGGAGGTTTCCTGCCTTGTTCATCATAAGGAGCTTCTAATCCGTTTTTTCTCTGTACAAAGGTCCTACTTTTTGTTGGGCTCTCCGCCAATAGTATTAGGTGATTTTAGATTCATTAGTAATAGATGGGAGTCATTTTAATACAAGAGGAATGGAATTACTAAATATATTATTCAATATCAATTAAAATTTATTTTATTTTTTATTTTATACGTCTATTTTGCTCATAGACATCTACATATTTATAAATATTTATTATTAACAAGAAATGATAAATTTTAATCGAATCTATATATTTGGTCTCAAATAACTCGAAATTCCTTTAAACACGCGTGAAATTTAAAATGAATATAAATGACATGTAACTTGAATCATTTGACTCAACCTATTTGGCTTTTATATATATATATATATATATATATATATATATATATACACACGTATGTGAATTTATGTGTCCAACTCAATCTAAAACTTGTAGATTAATTTATTTCTTTCTTTAATGATCATGCCAATATTCAAAAGATAAATTCTTGCAAAAACTAAACATGGGACTGTGCTCTTTGATTCACCTAAAAAGAAAATTTAGTCTTGGGTAAGCATCTAGAAACCAAGCACAACCAATGTCGAACCCTTGGGTTATTTTTACAAATATTTTATATTTTAAATTTCTAAACTTCGATCTCAAATATTTATAATTTTGTATATATTTTTTTTGAACATATAAAATGTGAAATTTAACATATATAACTGAGATTTAAATATTAACGTCAACTTTTAAAATAATTTTATTTTATTATTAAATTAAAATATTAATTATTTATATTTTTATATTTAAGTTGGTTTGTTTTGTGAAAAATAATTTATTTTTGAAAAATATTTTTCAAAAAAAAATTTTCTTGAAATATATATTTTAAAGAATTAATTTCATATTATTTGATTACAATATTAAAAATTAATTAAAAATATTAAAAATTTTAATTTGCAAGACTATTAACATGATAAAACTTAAAAAAATCTTATATTTTTAAAATTTATTATTAAACATGACAAAAATGAGGCGGCGATTGGTAGCAATCACTGGCGATTTTGTGTACTATATTGTTGGTTGCTGTTTGACGTGTTATATATATTAAACATGTGGTGTCAAATCGATTCGAAAAAATAGCTTAAATTATTAATGTTAAATCATATTCAACATTAATTTTTTATAATTAAATTAAGACTCTTTTTTAATATAAACAGATTTTTCTTGAAAGAATATATAACAAATTTTAGATAGCGATTAATTACCCATTAAACTCACAGTCTACTGAACTCATATGAGTAATCTGATTCCAATTCATCTATGAATATCTTAATTTTAAATAATCAAATAAGATAGAATTAAGAATTTTATTTTATTTTTAAAAGATGAATAATCTATTCAGCTATAGAGTTTGATGAAATCCGTCTTGATGGATAAAATGAGAGAAAAATATCTTGTACCACCTCTAGCTAAATCCAACACTGCTTGTATCACCACCTGTGAGTGCATGTCAAAAATATCTTGATTCATCCCTCTATTGGCATGATCTATATGGTTAGATCATATTTGGATGGAGGATGTGAGCATGGTACTTCATATCTGATCTAAAAACCCTAATTTTATTAAACTTTGATTTTTTTATTTTAATAAATTTAAGTTTTTAGGTTGAATTTGAAAATTTTCACATAAGATATACTAATTTTTCTCGTAAAAATTAATTATTAAGAAAAATAATTTAAAATAATATAATAAAATTAATTATTATAAAGTTCTAAATAGTGCACATTAATTTGATTAGACATATATACTTGATATATATAGTGAGCATGCTCTAGGCCCCAACTAACTTAGGAAATAATTTTCTATAATTAAGTGCAAATTTAAAATCCAGTTAAAAAGTCTTTCTCAGCATTAATAATCCAATTTAGACATCCCACATGCTAAACGATTAATAATTTTGCCAAAAGAACTTGTAAAAAAATTGGATTTAATTAAGAATCATAGTAGTTGGTTGGAGATTCATTTTGATTATGGAAATATATCTCTTTAATTAATTAAATTAATTTTATATTTAAGATTGGCCTAATAAATAAATTTACATTAAATTTTTACATATTTTTGTAACTATCCTTTTTTTTTTTTTCAATACTATCCCGATTTAAAAATTTAGTTATAATTATGTCATAAAGGACAATTGTTGAAAATTTTATTAATTAAAATTTTAAATTGGAGTGAAATTAACAAAAAAAAAAAACTAATTAAAAAAATACAAAATCCAAGGTAAATTTAACTATTAAGCTTTTGAATTAGTTAATTTATTTAAATTATTATTCTATGGTTGGGATCCTAATTTGAATTTTTAAAAAGTATAAACACATATATATAAGGACAGGAAAAAAATACATATACCTCTTAAAATTCTGATAATTTCGAAGAGATATATTAACTCTTATATTTCACACACATATTATATTATCGACTTGGTGGCTCACTAATCCTAATTTTGACTTTAATTTATTAACCAGTATAGTTTTTTTATTTTCGAAAAAATATTAGTTGGAGATTAATTTTTATCAAGTCTGGACTTAATTTAACTAGCTTATTGGGTTTAATTTGTTGAGGTTAACTGAAGCAATTGGGCTTCTAATGGACTGATCGATTGAGTTTAGTTGTTTAATTCATGCTATGCTTAATTAAATAAAATTATGGACAAATATCTGAAAAAAAGGATAAAATTGTAGCGGGGGAATGAGGATTCGGGTTTAGATTTAAGGGTAAGCATCTAGAAACTAAGCACAACCCACGTCGAACCCTTTCGTTATTTTTACAAATATTTTATAGTTTAAATTTCTAAACTTAAATTGTAAATATCTATAATTTCAATCGCAAATATTTATTATTTTTTTTATATATTTTTTTGAACATATAAAATGTGAAATTTAACATAAGTGATATTTAAATATTAGCGTCAATTTTTAAAATAATCTTACTTTATTATTAAATTAAAATACTAATTATTTATAATTTTATATTTAGATTGGTTTATTTTGTAAAAAATAATTTACCTCTGAAAAAAAATTTTTAAAAAAATATTTTCATGAAATATATATTTTAAAGAATTAATTTCATATTATTTGATTATAATATTAAAAATTAGTTGAAAATATTTAAAAATTTCATGGGTGTATCGAATTAAGAGAATTAAATATTTTTATAAACTTAAAAAGTTATAGGGTATTCAATAATGACTTTTAAAAACTTTATAAAAATCATGCAGTATTCAATAATAAATTTTAAAAGCTTTAAAAAAGTTCATAAAAATCAATGGATATTCAATTAAAACTTTTCTAAAATATATAAACGTAAATGTGCATTTAAAAAGTCATTGACTTTTATAAATAATAAACTTTTATAGACTTTTAATATAGTTATATGAATAAAAAATTTTAAAAATTCTCTTTCACTTTTTCTCAAAATTTTCATGAACTTTTTTTCTTTTTCTAGTAACAAGTAGCACACAAATATAAGAACTAGCCTATATTCTCTCGTATGTAACTTGTATCCTAAACTAAGCACATAATAGTATGGGTTTACTTGTGAAACTCATTAGACCAATGAAATATTATGTCATGAATTTATTCTATTCCTAGTCTTTACATACAATTAATTAAGCAAAAAATAATTTGTCTTTATTTTATTTTATACAATCCATATATTCGTTGGCACGCAACATTTAATGATTATATTATATAATATGTTTTATAATTTAATAATTGGTTATAGGGTGAAAATTAATGGGTTGAGAACATTATTAGGATTATTTTGATGATAGTAAAAATGGTGAAGTATAGATTAATAAAGACAACAATATTCAATTAAAAAATTTAAAATAACGAATTAATTAAAATTAAACTTGTTCATGGTCAGATATGAATTTGAAAAATATTAAATTTTTTAAAACTTGATTTTTCTAACTCAATAATAATTATTGAAAGTCTATTAATATTTAAAAAAGTTTATTAGTATCTATAAAAAATTTTTAAAATAAAATTTTTAAAAATCATTCATAAATTCATAAATTCTACAAAAATTATTAAAAAAATTATAAATTCTACAAAAATCATTCATTTAAAAAAAATTTATAAATATTTTTAAAAATTTGAATTGAATACACTCTCCTTTAATTTGTAAGATTTCTAACATGATAAAACTTATAAAAATCTTATATATTTAAAATTTATTATTAAATATGAAAAAGGTACATAAAAATAATGAATTGTAGTGATCATCAGCCGCAGGCGGCGATTGGTGGCAATCACCAGCGATTTTGAGTAATATATTGTCGGTTGTGGTTTGAGTTGTTATATATATTAAATCTGTAGTGTCGAATTGATTCGAAAAAATAGCTTAAATTATTAATGTTAAATCATATTCAACATTAATTTTTTATAATTAAATTAAGACTCTTTTTTAATATAAACAGATTTTTTTTTTGAAAGAATGTAAAACAAATTTTAGATAGCGATTAATTACCTATTAAACTCACGGTCTACCTGAACTTGTATGAGTAATTTGATTCCAATTCATCAATGAATATCTTAATTTTTAAATAATTAAATAAGATAGAATTAAGAATTTTATTTTTAAAAGATGAATAAGCCATCCAGCAATAGAGTTTGATGAAATCCATCTTGATGGATAAAATGAGAGAAAATATCAATTTTATTTTATTTCTTATATTTAAATATCTTTTTTTTTTTGTCAGTTAGATTATTCTCAGACTAATTTACGCATCAACTGATCACATTCCTCTTGCTTTGTTTATGCATTCAAGAAGTAAGTTCTAAGTGCTTATCTTGAGATTTCCTTATTCTCATTCAAGAACTTTAGTTAATAAGAAATGACTGTAAACTCGATTACCAGCTAAACTTTCACTAACTATAAATATACTTCCTCCATTTTTAAATAATTGACATTTAAAGTAGTGGCACAAAAATTAAACAACCTATAAAATAGTCTTAATTATAGTAAAAATAACTATATGTGACTAAATTACCTTTTTGTTGAACTATTTAAATTCCAATAATATTAAATAGCAGGTGTAACAATGAATAATGTGATGTTTGGATTGAGAGTATGTGAATGAGAGAATATACATAATTTTTAGATTGTGCTAATTTCCTCGCTTGGCTTTCTTCTTCTTTTTTTCGAACAATCTATGGATTTCAACAATTTATGAATTGTTAAAATCCTTCATTTTTTATTGAAAAATTCAAGGATTTGAAATGCCTTGTAGAATGATGTAATTTGACCATCTCTATTTTTTAAAAATAATGGAATGTGACTTTTATTAATTTTACTTTTATTTACCTAACACTCTATTCTAATTACATGCTTAAGTTTTATTTAAAAAAATTTTCATTTCATTAATACTTACTAAAAATTTGCTTGACATTTTCCATTTGCTAATATTTAGTCAAATTTAATAAAAATTTTGCTCTAAAAAAACAACTATTTTATACATATCCTTTATTTTTAAAAAAAATTAAAAAATATATAATTTAATAATCATTTCATTATATATATATATATATATATATATATATATATATATATATATATATATATATATATATATATATATATATATAAAATTAAATTTTTAAATTTTACCATTCAATAAAAATATAACTATTATACTTTTTACAATTTATATAACGATATAATTAAAATTTTCAATATAAAATCTGTGGATTTTAACATTTTATTCAAATATAACTATCATACTTTTCAATTCAAAATCCATGCATTTTAAAATTATACCATATGATGTTTTTGAATATTCTCTATATTTCACATTCCATGTATTTCATATTCTCTATATTTTGAATTTTTTTTTATTTCACATTCTCTCAATTTAAATAATTTCAAAAATAAGATTAGAAAAAATATCATTAATAATATTTTAATGATATTTTAAAACGTTAATCATTTTAGAATAGAAAATTTTCTTTAAAATGTCAATTATTTTTGAATGGAGTGAGTTAGGTATATATATATATATATATATATATATATATATATATATATACACTTAGATTTTTTTTCTCTAAATTAATTAAGAATTAGTTGGGAGAATTTCTGATAAGCAGGCAACAATTTACAATAAATTTTTGGCACACTGCTCTGCCAAGTGTCATAAACATGTACATTTGGCAGCAAATAATTATGAATTTTTTATTATAATTTTCAATATCTACTTTAATAAAAAAGGGTAGAAAGCCCTCCAAAGTCAAATTACATATATTTGCCTTGATCACATTATTTGGCTGAAATAATCACACTATTCGCATTCCCTTGAAAACATACTTAATTTGGGCAAAAAATTCATAATTAATTCATTAAAATGGAGATTAATGCATGAATCGGTTGGTTACTTAGTTTCAATATATATATATATTTTTATATTAAAGAGAGGAAATATCTCACAGAAATATAGTAGATTACATAGCTGAAAGTAGAATTTCCTTTTAACATCTCTTATCAAATTGGTAACAACTATTTATGGTTTGAAAGATTCGAACTTCGATACCTATCATTTCTCACTCTTTTAAAAGAAATGATAAGACCAATAATATTTACTTTTTTTATCATTTTGTTTTTATGATAATGATATATAAGGTTACGTGTTCAATTTATTTACTAATTAATGATATAGATTGATAAGTTTCGTTTTAAATATATTGATTATTCTTTTAGAAAAATAATTTTAATGTTGTTTAATTATTATAAAAATTTCATGACAATTAAATGATAATCTAAAATTAATTTTCTTACAATAAAAAAAGTTAGAAACATGCGCCATCAGAAACACGAGATTTTGTAATTGCAAACGGTAATTGCTAATATATTTTTTTAATCCCTAAATATAATTAGCGATTAACTAGCTCCTAAAAAACGTAGTCATTAAATCTCTTCTCGCTAAATTTTTTTAGCGAGCAACATAGTCACTCGTTACTAAGTCACTAATAAATAGCAACTTAAATACTAGTGGCCGAAGTATAAAAATAGTAGCTAATTAACTATTGAAGTTAGTGCAATGCGACTATATATTGTGACTTAATTACAATTAATATTGGTAGTAAATAAATATATCGCTAAATTTATTTTAATTATTATAAAAAATTATAATATATACTAAATACATTTGTTTCACAAAAATTTAAAATTTTTGTCTATTATATTAATAAAATGCATAATTAATTTAATAATAGAATAATTAAATGTAAACGTGTACAAAAAATATAAAAAAAGAAATATATAGTTAATAGCTACTAAGTGGACTGACCATTGACGGTGGCAGTGGCGGTGGCAGTGACATCAGGGTTGACAGCTAGATGCTCATATGTGGAAGCATTTGTGGGATGAACAGAGGCATTAAAGTTCATGAATCTATACATACGTGGGCTTATAAATGGGTAAGTATTGGAATCTACTTGTATAAAATCAATTGGTTTATATTAAGTCCAAACACTCACTCACTTATAAATCCTTTATACATTTTGTTGTTATTTGATGTGAGATTCATTTCTCAGCACACTCCCTCAAAAGCAATCGGGCTTGCCTGTGGCCACCATTAATAGGTCGGTTGATACTTGCTTACAAATGGACCGTCTGGCATCTCTTCTTCAGCTTCGGTCCAGACTGGCATTATCATCAATCCAACAATGGGATGCTTGAATATGGGTCCTAGGATCTAGCCCGTTTAGGCATGAGGCTCCGATACTATATTAAAGTTCATGAGTCCATACATATGTGAGCTTATAAGTTGGCAAGTGTTGGAACCCACTTATACAAAATCAATTGGTTTGTACTAACTTCAACACCTACTTACTTATAAATCCTTTATATATGTTGTTATTATTTAATGTGAGATTCATTTCCCAATAAGAGGCACAATCAATATACAGTGCTGGAGCACAACTCCCACCATATCCCAAATCTCTTGCAGCCCTGCACTAAATGTAGATGCACAACTATTATGCAGGGACTAAAGCTTGGTCTGAATCTCCTTCTAAACCAATACTCAAATGCATTCCTTAATCATCAAGAGTTGACACGTTTTTAGCTTGATATTCAACAGATCGAATCCCAATCCTATAGATGAGATATTGTCACTTCTGATCTGCAGTTACAATACACAAATAGATAGCATCCTTATATACAACAGGGGGCTGCACCTCTAGCTTCTCTTCATCCTCTCCACTATATTAGACTCGTATAGCAGCCACCACCTCCTCGACCTTGACCACTAGTGTGTGTGTGTGTGTGTGTGTGTGTGTATGTGTTATATATATTCTCATAAACTCATAAAGGGGCTTTTACTGCTAGTAAGCATGCTCTTAAATGTAAATGACATAGCCCGATAAAAGGCATTGACAATAATGGACCTGCTATGTCTGGAAGAGGAACTGAAGGAACTGTAAGAGGAAGCACAACGGAGGAGGAGGGGCCATTTGATCCATAGAGGGTTAATTGGTAGAGGGGGATGAGGAGAAGGAAGGGTTACTAGTCGATTCTCGACCACTTCTGTTGAACCACCTCAAGACAGATCTGAAGTAAATCCAATTCTTTGAGCCATGTTGTATCTAGCTACTCATATATAATGTGTTAAAAATATATTAATATATTTTCTTCGATTAACCCTAACAATATATTCTAACTAAAATCTAGCAAAGTGCCGGCTATACCTACAAAATAGCCCAATAATTTACACAACTTGCAAGTAAAAAAATACTTCCAATATATTCACCAAGTATAACCTCAACTTCAAATTTAAGTCACAAAAAATTCAACAATCTCATAAACAACAATAAAATTCAACAATCAATAGAATATAAATTTACCTAATAATTTAAGTTTTTATATTATTTACTATTTAAGTTTTTATATTATTTACCATCTTATATCATTTTATTAATTTATACTAATTAAACTAATTAGTATAAATATTTTTAAATTAATATTATTAATGTAAAACTAAGATTTACATAATAATTTTATAATTTATTATTTTAAATTAATTTAATCTATTCAATTATTCTAATAAGCTAATTACAATATATACACATTTTGAATTAATTTAAACCCTAAAAATAAAATTACCTAATAAATTTATAATTTATTATTTTCACTTAATTTATTTATTCAATTATTCTAATAAACTAATTAATGCAAATTCTAAATTAATTTAAACACTAAAACTAAAATTTATCTAAACTATTATTTTCCTATATAAATTTTTCTAATATATAACATAAAAATAAATAAATTAAAATATAAAAAATTCATAATCTCTGTATCCTAAAATTGACCTAAAACTTTCTTACATGCAAACAATTTATAAAAGTTAACATTAAATTAAAATTAACTATATTTAATTAAAAAATAAAATAAAATAAAATAAAATAAAATAAAAAATAAATCTATACCTACATCTTCCATAAATAGACCGATAAAGACAACTAAAGAAGACATAGATTGGACTGGAGAAGTCTTTGCCGTTGAATGGAGAAGCATGTGCCGTCAAACGCAACGATTGGAGAATATGATGAACAGCGAAGGGACGGCGTTGAATGACTGGAATACGATGAGGTGAGGGGAATTAGATGGAATAGTGGTTGAGTGTTTTAGAATGAGAGAGAAAAAGATGAAAGAAAAAAAGAAAGTAGATGAGATTTTCACCTTAAAAATTTAACGACTACAAATTGTAGTTGCTAAAACTACTCGCTAAACATAAAAAAGATATATAAAGCTGCTGTTCAATTAAGTCAAGTTGGTGACCAACAGTTAGTCACTAAATGTAGTCGCTAATTAGTGACTCCTATCGTTGTTGAATCCTTCCTGCCATCATATTTATATCTTCCTCATATCTTAACTCTCTTTTTGGTGACTACCTGCATTGTAGTCACCAATTAGTGAGTAATTTGCTACTAGATTTTAATTAGTAGCTAATATCTCGCTATTTTTTGCAACATTTTTAACAACTATTAGTCACAAATTGCTTGCAAGCCTACAAGATTTTATCCATCTCTTTAATATAGTCATCAATTAGTTGCTAGTTAGTTATTAATTAGGTACTAGCTGTTGATACTACTAATTTTAATCTCTAAATCCGCAATTTCTAGTGGTGATGGGTAAAACTCTTCAAATCTTTTTTTTTTTTGTAATTTAAAAAAAAAAAAATTACGTGAACATTCATTTTATTGCTAAAAGAAAAATAGAGTTATATTTTA
>CANTUT010000411.1:2500-121914 GCA_947687605.1 Reutealis trisperma
TTTACATATGTGTACGGATAGATACGTTTATATATACATGTATATATAAACGTATCTATCTGCACACATATGACAATATATATATATATATATATATATATATATATATATATATATATATATATATATATATATATATATATATATATATATATATATATATATATATATATATATATATATATATATATATGTATGTGTATTTGTGTGTGTGTATTTATCTGTGTGTGTTTTCTGTTGTTACTTTGTAATTAAATAAAATAACTTATTTTGTTGCAAAAAAAATTATCTTTTTAAATAAAATTATAATTTTTTTACATATTTTTGTTAAATAATTTGTTTTTTTGTTTTTTTTTAATTGTGAAGAAAATTCTTATTTTACGTAAAATATAATCTATTTGTAATATGATTTATTTTATACAAAATAATAATTTTACTAGAAAAATCTTTTTGTTTTTATGAAAAAATGATTTTTTTTTAAAAAATATAATTTTCTTATAAAAATTATCATATAGACAAATTTTTATATTATTTTATTTTAAAATAACGTATAAAATTTTACATCTTACGGCCAATAAATTTGTTATAAATAATAATAACTTTAATTAAAATATTTAATGTATTATGATTTTAATAAATTGCCATTATTAAAAATTTTCTAATTTATAAAAAAATAAAAAGATTGTATTTTTTTTTTGTAAGAAAATATTTTTTTACAATTACGAAATTATTTTTTTCCTTAAAATTATTATTTTATAAAAAATAAATGAAATTTTTATAAAATTAAAAATATTTTGGTAATTAAAAAAATTACGAAAAATCGCAAATAAAGTTGGTAAGAGAAAGTACATGTGTGTAGGCCGCGGTATTTACCTTCTTCAAACTCCAGAAAAAGCTTCTTTCCATCTCACTGCGAATCCTCCATGAGAAGGACTAGGAGACGAGGGCCAAGAGGTGGCAAACAGCGATTCCATCTTGATGAAAACTTGACCTACGTAGGACAAGATCATCATCACCAGCAACAGGAATCCAATATCGACTCTTCTTTTCCATCTACTTCTTCTCAGCAACAACCTTTGGAATCCAAATCCCCTAAAACTCATCGAAATCCCAAGTGGGTCTCGCGTAATCGGCCTATCTATGCTCCCAAGAATCAGTTTGTGGAGAATTCGAAGGTCGATACCTCGATATCGATATCTCATGGGGGTTCTTCGAATTCCCAAGTGAGTTCTCCAAATTCTCAACCCTCTTCTTCAAAGATTGAGGTGGTTTCTTCGAGCTTTTGTGAACAAGCGAATAAGGAGCTAGAAAATAAGGAAAGGGACGAATTGGAATCAATTCAAAAGGAACATGAACCAGAGAATGGAGTAGATGATATTATGAGTAGATTGAAAATGTTAGCTGTGGAGGAGCCAGAGTTGTCTGAGGAGCAGTTAAGGATCAATGATCAACTGCAGGAGGATGAGGTAATTTAAATTGATGAACTTTGAGGAGTTGTTGATTTGAAACTCTGGTTTCTCAATCGTCTTTATGTTGTCTGGTTATAGATATTCGGATTTGATGAGTGTGTATAGCTCGCAATAGTTATACTAGTTTAATTTATGTTCAGAGGTTTATTTATTTATTTATTTTTTGAAATAATCTATATGAACTTTTTGAAAGCTTTATAATTTGTGAGAAACTAAGCTGCTCTCATAGGAAATAGAACTTACAGTTCGATTTTTCTTGTGAAGGTTTTTGTCAATTTTAGTTTAATTTGTGACTAATAAAATTTATTGGATGGGTTTAAGAACTCAGAATTCTGGGACCCATCAAAATTTAGGGAAAAATATATATTTGTATATATAAAATACATATTGGAGATAACATGCTACAATAGTGGTCTGTATACATTGGATGAAATCCAATTCGGAAGCATGAACTAACCACGACTGAGTACCAAGGCTACGATATTTAGATATAGTAAATTTCTCCTTGCACCTGCTTTGCTAGAAATATGGCTTCATCCAAATCCATTTTCCAAGTGAGTTGGGCAGGTCTCAACCTCTGGCACAAGTCCTGTACTTTATTCCACATTTTGTACTGTTTTGTCTGCATTCTGCAATACGGTTTTCTTGAGGCTAGATTCCATCACTGGCAGTTGGCGCTGATTTTTTGAATTAACCTTGATGAACAATAAATCTTTGGCATGTGTTTGCTGAAATAAAATTGTGCAACGATAATTTTTTTTCTTTCTGTCTCTGTATGTATGTTCTTCATTTGAAGGCAAGGCGAAGATATTATTTGATGTTTAATTGATTTATTAGATAGTAAGCACATGAATAAGAACATGCTCATTCTGGCCGATTCTCCTGATAACCTTATCCTATTATATGATTGCCCCAAGAAAATTCCTGACTTAATTGAGCCATAAAGTAATTTTAAACTATTCTGCTCAATACTTCTATGAAAAACTAGTAGCTATTTTCTAGTTTAGGTGCTCCATCCATATGTGTTAAAATAGATATGTCATTAATCAACTTAAATTTTGGGTTTAGTATGCAATGATCTAATTTGGATTGTTGAACTTGATATTTTGGACCATTTATTTTTTGATACATGATTCGAATTATCTTGTGAAAATATGAATGGCATTTCAATATATTTTGGAGTGGGAAGATGGCCTTTATGATTTTCCTTGATATTATGGTTCCTTTTTTTTTTTTTTTATTTTTTTTTTAACGCAGTTCTGCCTTCTCTTATTCTTAACTTTTCTGCAGTTGCTTGCTATGGGGTCTATTTATGGAGAGGATGCCTTTATTGTTGAAAGGCAAGGAGGTCTTAGATCTTTTCAGGTTAGTTTTTGAGCCTATGATTAGAAGCCATTTATTCCATGCTATGAAGAAGTGAATGGTGTAATGCCTGTGTTTTATCATGCAGGTTCAAATTCATATTGAAGTTTCTGGGGAAGTTAATGTAACTGTAAATCTTAATTCATCCAGTGATCTTAAGGTGAAAAGAGAAAATTTAGATGATTTCACATACTCCTTCAAAGTCCAGCACGTACCACCAATTGTGTTGAGCTGCTTATTACCAAAATCATACCCAAGCCACCTGCCACCTTATTTTACCATCTCAGTTCAGTGGTTGGATTCCATTAGGATTTCTAATCTCTGCTCCATGCTGGACAGAATATGGATGGAACAACCAGGGCAGGAAGTTATATATCAATGGGTTGAATGGTTACAGAATTCTTCACTTTCTTATCTTGGGGTTGATCAAGAGATAATGCTTGGTCCTTATGGCATAAAACATACTGGAGACAGGCGTGCAGTTTCAGGAATTGTCTCCCCAGATGTTGATGTTCCTTTAGTAAGGAGTTATAATGATGAGTTGTGTCATGAAAACTTTCTCAAAAACTTGCATGAATGTGTCATCTGTTACAATGAATCTGTTGGTAAGTCCAATCTTTTCTTGAAAATAGTTTAATCCATTTTCTCAATTTGGTTTTGAATTATTTAGTCTGTTGGTATGGCTCATCTACCTTCTTCTTAATCTTTCTTCTAGGTTTGTGAATTGAAAATGATCTAATGTTTGTTAGTCTAATTCATTATTTTCTGATCTCCCCACTCTATCCCCTGCTCTACCAAAAACAACCAAACCATCCCCACCCCCACCCCCACCCCACCCCCACCCCCACCCCCACGATTTCTCTCTCCATTGGAAAGGGTGGAGCAGAAGTAGTGGGGTGAAATAGATAATCTACTGGGGTCATATCAAGAGGTAGAAGATTTTATTCAGCATAAATTAACCATCCTTGGATTATGACACATTATTAGTGTTGTTTTGGGGACTTGGGAGGACTCTACTCTTGACCTTTTAAATTTTGTATATTATCTTATCTTCTCTCACAGCATCTCAACTTTTGACTCATTTAATATCTGGAGCTGGTCTTAACAATTAAAAGTTTATGATGTCTATATGGCTATCAGTAGTGAAGTTTTAACAGATGGCAGAATTTTTGATAGAGCACGATGGCAACATGTTTACAAACATCATGCCAAAGAGGGTTCAAAAGCTCAAGCACTTGTTTAGAACATATGGGATGATGGGGAAGCTGAATGGGAAGTTTATTAGGTCTGATTAATGCAGGAATTCTGATTTATTAGGGCTGAGGATATTTCTGTAATTTCTAGAATTGCTGGAACAATAGAGTTTGTTTACTATTGTTATTTTCTGCAGTCTTTATTTAGGAGTTTTAGTGGGTTTAGGATTTTCTAGTTAGTATTAATTTGTTTTCCTAGTTTGTAGAACTAGTGTAGGATTCCTAATCCAAACATGATTTAGATTAGTTTCAACTCTATAAATACTTAGGCCTATAACCATTATTATTCAAGTTTCAGATTCAATAAAATAAACCCTGCATTATTGCTAAAAATTGTGTGACTCAATTCAACCCTAGGTGTGACTCCTAGATCTTCTAAGTGTGACTCTTAGAAGTTTTTTTTCCCCTTTTTCCCTTCCTTATTCCTTGTCCAGATCTGGTTCCTATAAAATCAGCCTTGGATTTTCAATTTTAACTCTTTAATTTATGAAAAAAATCAAAGTAGAGCAGACTATCTAAATCTGTCCTACATCAATTTGGTATCAGAGCTTCAAGATACTTGAAGTTATTGATTATCATTCCGCAATAATGGTGACTAATGCTGAGCTGAATTCAAGGTTTGAGGCCATGCAAGCAAGTTATGAGACAACAACTGCAGAATTGCGAACTGAATTATGTCAGTTCACTGATGGAATGAACACAACCAATAACAAGCTCGATGTGTTGGAAGCTAGGATGGTGGAGAATAGGAAGACAAGAAACTTCCAATTCAAGGATTCAAGCATAGAATTATGTGTTAGATTTAATATGGGATTTATTGGAGAAATTATAAAGTAATTTCAGCCTTTTTAGAGTTATAATGGGTATATTTATATAATACAGCTGCTGGTTCATTACTTTAGGTATTAAGGGTATTTCTGTAATTTCCAGAATTGCTGGAACAGTAGGGTTTTTTATTATTGTTATTTTGCAGCTTTTATTTGGGAGTTTTAGTGGGTTTAGTATTTCCTAGTTAGTGTTAATTTGTTTTTCTAGTTGGAGAACTAGTGTAGGATTCCTAATCCAAACATGCTTTGGATTAGTTTCAACTCTATAAATACTTAGGCTTGTAACTATTGTTATTCAACTTTCAGATTCAATAAAATAAATCTTGCATTATTGCTAAGAATTGTGTGACTCAATTCAACCCTAGGTGTGACTCCTAGACCTTCTAAGTGTGACTCTTAGAAGTTTTTTCCCCCTTTTCCCTTCCTTAATCCCTATCCAGATCTGAATTCTTGTAAAACCAACCCTGGATTTTCAATTTAAACCCTTTAATTTTTGGAAATTCAAAGTAGAATAGATTATCTAAATCTGTCCTACATCAATTTGGTATTAGAGCCCCAAGATCTTAGAAGGTATATTTGATTCATGTTTCAAAGGAGGTAATCCTACAAAATTTTGTGATTGGATTGATTTTCTTGAATCTTATTCCGATCGCTACAACTTTGAGGAAGCAAGAAAGGTAAGATTTGCAAGGTCGAGTTTGATGGGATCTACAAAATTATGGTGGTATAGTATTGAGTATGATATACAAATAGGGAGGCAACCGTAAATTAATACATGGCAAGAGATGAAAACAATGCTTCAAGAAAAATTTTTGCCACCGTATTATCGCAAAAGGCTGTGTCCTGTGTGAAAAGGTATATAATTCAGTGTATAGCTGCATGCCAATGTTTAATCACTTGAACCAATTTGAAAAGTAGAATTCTTTTCATCAAGAGCGTGAATCAAATTTTGATCACTTGAATGATAAGATAAGTTCAAAGAATCGGATAGCGGCTATAAAGGATGAGTTGCGTGGAAGGATATCTTCAAATCCTAACAATCAAACTTCCAAAACCATTAGTAGTCGAATCTTTCTACAAAAACCAGCCCTAAGTCTACAAGTTGAATCCAAGATTGTTGGAGAACAATGTCCACAAATTAATCAAAACCTACAAAATCAAGGACAAGATACAGCTGGAGATATCACCAAGAAAGTCAAGGTAGATGTTCCGGATTTTGAAGGCAATGTAAATCCCACAATATTTTCAGATTGGTTGTGTAGTATTGAGTCATACTTTGATTGGTATGATATGGACGATAATCGAAGGATGAGGTTTCCTAAGATGAAACTAACGGGATTGGCAAAATTATGGTGGTATGGTGTTGAGAATGAATGGTAAAGAATAGGACAACCATTAATGATAACATGGGATGATATGAAAGCAAAATTAAAAGAAAAATATATGCCTTTTGACGATCTTTCAAAGATGAGGGAACAAGTGAATACTTTACAAAAGAGCAGCATGTCAATGGTATTGCGACCTCTCCAAAAGCAGGCACAAATGCAAGAACTTTAACTAAGAATTTCAGGGCAACAGGGCATACAAGCCGTACAGCATTCACATATGCTTCATGAGTCTACAATAGAGGCTAAACTGTTAAGCCAACAGCAAGAAAAGCCTTTGCTGCAGGTTGTTCAACTAGAAAGGGAAGCGAAAAGGCCACAACTACCATCCCAAAGGCTTAAACCGCAAAATCTGCAATTGGAGACTCAAAATCATGAAGCAATAAAACCAAGACAGCACATTGATGAGCCTATTCCGCAGATTGATCATCCAGAAAATAAAGTTGAAAAGCTAGAATTGTCTTCTGAAAGCCTTAAAAGACCAAATATGCTCCTAGATTTGAATCCACAAGAACAAGCGCCAAAAGCAACAATGTGCATTGAAAAGTCAATTCACCAGGCTAATATTACTATGAATACAAATGTAGTGTTTGGAAAGGTAAAGATGAATCTTGAAGGAGAGGAATCTTTAGACAGGGGTATGGATGAAGAAAAGGCAGAGCATGTTGAAGTAAAACAAGAAGACGTGGGAAAATTAGAAGGGACAAAAGGGTTTAACTTTATTGTTGAAGATACCAAAGATGTTGGAATGCAATAAATGGACTCTGTTATTCCAAGTAAATTAATAAGCAAGTGCATTTTAAGATTTCAAATGGTTCTACTTTTATTGAATACCACAGAAACAAAATGGTCATTCAAGGAATTGTTTTGTTTGTTTTTTAGGCACTTCAAAACTCGAGGTCGAGTTTTTTCCAACAAGGAAAGAATGATGGAGAATAGGAAGACAAGAAACTTCAAATTCAAGGATTCAGGCATAGAATTATGTGTTAGATTTAATATGGGATTTATTGGGAAAATTATAAAGTAATTTCAGCCTTTTTAGAGTTATAATGGGTATTTTTATATAATACAGCTGCTGATTCATTACTTTTGGTGTTAAGGGTATTTCTGTAATTTTCAGAATTGCTGGAACGGTAGGGTTTTTTATTATTGTTATTTTGCAGTCTTTATTTAGGAGTTTTAGTGGGTTTAGTATTTGCTAGTTAGTATTAATTTGTTTTCCTAGTTGGAGAACTAGTGTAGGATTCCTAATCCAAACATGCTTTGGATTAGTTTCAACTCTATAAATACTTAGGCTTGTAACCATTGTTATTCAACTTTCAGATTCAATAAAATAAATCTTGTATTATTGCTAAGAATTGTGTGACTCAATTCAACCCTAGGTGTGACTCCTAGATCTTCTAACTGTGACTCTTAGAAGTTTTTTCCCCCTTTTCCCTTCCTTAATCCTTATCCAGATCTGAATTCTTGTAAAATCAACCATGGATTTTCAATTTTAACCCTTTAATTTCTGGAAAATTCAAAGTAGAACAGATTATCTAAATCTGTCCTACATCATAGGATAGATGAAGTGGTGAGAATGCTTCAAACTCTACAAAATGTAGTCCAAGTTATTCCCCAAAGACTTGCTGCAATTATTCATCAGCTACTACTAGCTCCTCATAGGAATGGTGAAGAACAACATCAAGCTAATTAAAACCTACAAAATCAAGGAAAAGATACTGCTGGAGATATCACCAAGAAAGTCAAGGTAGATGTCCCGGATTTTGAAGGCAATGTAATTCCACAATATTTTCAGATTGGTTGCGTAGTATCGAGTCATACTTTGCTGGTATGATATGGACGATAGTTGAAGGGTGAGGTTTGCCAAGATAAAACTAATGGGATTGGCCAAATTATGGTGGTATGGTGTTGAGAATGAATGGCAAAGAACGGGACAGCCATTAATAATAACATGGGATGAGATGATGAATAAATTAAAAGAAAAATATATGCCTTTTAACTATCTTCCAAAGATGAGGGAATAACTGTACGCATTAAGACAAGGTGGCATGTCTGTGGCTGAATATATGCAAAAATTTGAAGAATTAACACTTCGTAGCCAAATTGTGGAAGACTCTTTTTGCGAACTATGACACGGTTCAAGGCTGGTTTACGAATGGACATCAGGAAGGAATTGGTTAGGCAGCAATTGACATCTTTAGACCATATATATCATGTGGCCCTTGATGTAGAAGAAAGTTTGAACCAACCCACCACCAGAAAAATTGGATTTCAAGCAGTGGAGGCAGCAACTAAAAGAGGATTTGGGGTAACTCGCAGCAATAAACTTACTACTTCACAACCACCTGATCGCTTCAACAACTCAAAACCTTCTTCCTCCAATGCTACAAATGCAAAAGGCAAAGGTATTGAATGCTTTAAATGCGGAGAAATTGGACACATGGGGTGTCAATGTCCAAAGAAACAGAACTTGCACATGGGGGAAAAACTCATGGATGAAGACTTATCACGAGAAGATTATGAAGACAATTTGGGCGGCTTTGGAAATTATGTGGATGATGATCTACAAGATGAAGGCATTGATTACACATTACTTTTAGTGGTGAGATGCATTTTATCCACTCCAAAGGTGGAAGAAGGAGAAGATTGGTGGCTCACTTCAATTTTTCAGACCTTGGTTCGTTGTAGTGATCAAGTAAAGAAGTTAATCATTGATGGCGGAAGTTGCATGAATGTGGTGTCAACCTCCATGGTTGAGCGTTTGAATCTCATAACCGAACCACATCCACATCCTTATAAAGTGGCTTGGATCAACGACTCCACTATCCTGGTAACTCATTGCTTTCTTGTTACTTTTAAATTTCATGGTTATAGTGATTCTATACTTTGTGATGTTGTTCCAATGCAAGTGGCTCATATTTTTCTTGGTCGACCATGGCTTAATGATCGAAATGTGAATCATAAAGGAAAAGAGAACACTTATTCTTTCTCCGTTGGAAAGAAAGCCTTCATCTTGAAGCCGATGAGTTCTCTTGATATTAGGAAGTATGCGCAAAGCTGTCCATCCACAACCAAATCTCAAAATGAAAGTTAGAAGAAACAACTCCATATTCTAACCAAGAGACGGTTTGAAGTGGAAAGTGAAGATACCAAAATTATGCTAGCTGTTATTGCAAGGGAAGTGAAGGAAACAGTAGCTGAAACAGTTCCAAAATAGCCCCTGGAAGTGACTAATTTATTGCAGGATTTTTCTGATGTGGTGCTGGAGGAATTGCCTAACAAGCTTCCTCCTTTACGCACTATACAACTTGCAATTGATCTCATTCTAGGGTCTCAGTTGCCAAACTTGGCAGCCTCTTGTATGAGTCCTAGCGAGCACGAAGAGCTTAAAAGGCAAGTGGATGAGCTACTTTCAAAGGGGTTGATTCGTGAAAGCTTAAGTCTGTGCACTGTCCCAGCTTTACTCACACCGAAGAAAGATGGTAACTGGCGCATATGTGTTGATAGTCGAGCCATTAATAAAATAATTGTGAAGTACAGGTTTCCTATTCCTCGTCTTGATGATATGCTTGATGTCATGGTTGGTTCTACTTTCTTTTTAAAAATAGATTTAAGGAGTGGGTATCATCAACTACGAATTAGGCCCAGTGATGAATGGAAGACCGCATTCAAGACGAAGGATGCCATTTACGAATGGTTAGTCATGCCATTTGGCCTCTCTAATGCATCGAGTACTTTCATGAGGTTTATGAATCAAGTCCTTCAACCTTTCATTGGTCGCTTTCTTGTTGTATATTTTGATGACATTCTTATATATAGCAAGACTAAAGAAGAACATATCTCTGATCTACAACAAGTCTTGAGAGTTCTCCGGCTTGAGGAGCTCTATATTAATTTGAAGAAGTGTTCTTTTACGACCTCAAGTGTTGTGTTTTTGGGATTTGTGGTGTCTTCAAGGGGTGTAGAAGTGGATGGCGATAAAGTTGAAGCTATTCAAGAATGGCCAATTCCTACTACTTTGCAAGAAGTTCAAGGGTTCCATGGTTTAGCAATATTTTATAGGCGATTTATAAGAAATTTCTACACTATAATGGTGTCTATTACTAACTGTGTGAAGAAAGGCCAATTTGGGTGGACCAAGGAAGCTTCTAAAGCCTTTGAAGAAATCAAGAAGAGGATGACCAAAGCTCCTGTTTTAAAGCTGCCTGATTTTTCTAAGGTGTTTGAAGTAGCTTGTGATGCTTCTCACGTAGGCATTGGAGGAGTATTAAGTGAAGAAGGCCACCCAATTGCTTATTTTAGTGAGAAATTAAATGAGACAAAGCAAAAATATTCAACCTATGACGAGGAATTCTATGCTATTGTTCAGGCTCTTCGACATTGGCGTTATTTTTTAATTTCTATGGAGTTTGTTTTGTATTCTGACCATGAAGCCTTAAAGTACATCAACTCCCAAAAGAAGTTAAATTTTTGCCACGCCAAATGGATTGCTTTCTTGCAGGGATATTCTTTTGTGATCAAGCATGCAGTTGGAGTGGAGAACAAGGCAACAAATGCCCTTAGTCGGGTGATACTGATTCTTACTTCAATGGCAATTCAAGTTGTGGGCTTTGAGTTACTTAAAGACAATTATCCATCTTTCAAGGATTTTAGCATTATATATGCAGATTTATTGGCTGGACAGCATGCAATCGTCCAAATTTTTCACTGCATGATGGATATCTCTTTAGAGGAACACAACTATGTGTGCCTAATACTTCTCTACGTGAAGAGATGATTCAAGAATTGCGTTCTGGCGGGGCAGCTGGCCATTTTGGACGAGATAAGACTATTGCTATGGTGGAAAATTGGTTTTATTGGCCTAGCATGAAGCGAGATGTTGCTAGGGTCGTTGCTAGTTGTAGGATTTATCAACTATACAAGGGCAAGAAGAAAAATACAGGTTTAGATACCCCATTACCAATACCACATGCTCCTTGGCAAGATTTAAGTATGGATTTTGTACGTGGGTTGCCAAGAGCTTTAAGGGGTCAATACTCTATATTTGTGGTGGTTGATCGCTACTCTAAAATGGCTCATTTCATTCCTTGTACGAAGACTGCGGATGCACTTCACATTGGTAAACTCTTCCTCAATGAATTTGTTTGACTTCATGGATTACAAACAACAATTGTTTCAGATCATGATTCAAAGTTTATGGGCTATTTTTGGAAATCTTTGTGGAGGAGATTAAATACAAAGCTGAAATTTTGTTCCTTATTTCATCTCAAAACGGATGGACAAACTGAGGTAATTAATAGGAGTTTGGGTTATATCTTTTGTTGTTGTGTTGGTGACCACGTTTGTAATTGGGATCAGATTCTTCCTATTGCTGAATTTGTTTATAACAGCGCAGTCAATCGCAGCACAGAACGCAGTCCTTTTGAGATCGTTACTGGGGCTCTTCCGTGAAAACCAATTGACTTGGTTTCTTTGCCTATTGATAGTCATCCTAGTATCGAAGCTGAAGTTTTTTGTAGGCACATCAAGGATATACATGATGTTTGAAGGCATATTGCCATAAGCAATGAGGGATACAAGGCACATGCTGATTTAAAATGTAGATTTGCTGAATTTCAAGAAGGTGATATGGTGATGGTTCAAATTAAGCCTGAACGGTTTCCTCAAGGTGTTTTCAAGAAGCTTCATTCAAGGAAGATGGGTCCTTTCAAGATTTTAAAGAGAATAAGCTCAAATGCTAATGTTCTTGAGCTTCCTCAAGACATGAATATCAGTAATATTTTCAATATTGAAGATCTTACTTCATATCATGGTCATGATGATGATGATTTGCCTAATCAAGAAGTAGCTAGGCTCCCTCCATTACCTTGTCTAAAAGAAAAAATAGAAGATATTGTTGATTATCAAGTGGTTTCTACTAGAGGAGGTGGTTATCAAAAGTTGTTGGTCAAATGGGTGAGGTCATCCACAATCTGATTGTACTTGGATAACCAAAGAACTACAAAGGCTTGATCCAGACCATTATGATTGTTTTCATGCTTTTAATCCGACGGGGTTGAGTTCTTTCAAGCCGGGGAGAAATGATAGAGCACGATGGCAACATGTTTACAAATGTCATGCCAAAGAGGGTTCAAAAGCTCAGACACTTGTTTGGAACGTATGGGATGATGGGAAAGTTGAATGGGAAGTTTATTAGGTCTAATTAATGCAGGAATTCTGATTTATTAGGACTGAGGGTGTTTCTGTAATTTCTAGAATTGCTGGACCAGTAGGGTTTTTTTTATTATCGTTATTTTCTGCAGTCTTTATTTAGGAGTTTTAGTGGGTTTAGTATTTTCTAATTAGTACTAATTTGTTTTCCTAGTTTGGAGAACTAGTGTATGATTTCTAATCCAAACATGATTTGGATTAGTTTTAACTCGATAAATACTTAAGGCCTGTAACCGTTATTATTCAAGTTTCAGATTCAATAAAATAAATCCTACATTATTGTAAGAATTGTGACTTAATTCAACCCTAGGTGTGACTCATAGACCTTTTAAGTGTGACTCTTATAAGTTTTTTCCCCTTTTCCCCTGTCCAGATCTGGTTCCTATAAAATCAGCCATGGATTTTCAATTTTAATCCTTTAAATTCTGAAAAAAATCAAAGTAGAACAAATTATCTAAATCTGTCCTACATCAATTTCCAACCAAGCAATTGGGCATGTAATGGTCATATTGGAAAAATTCTTACTCATGCAGCAACTTTGACGCACGGGAGCTTAGGCAATTGAAAGTTCATGGGTCACCTAACAATGAAGGGTGAGAAAAGCAATTTAGTGTTGGTAGTTTTAGGGTTTGGAAAAGGTAGAAGAGAAGAATTTAAGTTACAACAAAGACACTGCAATAGCTTGAAACAAAAGTTTGAAAATGTATCTTATTCCGTTTTCATTCTCCAACAAAACAAAAAGGTTAGGAGAACTATAATAATTGTCTTAGATTTAGACAAATTCTATGGTAAAGTGGACTTTTGCCTACTAAACTACTAATGTGGCCTCTAATGGCTAATTAAATACTAAAGTTCTTAACATGAATTCTAATGATCCCTACAAAAAGGAAATTTCTTTTAAAATTGCAAACATCAATTTTCTCCCTAGCTTGCTTTGCATCTTTGGCTAAACCTGTTCATGGACCAGTCTAAGTTTGCAAAATGTTAAATTTTTCAAAGACTCAGCCCGTTTGATCCTTAATTTCCTTAGTAAATTGGCCCGGCCCACAAATAGGCCTATTTTGGATAAAAGAATTACTGGATAAAATAATTGGTTTTAGGTTTCGTTTGGAGAACTGGTGACCCTTAAAATTTTCTTTCCTATAATTTTACTGGATCTGCATGACTGTGGACCAGAATTATCATTTCTTTTTTTATAATGGTTGCTGAGAGTCGAGGCTTGAAATTTCTGTCCATTATTACAATCAAAACTTTTGTTAAGATGCTCTTATTTTTGTGTACAAAAGTCATGGGGTCATTAAGAATCCTTAAAGTTACAAATTTCTATGGCTTTTCTTAAATACTTTAGGGCAAGAAAATATTGCCAGTTGTCGTCCTTTCAATCCATATCTGCCTTGATTTGTGAATCACAGTGATGTTTACTCTGTGCCAATTACTTTTAACATATTTCATCTTATTTGCTTATATAGTTATTATTATCATTATTATTTTCTTCCTATTAACTCTATTTTTTTCTTTTAACAGGCAGTGACTTCATCAAGCTACCTTGCAAGCACTTCTTCTGCTATAAATGCATGAAGACTTATTCTTATATGCATGTGGCAGAAGGCACTGTGAACAAGCTTCAATGTCCAGATGTTCAATGTGGGGGTATGGTCCCACCTGGTTTATTGAAACGGTTACTTGGGGATGAAGAATATGAACGCTGGGAGTCTTTAATGTTACAAAAAACTTTAGATTCCATGTCTGATGTTGCCTATTGCCCACGATGTGGAACACCCTGCATAGAAGATGAAGACCAACATGCACAATGCTCCAAGTGCTTCTTTAGCTTTTGTACAGTTTGCAGGGAGCGACGCCATGCGGGCATAGCATGTCTAACACCTGAATTGAAGCTTCTAATCTTACTGGTGAATTTTGTATTTTCATCTCAAGCATTTTATTATTCAACTTTGTCTGGCAGTGCATGCTATTTCTTGAAGCAAGAAATTTTAAGTGGTGAGCAGCCTTTTCATAGGAATGAAATGCATATATGGTTGAGAGATTTCAATTAATGGGAATCTAACAAACCATATAAATTGGAAGTGATGCCAAATAGGGATAGGGTTTTCCATCTAAGGTCGTTCTATCTGGCTTCGTTCCTTTGGGTTTTGGAAGTTGGGAGGTGTTCTATGATCAGTCTAGGCTTGGGTTTGTTCCCATAATATTTTTCTGATGCAATGTAGATTGAGTATATGCTAGAAGGCTTGTTCAGTTTTAGTATGATTTATTTTTTGTTTAAATGACAAAAAAAAAAAAAAAAAAAAAGAAGGGGAGAATAATGATCAAATTTATTGTTGTAGCTAAGTTGTAAACCCGCTTGTGATGACACAACTATTAAAATAATTTTTTTTAATGCAATATTGCTCCATTAGGCTCATAAAGGAACTGCATTGACTGAATACCAGCACTACATCAAGAAGAAAAGAAAGATTTGTCTCACTTGATAAATACTATCATTTTAATGGAAGTGTGATCACTTGAAGTGAGATTTCAGACCTTGGCTACATTTAGAACTGATACATGAAATATATATCATGATATTGCTTTCCAAAATCATGGTCACATTCACAATTGTAAATTTGACCGAAGTTGGTATTTTGTGATTAGCCACTTCTCCTCAAAAATTATAAATTGAAACGGATAGCTAAAAAGGCAAGTTTAGTTGAGAATCTTATTCTTTCCCTTTGATTTGTAAAAGAAAGTTTAAAGAAAAGCAAGTATAATCAATTGGAAGAAAGGAAAGTTCAAAAATTTTCCTTGAGATAAAATTCTTGTACCAATCGAACAAAATAAAATTATAATAGCCCAGTTGCACATTTGCTATAAGTACAGGGACCAGAAATGCATTTGGCCTTTGATTTATGATCCTAAGCATGCATACATGAGAACTTGAGCAAGTTCCTCATTCTTTTTTCCTTCATTGCTTCTTATTATAATATAATTATCATGAAGTGACAATTGTTAAACCCTAAAACTTTGGTCATGTTATTCTTGCTCCTTTTCCAGCTACCCTTCTAATTTCAGTGTTAGTGTTTATCATAGTGGTTTGACAGCACAATCGTGTCGTACAAATGAAACCCTCTGCAAATGCTGACCATACAAGATGTGATGCAGGACCTAAATGATGTTACAAGAAAAAAAGAGTATTAGGAATGCAGGACCTAAATGATGTTACAAGAGAAAAAGAGTATTAGGATTTATATCTATTAATTCTCAGGGATTTTGTGTGATCTTTGTACTTGCAAATAATCTTCTGTCCGATATTTTTCTATTTAGGAAAAATTAAGATTTCTCATTATTAAGGGCATTAAATTTTTATTACTACAATCCTTTTATTTGGGTGCAAGACCTAGAGTGATTAGAAGTTTAAGAGTATGTGTATTGCTACATGATCTATCACTTTTAAAGGAGTGAATAAACAACTTCATAGAAAGTTCTGGAAGCTTTTCTCTCTCTTTGGGATTACCATTCTCCATGGCGTTTTCTTGAGCTTTTTACTGGTATTTCTGAAATAAATATCTTCCATTGACAATTGATTTGGGCCTACAGGCGCGACAGGAGTCATCACAACTAAAGGAGGGACAAAGACAGAGAGAGCTTGAGATGATAAATGAGATGCTTAGTGTCAGGGAAGTACTTCGTGATGCTAAGCAGTGCCCATCTTGTAAGATGGCAATCTCAAAAACTGAAGGTTGCAATAAGATGGTATGTGAGAATTGTGGGCAGTACTTCTGCTACCGTTGTAACAGTGCAATTGATGGATATGATCATTTTAGGCAAGTGTTTTTATGGACAATTTTTTTCCTTAAAAATCTTTTCTTGATCAAGTTCAATATCAAATTTCTGTTCATTTTTTACATGGTGTTTTTATGCACAATTTTTTTCCTTAATATATTTTCTTGATCAAGTTCAATATCAAAGTTCTGTTCATTTTTTACATGATTGTACATTTGTCAGCTTTAATATAAACTAAATGGTGAGTCAGTTTACATAAACTAACTTCTACAACTGTGAAGGGATGGGGAGTGTGAACTATTCCCACAAGAAACAATTCAGCAGTGGGAGAGGCAGATGAATGACCGCCAGGCTGTGGCTCAGTTAAATGCTGAACAATTTCCTGAACATGGTCACTCGTGCCCTACTTGTGGTCAACTCAATGTGAAGGTGAGTGAGACCAAGCTCTTTCGCTCATTTCATGTGCTTTTAAATTTTCCTTCATTTCAAGCATCATCTAGAATTGTAATGAGCTAATGACAACTAAGGCATGAAGTCAAATGTAGATACTAGGTGAATCTATTTTTAGCCTTAGATGGATAATGAGCTTGATAATATGATCTTTTTATGCACCTGTTATCGATTTTCTGTCTCTATGGTAAAAATTGTTGAGCTATATATACACACACACACACATATACATGTATATGTATTTGTATGTATGCATGTATATATATGTGTGTGTGTTTTTTTGTGTGTGTGTGTGTGTCTGTACGTGTGTGTATATGTATACGTGTGTACATACACATACATACATACATACACACATACACATACATATGTGTACACACACACACACACACACACATATATTCACTCTCTTTTGGTACATTTACAGGTTGGCAACAATAATAACATACATTGCTGGGCATGCCAAAGTCGGTATTGTTACTTGTGCAGAAAGATTGTGCGGCGTAGCTCTCAGCATTTTGGAGCAAAGGGTTGCAAGCAGCACACAGTTGGATAGGTGCTACTTGTACAACTAGATGAGTTTTGGAAAGGAAAATAGAACATTCTGCGATGATGGCAAGCAAATTTTTTTTTATGTATTTCCAAAAAACTCAGGTTATATATATAATAATATCTATCCCAACATAGGAGCATTCAGGTTGATATTAAAGTCTGTTTTAGAGTGATGAGCAGGTGACTAGTAAGCATGCACATCTGTTTTGAGTTGATTTATTTATTTATTTTTTCTAATAATAAAAGAGAAGAAAAGAGAGATGTAACGGTGAGTTGATATGTACAATAAGGAGGATTTTACTAATAATGCATAAACATGTCTTATGTTCGGTTTTAACTTTTTGCGTTTCAGTTAAATAATTAAGAAGTGTAATACGCAAGGGCTCCATCCCTTATTATATACTAAATGATGCTATAAAACATGATTTTCAAAAGTTGTAGTGGAATCGAGTAAGAACCTTGTGATGCTATTTGAATTGTTTGTCTAACTTATTATCTTACTATGTCTATATGTATTCTAGTGAATGAACTAAAGTCCATATAAATATTAATAGGTTCTTAAAAATGTTAGAAAATGTAAATTAGAAGATCAGTGAAAGGAAAGAAAGTTAAAATAAAAAATTGCTAAGTATAAAATGTGCATCTGAGCTTATTAATGAACTTTTGAAAGGTCCAAGCTTAATAGATGGTTGGCCCATAAGGCTCACAAATAAATGAAATACAATCTTTACTAGAATTAGGAAATGATTAATCAAAGTTAAATTGATGTAAGATCATATTTGATTTTGTAGCCATTAAAATTGACTAAAGTCACACTTAAATAACTTAGATTCTCATTTTTTTTTACATAAGGTCTAGATGCATTTTTATTATTTCCACATTATATGATGATCATCTTTCACTTAAATAAGATTCTAGCCATTCAAGTTGATTAAATTTTAGATTAAATCTTAGTCATTGGATTAAGTATGATTAAATACTCACCATTTAACATTTCATATATGAGTAAAAATTTTATGTTTATCTTTATCATTTTGCAAATTCTACACCAAAACACTGAAGGGAAACCCCTCCATATTGCCATAACCATTGAAATTCAAATCAAAGCTCTCTAAGGTAAGAAATTATACTCACATTTCTTCATTCTTTTTACTAAGTATAACTTCGGTGTTATAATTGCAAAAACTTCTCTATTCTTCCATTTATATGGTTCGGTGAAAGGGGCATGTAACTAGGGAATATTTGTTTTTTGTCCTTTGATTAAATATCAAAATTTGGCTTAAGAATTTAAGGTTTAATATGTAAAAACAATCAAAGTAAGCGTGAAAGTCACCTAAGTAAGCATGAAAGTTATCCAAGCCTCACCATAGGAGGTTCAGCCACTTTGTTGAATAACTAAGGGAAGTGTTGTAAATTTTATTTGAAGGTATCTAAGGTTATTTAAGATAGAGAAAAATGGTTTGGAAGTGTCAAAATGAATTATGGAAGTTTGGTTCAAGATTTGAAAATTTAGAAGCGTAAACTTAGTTTAAAGGGAAACTTTATGTTTTAGTGATTGTTTTTGATATTTGATTAATCATATAGGTTCTTTATCATGCCAATTTCATATTTCAATAATTAATTTAAAGATTTGATAATGAATTATAGGTTCCCTCAAATTTGTATTAAGTTGGAAAAATTAGGTTTTATGAACTAAAGTGATTCAATTTTAATTAATTGATGAGAATTGATTGTCTAAGTATTAATTTAATGAATTTATAGGCAATTTGAGGGTGGCATGGAAAATTGATGGTTTTCCCCAAATTCTAGGATTTATGGACCAATTTAGGGAATTTGAGATTTGAGTTTGAATTCATGAAACTAAAGGGGAAATTAAACTTGGAAATGGTTAATTTTGAAATTTAATTGCTAGAAATTATTTACTCCTAATTTAATGAATTAAGCACCATTATTAAATTAAAAGGTATAAGTATGGTATTGTTGACATGCCTTACTTATGAATTGAGATGATAAAACAAGTATAGGGCAGGTTAGATAAAATAATAATAAGGGTTAAGTAAATTATGATTAGTGACATTACTAGATACTAATTAATACGTAATTGAAAACATATGGTTGTAGAATCCAAAAGCTAGGGCAAAGATATTGCACAAGATCGCGAGGAACGATATTTTAATCAAGATTGAATACTAATAGGAGCAAAGGAGTCTAAGGTAGATACTTAATAATATAATATGACATGTGCCATAATCTATAAACTATTATTGATCAAACCATTTTCATTGAAATATTCCAATTCCAAATTGAGCATGAATTGCCTATTAAATATTGAGCCATTAGATATGACATTTCTTTATGGCATTTGGTCATTGCGAGCCCTTTTATATTGGTTTCTTAATGTGACTATTAATAACAATTATTCTTATATTGGCATATTTTCTATTGAATTCTCTATTGTGAATGTCATATGAACCTTATTATTAATACCTATTAGCAAGCAAAAATAATATTTTGATGTGGGGTAATATATTAAGGAGAGTACTTAACCTCTGCTAGAGGAACACCTAGTTGTAAGACCTGGTCAGTTTTGCGTAATGTGATGCCTGTGAGTAAGTAAGGATTATGTCGCCACTCTTTAATTCATATATGTGGGAAGCATTCTGCTTCCAAGAATTTGTTATTTATGCCAAAGATGCTATTCCTATCTTACATGGAAAATTTATTTATATTGACAATTTGATTAACATCGCTCCATTGACACATTTGAGCCTATCCGAATGATGTCTTCCTAATTCATTGTATATTATGTTATGTTATTATGCACTCACTGGCTTGTCTCATCCCGTAGTTGTTTAAATTTTTCAAGTCAGGGTGATGTGCTAGCAAGGTAAATTCTAAGCTGTGTTCTTCCACTTGGGAATTGCTATGCTAATTTTGGTGTTTTGAATTTTTGGTTATGTTACTTTGAAGACTACTGTTCTAGAGCTCCATGGTTATTGAAAGTCTAGTATTAATACGTATCGAATTTATAAGTACTATAAACTGTATTCTAATAATTAATGTATATTGTAGTAAGTAGTGGATGCATGGATGATATATAAATATATGAAATGGGAAATTTTAATGTAACAATAATGATAATGGCATTAATGGGCATTTGGCAATAATTAAAATGATAAAGTAATAATTGGAGATGGAAAAGAGTAATTGGATTTTGATCTTGGGATAACATATAATATGGTAAATGATAATTAATAATGAGTTCAATGGAGTTCTACAGTGTCACATCCCACTTTTAAATTGGACGATCCTAGGGCATGGGTGGACATCAGGGTATCAAAAACCTGTAGAACCCCCTACCTCGTTATCAAATCCAATATGGCTTCAAGCAAGCTAACTACAATAATATAACTAAATTTCAAGAACTTATAAAATTTTAAGAACTTATAAAATAAATTCAATCAACTCATAGTAAAATCAATAATATAACTTGTAATTAATATTAATGGACGCATGTAACTTTTCAAATAATACATATAATATTTTTGATAAACATTTTTAAAACTTATAAAATCATAATGAACATATAATAAATTTCAATAAATGCAAGTGGTGAGTTATCAAAGACTTATCATTTAAACTTTTAACCGAATAAATGATAATAATATTTAAATAAGTATTTTGGAATGAATTTATTAATCAAGTGAAATAATTATGAATTTTTGGACATATGGGAATTTTCATGGGGAAAGGTTTAATAATGAATACGGTTTCCAATTTCAAATTCGCAATAGATAATAGAATAGTAATTACTCATCTCTGCCAAAGATCTCCTCGTATATCTTCCTTTAATTCACTGAATTTTACACAAAATTCTCGATATAATCTATTAATCAACTAATTTATGTTTTTTATTAGCTATCCTCATAATCTAATCGCATAATCCATTCTTTGAACATAACAATTCTTATCAATTAAATCCTATATACAATCCTACCGAAAATTTGGCAGTATCTCCCCTAAAATTGGATTAATTCCCCTGAAAATCAATAATTATCTCAACTCAACAAATATCGTAATTTAATTGTCCAACTTGGATATCTAATACAGCAAATAATCCCATATGCCATTTAATCTTAATTTAATTTAATTTATTAATTTTTTTAATAAAATTATTAAAAATTTTAAAAAATTATCTCATCTTAATAATCGAGTAAGATAACTTAAAAATTCATATAAAAACACAAATTCACCGTATATAAAGAAATTCATTAGTTATATAATTAATATCTCATATTATATAGATTCGTAATAATACTCGCAGAAATACTTTAAATTAATTTAATCATATAACCATCTATATTATAATCATATAATAACTAATATGTATATTTAAGAAAAAAAGCATCAATAACTTTCTTATTATTTAATCAAGCCAGTAATAAAACCATATACAATTATTATTAATAAATTAAAAAAATTCATATAATATTGTTTCATTTGCTTAATAAAATTATTTTAATATTATCTATGTAATACACACACACACACACAAATAATTTAAAAGAAAATTCATATAACTTACTAATAATCAACTATATAATTAAAAGAAAATCATCAATGATTTAATCTCATTTTAAACAATTCCATACAATTTTGTAATGATTTTTATTTATCAAAGTAGCACTAAAAACAAGTAAATATAGACAGATTAATAATTTATCAAGTATTTAAACATTAGAATTAACTTAATAGAACGACATTCTAGGCTCATCAGAATCAAATTCCCATAATCTAGCTTCAGAATCGGAATGTATGAGTGAAAAACAACTTGCTGGAGCGTCTTTGTCACTGGACCATCTAGCGAAGTGCCATCGTTTAAAGGTAGCAGTCAGAGGCAGGGTTGATACCATCTTGCTCGCCTAGACGTCAAGAACTCGAATATGCATACCACCCGCTGCCACACTCCTCCATTTTGTTGAAAAATGCCTCAAAAGTTTTGGTGGTTTAACATTCGATCTTCTTCTTTGGTCATCCTTAACTAATGAGCCATGTACCAAATTGAAGCCCATGCTGAGACCATTCCATATTCACCAAAATTGCCTCCATCCATTGCTATAATCGCTCGGAATAAGCCTTGGAAGTGGTAGTTGATGACTATTTCTCTCTCCACATTATTGCCACCATTGTTGAATGTTCTGATCATCACTGGTGTCCTCGAGCTCATCAGAGGAAGGGGAAGACGATGGTGATAGCCATTCTCATCGAAGATTGGTTGTTTCACAGTTGTCTCTCTCTCTCTCTCTCTCCCCCTTTGATTTCTGTCTGTCTTCTTATTCTTTTTTTTTTCTGTTATATATATATATATATATATATATATATATATATATATATATATATATATATATATATATATATATATATATATATATATATATATCCTTAAAAATTTACATTTATTATTATTATTATTATTATTATTATTATTATTATTATTATTATTATTATTATTATTATTATTATAAACAAAACAAAATAACATACTTTTATTTCCTAGTACCTTCTAAATTAAAATAACATTAAATTTATATGAAAATATTTTCTTAAATTATATTTTATTTTTTTTATCACAAATATCTTTATTAATAATATTTTCATTTTTTTACCCATTTTTAAATTAAATATATGATATTAAACCAAAATTTTTAATACTTACTTTCTTAGAATATTTTCATTCCTTAAATTTATCGTTTTAAATATACAAATAAGAGAAAAATAATCATATCACTTATTAAAAATGGAAATCCAAAAATTATGGAAAATCAGGTTGTTACATACAGGTTTAGGTGACGTTATGTCTTCTTGAACTTTAGGACCGTTATAGCCTAAAATTTGGGTTGTGATAGAGTTGGTATCATATTTAAAGGTTTAGGCCTTATTTAGACTTATAAACTATATGAATTTTAGGTTAAACCATAGACCATAGGATTTCTTGTCAATATTGGATTGTATTGTTAAGATAGATCTACGTTAACATTATATGTTAGGTTATCATTTCATTTCTATGACTTATGTGTACATTATTATAATGTTATGCGATATCATATTATATGATTGTAATGTGTAGATGCCATAAATATGTAATCTTGTTAGAGGGAGGGAATGTTGGATGCTGCCTCAGTTGCTCTGCCAGAACTAGCGGAGACTGATCTAGAGGAGGATTCTGATCCGATCTGGGTAGTAAGAATAAGGCACAATATAAAGAGGCTATGAGGGAGCTTCATATATTATGAAAGGAAGTACGGAGGCTGAGAAGGGTGGTTAGAAATGTGAAATGGGAGTTAGCCTAAGTTATCTATATGTATCAAAACCTGGGGATGAAGTCGATTCCACTTCTTCGAAGATATGATGCCTTTCCTAAACACTTATGTATCTTTTGTGGTAGGTTCAACCATTCAGAGGAAAGATGTCCTATTAAGAGATGCATAATATCCCTTTCCCTACTATCTACAGCTTGTAGACATGTAGGACCTAGAGAGAGTGAAGCCACTAATAGTGAGAGGGGTTTTGAGAATTAGTAGGATTGGGCTATGAATAGATAGATTTTGATCAAATTTTGGGTGTAATAAATGTCACGTATGTAAATATAGTAAATAGTTTAAACTAGAAAATAACTGATAGAATGTTATAGCCCTTTTGTATCTGTATGATATGTAACTATTGTATGGAAGTTTGAAATGAATGATATTTGCCCTTATGTACTAAGAAAGGGAATGTTCATTACCCTTGGAGCTAGAATTTGCCTTAAATATGTTGCGGTTGAGAGACTCCTTTATTGCTATCGCGATTTTCTTTTTGCACACTAGCTTGTGGTCACGACCAAGGTCACAAAGTAAACTATGTCTTAAGGTCCAATTTGATGCTTAGTCTTTTAAATTAGTCTCGATCGCGACCATCTAAATTGTAGTCACGGTCATATGTCACGGTTGCAAGAATTATATAGTGCCGTGATTCAAGGAACCATTTTATGAATTAAGGGACTTTTAAATCTTTAAATTTGCAATCTCTTTAATGAATTTATTTGTAGAATAAAAAATCAATAACCATGTTAGATAACTTTAATTTGATTTGTCAAGATAAAAAAAAATAGAGATTGACTAAGTTTTGATATAACTTAAATCAACAACTGATATGTATAATATTATGTTATATGAAATGTTTATATGTGACAATGGTTTCATTTGTGACTTATATGAAATTATTAAATGATATATGTATATGAAATTGTTAAATGATATGTGTGGTTAATACCATAAAATGAAAAATGATGCTTAGTAATAATCAATGTGATTACAAAATGATTCAAATTTATTTTTATATATCAAGAAGTATATAGTATGAACTAAATGAAGGATACTATTAAATTTGTAGCTTAAATGCTACCTTGTAGACTAGAACAATAAGAAAGACAAGACCCTTAGGAAGCTGAGAGCATTGCTCTAGATGTAGCATCTAATGTTGCATCTATTTGGGATAATGATAGAGAGTCATCTGGTCGAGATAACATACAGTAAGTAATATAGAACAAGGACCACCTAGAGATGTGGAAGCATTAATAAAAGAGAATCAAGAGTTAAGGCAAAAACTTACAGAGTTCAGACAAAGGCAAGAGATGCCTTTGCCGCTACCACCACTTACGGCATCGCTTATCCTAAAAGTCGAAAACATCCCTCCTTTTCCATCGAGAGTGTTGCATCGTGTGAGAAGAAGGATGTTACTTCAGGAAAGAGTTGCAGTGAACATATTCAAAAAGATGAAACCCCATAAGTTTAGGGGAGAAGAATGGGAAGACCCCCAAGAATTTCTAGACGAACTAGATAAGATAGCACAGAGATTGTCATGCTTTGATGAAATGCTAATCGAATTAGTTAGGTCTGTAGCTTAAAAAGTATGCAAAAGACTAGTTTTAGAGGGATATTGAAGACCAATTGATACTCTCACATGGGCTGAATTTAAGCAAAAGCTGATGGATGAATTTTTAACTGAAGGGGAAAGGCAAAACCATGCTCTTCAATTTGAGCAATTGAAGCAAAAGCTGAGGATGTCTGTATCTGAATATGCTTAGGAATTTAAGCTCCTAAGTAAATATGCAACTCATATTGTGCGTATAGAAGTAAGTAGGGTTGATCGGTTCCAATAAGGATTGATCGCTCCACTTTATAATGTTTTGGTAGCCACTGATTTGCCTACTATAACTAAATTAATTAACAAAGCCAAGCTTACGGAAGCACGACATAAGGCTAAATGGGTTAAACTAGAAGAGAGGAAGGAGAAACACAAGAGTAAAAGTAAAAGGCAAAACAACCAACAACACAGAAGTTCTACCCAAAGTAAGGGTCCAGAGAGAATTTTATTACAATTGCCCCATACCAATCGCGAACAGATGGGCAAAGTCAAGTATGAACTGGTAGTGTTTAAGTAGCCTTAGGCTTGAGCAATATAAGTACTTGTAGAACTAGATAGCAAGGCCAAATTGTACCTTATAGAACTAGACAACAAGGCCAAATTGTACCTACTTGTATCACATATGAACCACAGCATCAAGGAGCCTGTCGAAGAGCTACAAGAGCATGGTTACGATGTGGACAAATGAGACATTTTATTAAGGACTGCCCAATGATAGTTAATCAGAGGACAACTACAGAAGCTTTGCAGCCTATTATGAAAATGAATCAGATTGAAAATTGTGGACTTGGAGGATGAGGCTAAGGTACAGGGCATTCCTTAGGCAATGTCCAAGCTATGAAAAATAGAGGCAGAGGGAAGGTGTGTGCTTTTAATCAGCAAGAAGCTTATACTTCAATAATGTCATTATAGGTACCGTTCCCATTTAGTATGCTAATGCTCGATGTTTGTTTATTTTGGTGCAACAAATTCATTTGTTTCACCATACTTCGCTAAGAAATTAAGTAAAAGTAGAGAAGTGATGCATATACCTTTAATAATAACCACACCCCTAGGAGAAATTGTGATAGTCGAACAAGTGTATAAAGACTGTATTATAGAAATCAAAAATAGGAAATTCCCTGCAAACTTGATCGAATTAGAAGTTTTAGAGTTTGATATCATATTAGGAATGGATTGGTTGTCCATAAATGATGCCTATATAGATTATAGAGGAAAAAGAATTGATTTCTAAAAGGAGAATGGATTATAATTCACATTTTAGGGTGACAAAAGTAACCTTCCTATGAATTTCATTTTGGCTATTGGAGAAAAAAGGTTGTTAAGGAAGGTTGACAAGCATATTTGGTGCATGTAGTGGATATTGAGAAAGTAGATAATATTGCTAAAAAGATACCTATAGTTGATGATGTTTTCCCTGAGGATTTCCTGGGAATGTCACCGGATATGGAAATTGAGTTTACCATTAAGTTCCTACCTAGAACTCAACCAATTTTAATACCACCTTACCGAATGACACCTTCTAAATTAAAGGAATTGAAAGTTTAATTACAAGATTTGCTTGATAAAGGTTTCATAAGGCTGAGCGGTTCCCTGCAAGGTATTTTGGTTCAATTCATCAAGAAGAAAGATAAGTCCCTAAGGTTGTGTATTGATTATAGGCAACTGAATGAAGTGACTATGAAGAATAAGTATCATCTACCAAGGATTGATGATTTATTCAATCAGTTACAAGGAGCTAGTTATTTCTCAAAAATAGACCTGCGATCAGGTTATCATTAACTCAAAATGCGATGAAAGGATGTTTGTAAGATTGCCTTTAGAATGAGGTATAGGCATTATTAATTCATAGTATTGCCATTTGGTTTAACCAATGCACCAGCAGCTTTCATAGACTTAATGAATCAAGCATTCAAACCATTATTGGATAAATTTGTGATTGTGTTCATTAATGATATTCTAGTTTATTCGTGAAGTAAGGGGGAATATGAGGAACATTTGAGAATAGTGTTACAAACTCTGAGAGAATATAAGCTCTATACTAAATTGTCTAAATGTGATTTCTGGATGGAGCAAGTCTACTTCCTTAGCCATATAGTAAGCAAGGGAGGAATTAAAGTAGATCCGAAGAAAGTAGAAATGGTAGCAAATTGGCCCTAACCTACAACTGTTACTAAAGTGAGGAGTTTCTTAGGTATAACGAGTTACTATTTCCAATTTATAAGGGATTTTTCGAGAATAGCAGCTTACAAGGAAGAAAGTTAAGTATAAATAGGATGAAACTTGTAAGGAAAGTTTATGAAAGCATAAAGATTATTTGATTTCAGCTCCTGTATTGGCATTACCTGAAGCAGATGAAGGTTTTTCCATATACTATGATGCCTTTAGAATTGGCTTAGGATGCATACTTATGTAGAATGGGAGCATTATTGCTAACGCATCTAAGCAACTAAAGTGATATGAAGTGAACTTCCCTATTCATGATCTAGAAATGGCAACAGTAGTTTTTGCATTAAAAATATAAAGACACTATTTATATGGGGAGAAATGTGAGACTTATACGGATCATAAAAGTCTTCAATATGTGAATTTAAGGCAGTGAAGGTGGGTAGAATTGTTAAAGATTATGATTGCCAAATACTTTAATATCCTGGTAAAGCCAATGTTGTAGCCGATGCTTTGAGCAGAAAGTCAATGGGTAGTCTCTCATATATCATAGTACAAAAAAGATTGATAGTAAAGGAGTTAAAAGAAATGTTTAACAAAGGATTACGAATGGAAGTAAATGACTCCCGGTGCTAATGGCTTACTTCAAAGTAAGGCTAAAGCTCATTAATAAGATAAAGATGTTGCAAAGTCAAGATCCCTAGTTAATGAAAATGATTGAGCATGTAAAAAAGAACAAGCTCTAGAGTTTAGAATAGAAAATGATTTTATGAAATGTGGAGATTGATTATGCATGTGGAACATAAAAGGGTTAAGAGAAAGGATTCTAAAAGAGGCACATTAGACCTTATACAGCATACACCTATGAGGTCTTGTCTGAGCACCAGTCCAATCCGCTAAAGAGAATCAAAATGCTTATTTGGGAAAAAACTCATGAGGAAGCCCTCAGGCTTATCTTTGATAGATTTGAAAATTGTTTCTTAGAGCCACCACCTTAATTTGTTTTTATTTGGAAAAATATAAAGAAAAAACCCATTTGACTCAAATTATTACCCAAAGGAAAATGATCACTAGCCTTGAAATCAAAGAGGATTTGGGGACTAAGTTTTTAGTTTAACAAAATATGTTTGGCCAGCTAATATAAAAGTAACTTAAAATATATTTCATAAATAGTTTACAATGCATGAACAATTTATAATATGCATAATCATTCAATCCATAAAGTTTATACACAATTAGAATTCGAAATAAAAGAGAGTTAATATTACAATGAAATCCCAAACTTAGAGGATACCTCCTCTGACCCTTATGGGTTCTAGGGAAGTCACACATTCCCTAAACTAAGCCTAATAACAAAGTAAATGAAACCAAAATAAAAGCAAGTGAAGAAGGTGATAGGGGGGAGAGTTGGTTAGTTTTAATTGGATTCGATCCTTGAACCAAGCATGCCTATGTATCTCTTTGAATGGGATACAAAATCCATGTAGTTCTCCCTTCTTGCGAAGGGGTTAGTTTAGCCTAGCCACTTTATGATGTTTTGATTGATTAATTAAGAAAGAGTTGAGTTAATTAATCAACTTAATTGACTACTAAGTTGATTAGCTAGCAACCTAGATGAATCAATTTAATTAACTAACTAAAAGAGGTGAGGAAATTTAGAAAAAAGAAAATTAAAAGAAAAGAAGCTTACCTTGGACCGTGGGTGACAATTGGCCTCATATGGTATGGCAGCTTATGTTGGATGGCCGATTAAGGGCGACGATTGGCCTTGGACGGCAGGTGGCAGCTAGCATCGGATGGTTGATGCAAGCCTTGGGCAATTGACTTACCTTGAATAGGCGGGCGAAAAGCCTTTAACTAGTCAAGTAGGAATCAAGGAGAAACCCTTCTACATGAGCCTTGGGCAATAGACTTACGTCAAACAGGCAGGTGGAAAGCTTTTAACTAGTTGAGTAGGAATCAAGGAGAAACCCCCCAACTTGCTTTGCGAAGCAAGGACCAAATGCAAAGCAGTTTGCTTGAAGTTAATTCTTTTCAAGCTCTAGAAGTTGGTCCCTTGAAGTGTGCAAAGGTCTTCTATATATAGGGAGAAGATTGGAGGAGGAAAACACTGAAATTTCAATGTGGGATTGTGAAAATAGGAGAATTCACCGTAGTTGCAGCAAAAGGCTTTGTGGCACCACAGAGCTCTCTGCTGTAGTGTTGCACAGCTCTTTGCAATTCTGTAGAGGGTTTTATAGTAGTGTGTGTGAACCCTCAAATTTGCACCCTTAGGATCCGATCGTAGCTTGACACTTGCTAAGATTCGTGCGCTACGCATATGGCAGTCCCACTAATCGGTTAGTGGGCAGGGGTCAAGGGGGCAATGCCTCATTGAAAAATAAATTTCTTGAAACTTGCACCTTCAGATGATTAGCATTCATTCAATTACAAACCCATAGAATCAAATTGGGCACAAATCGGATAAAAAACGGGTGAGAACGGGCTAGAAAATGAACTACGGTAGCTTATAGGCCCGCTGCGATAACTCGTAGTCGGCTGCGATTATCGCAGTCGCCTCTGCGGTAACCATAGAGGTCTCTGTGGTAGCCAACTGGCTACCGCAGCTGGCCCTGTGGTAACTGCAAAGGGCTCTGCGGTTACTGCAGCTGGCACCTCAGTTACTGCAGCGTGCCCCTTTCAGAGTCTACCCAAAAACTGTGAATTTTTAGCCCCAAACTCCCCCTATAAATACCTTGCATCTCATAACAACTAAAACACATAACTACATGCTTCTATACTCTTCATAAAGCTTTCTAAACCTTATTTCTAAGCTTTCCAATAATTAAAACCCTCTTCCAAAACCTCCTCCATCATATAAAACCCCATTCATAAGTTTCCTAATCACCTCAAAACCCCATTCATAAACCTCTTAATCACCTTAAGTTCTATTCTTAAGCTTCCTAATCAAGAAAAGGTTCAATTGAAGCCATTTCTTTCAAAAGGGAATTCATGGTTCTCAAGCAAAGGTGTTATCCAAGTCCCTCCAAAAGAGTTCACGCTATTCAAGAGTCGTTCCAAAAGGAGTACTCATGATATCACCAGGCCAAGGTGGAACTTAGATTCGGTGCCAAGCTCGCTCCCTATGTTCCTCGTCGACGGAAGCCAAAAGTTCTTTCCTTTTCCTTTTCAATTTCAAGATCTAAATCTAAAAAGATCTAATTTTTGCTAATTAAAATATGATCTAATTAACAAATCTCTTAAGCCCTAAAAATCAATAAAAACATGATAACAAAGGCAATGACTTAAAAATCCCTCCTTCATAAGAAGGAAGAACTGCGTGGGGTTTAATTCCCATTCAAAGGGATACAAAGACTTACCATCTCTAAGGTATTCAACTCCGCTAAAATTAGCAATTTCTTCTCTCTATCACCTTCTTTACATAGCTTAGGATTGAAATTACTTTTCTTAAATAAAAGTCAAAATTTTAATTCTTTTTATTATAATTGTTTTAATACTCTCTTTCTTATTTTAGTTGTTTAGATTACATTTGGGGAATGTATACTTTTCCTAGAACTCATAAGGGCTAGAGGAAAGATCCCTTGATTTTGACATTTTGATTTGTAATAGTTTTAAGTAGTTTCTCCCTTATCTTTTTGCATTTTTTAATTGTCATTATCTCATATTTGTCATGCATTTTGCAAGTAATATTTGTTTCATACATCATATTATATTTATTCATGCATACATAAAAACTTCTTTTTATAAAAGCTATTTTGTATTTAAGCCAAACTAATTTTTTGTATTGTTTTAACTAAAACCTAGTCCCTGAGCCCTCTTTGGTCATTCGAGGACTAGTGCTTTTCCTTGGGGTAAATGATATAATTTTGGAGTCAATCAAATTGGATTTTTCCTTTAATTTTCCCAACTAAAATAGACAAAATTAAAGTGGTGACTCCTTTTGCAACTTACAACTTACAAAATATAATTTTTTGAACTCATAGCGAGTTCCAATCATGATGTTTCTCCTAAATGGGTATTTTCGATTTCTTTCAGCTGATCGGACCAGGTGCTCGGGCGAGGTGTCACAGTTAGCGACTCCACTGGGGACTTTAAAATCTTTTTCAAAATGAAAGATGAAAGTGGACTACTCTTGGTAAAATAAGAAGTTTGGCTTTTATTGCAAAATGGCTTTTTTTCATGCATCATTACATTGAGCTCCTTGTCCAAAACACTAGTTTCTTAGGAAAACAAAAGGTAGAAAGTAACATTAAGTGGGCAACCTTCCTTAGGTCTGCTTGCCAATAGTGAAATCATCTAGCCCACGATGTATCTTCTAATTCTTTTAGAGGTGTAATGAGTATGCAAGTACCGTTGGATTGTATGCGAGGCACCTTGACTCACATGTGGTTAGGTATATCGCATCGCTAGTGTGATGGGTTCCTTTCAAACCACCCTTATCCTTTCATATTATGACTCATAGAGCTTTCCTTTAGGATTGTATGAACCATAATACTAAACTTGGTATTTCATGAAACCTTTTTCAATCATTCATTCATACATGTATACATAGATTAAACCTTATGAAGAGTCTAAAACCTATCCAAAACCTTAACACCTAAAACCTATGGTCAAAACCCAAAACCTATGGTCCACCTAAACTCATGGTCAAAACCCAAAACTCATAGTTCACCTAAACCCATAGTCCTATCCTTACTAAACCCATGTTAAACTCATGGTAAAAATAAACCCATATATGGTACCCCCATCCAAATCGACAATCCTTGTCTAAGCTAAACACTGACCTAGCTCTATTCTAGCTTTATCCTTCATAATTTTTATCTAAGCTGAACACTTATTTAGCTTTCATCTTTCACAATTCTTACCTAAGCTAAACACTAACCTACCTTTCATCTTTCACAATTCTTGCCCAAGCTAAACACTGATCTAGCTTTATCCTCAACAATCTTGACCAAAGCTAAACACTAACCTAGCTTCACTCTTATCCTTAATCATTACCCAAACTAAATGCTGGATTGGTTTCATCTTTTACATTACTATCCAAACCCATGCTTCTATTTAAGCCCATGGTCCAATCCACCATTATCCAACTATCACTAAACCCATGGTCCACCCAACCTCCAAATCTATGGTACATCCATAATCCAATCACAAAACCCATGGTCCCTCTATCTTAAGTCCATACCAAACTGTCCATAAATTGCAAAATCCAATTACTTGAGGCTAAACTCTAACCTAGCCTTCCTAACTAAACTTTGGTTCCTCAAAAGCTAAAATCTGACCTAGCTGCTCAAAAGTTAAAATCCAACCTAGCTACTCAAAGCTAAAAATCTGACCTAGCTACTTAAAGCTAAAATTTGACCTAGCTATTCAAAAGCTAAAATCTAACTTAGCTACTCAAAGCTAAAATCTGACCTAGCCACCCAAAGCTAAAATCTGACCTAGCTCCCTTAGCTAAATGCCTACCTAGCTAACATCACACACCTCTACCCTCCTTTTTCCATACCCTATCAACCTAGCCATAAGACACCATCATCCATTACTCATAAGCCCAATATCCTTAATATAATACCTTCAACCTAATACCTTTGGCCCAACACACTACATTAAATGCAATACCTTTGGCCTTAGCATAATACCTAAGCCTAATACACTATCTTAAGGTCAATACCTTTCGTTCAATCCGATACCTTCAGCTTGAGACCTTGACCTGTGCAACATTAGGAAATCATCAAAAGCCCAAATTTAGTCAGCTTACAACATCAATGGGAGACTTTTTTCCTCAAAGTGTGCATGCCCATCTCATTACTTCTTTTCCAAGGACTTACCTTATTCTTTGACTTGGTTTTTAAGGCATCAATGGCAAGCTTGACTGACATGGAAGCTTTAACCAACCTACTCAAGAGGCAAGAAAAGAACCTTTAAGCTATTCTCATCTCTGCCCTAGACGCTCAACGGGCCAATTTCAATCAGTCTTTAACTAGCCAACAATCTAGTTTTAATAATGCCCTAATCCATCTTACTTCAACTTTCACTAATGCTTTGAGTTTCCAATGCCAACTTATCATTGATGAGGTGAGAGGAATGTCGAACCAAACTAAGCCCATCAATGTTGCACCTACCATTGACATGACCCATAATTTTACATCCTCAATCTCAAACATCAATGCCATTCTAGCCTCAGCCATGCCATCAGTCTTAGATACTAACCTTGCCTCTTCTTTGAATCCTTTTCAAAGTAAGGAAAATCCCATCTCTTCTGCTATCAAAAGAACTTTAAACCTCAACATTGATGCACTAGAGTAAACCCTCACAATGGAAAAAGGGTGTGAGAAGAGCAATACCTCCACTTCCCTTACCTCTACTTAATGGAAGGATATGGACACCTACACTCCCCTTATTGATATCGAGTGAGAGAGTATAGAGGTAGCTGGCATGACTAGTAGGCGATCTTTGAAATCTCAACAAAGGGCTTTCACAAATTTGGGAGTTCCATTAGCAGTAGTTTATAAGAAGGCTTTAAAGGCAAGAATGGTAAAACCCTTGGAACCAAGAGTCCCTCCTAATCCCTTACCAAAGAGCTACCGCCTTAATGAGTATTGTGAATATCATCAAGGAGTGGGGCACCAAATCAATGCATATAAAGCTTTGAAACATAGAATCCAGGATCTGATCGATAATGGAGACATCATCCCCCTAAAGCAAGACCTTAATTCAATCCTAAGTAGCATAACATGGAGGAGTTCAAGCCTAGCTAATCTAACCTATTTGAGGTTGAATTCCAAGTTTGAGTCTGTGTCTGAGCCTAAGCCTAAAAGTTTGATTTTGAGTTTGTCATTTTATTTTATTTTGTCAATCATATCAGTCTTTTTTTTTGTTATTTTATCAAAATGTGGGGTGTCCTCATTCTCTCGAATCAATAAATGCTTCATAAGCTCCTAACCAATGAAGGACCTCTCATCAAATAGTTGAAGCACAAGGAGCAAGTAAATGTAATTACCTATTGCACAATTGGGTAATCAAATTATACACCTCAACAAGGGGTGAAAAATTTAGAGAAGACCCCCGACAAACCCAGAATTCAAAGGTTAGAGCCACTCGACATGAAGAAAAATAGCAAATCATGGTGGAATGCTTTCTCCCAAATCTCATTAATCCAATCTCACTAAGTTAAAAATCCAAAAGGGCAGCTTAGACAAAAGTTAGAGCTAAAAAAAAAAAAAAAAAGAGAAGGAGAGAGAAAAAAAAAGAGAAAGCTCATCCAAGTCACCTTTCCTTATGTCCAAAGTTGTTAAATTATCAATCTATCTCATCTCATGTCTTCAAAGTCATTCTTCCTCATCAAAGGCTCATTTTTTGAAGGTTATGTTGTCTTCTATGCCCTTATCTTACAATGGGGCCATATCTTCCCAGAATGTCATCATTTGTTGTCAATCTATCCCATCATTTAGTTTAAAGAGTTAATACATATCTCCAGCCTATCACATCCCTATCTCTCATTTGGGACCATGATCCCCAAGTTATCTTCCTCCACTAGCCCTTTAGCCATTCCTAAGGGCTCTTTGTTTTAACTAGTGCAGTCAATGTGTCATCAAGTCAAATCAATTAAATGTCACTCCAAGAGTCTCTTCAATCTCAAACAACCAAAAAAGCTTGACTCGCTTCTTTCCATGATTTATGCTATAAAAAGCAAAACCATACAACCTCCATGATTCTTTTTAGAAGTTTCAGCTTACCTTCAAACCATTATTGAACTTTTCCATCCCAAGCCTCATTTGCAAATTATACCATCATTTCAAGCTCAAGCCACATACCACCCTTTTTTTTTTTGGCAAAATCTCATCATGGCAGAACCAAAAATCCCAAGTCTCTCAAGACTCATCATCTTTGAATCCAATTTCCTTGGCAAAACTAGAACTCGAGGCATATCTCCCAAAGCCTATCATCCTCAAGTTGATTAAGAAAGACTCAAACTAGTCAAGGCCCATCTCATGCCTTTTGGCAAACATCTCATGATCTTTGAAAGACTAAATTGGCAAAACACATAATCCCCGAGAATCAAAGCCTCTTAAAGCCTGCAAACTATTATGATACAACCATGTCAAAGGGCAAACCCTTATCTATGAGCCTATGGTATCCTTATGACCAAAACTTGTAGCACCATACTTAAGCCAAAGCTAGCCATCCAAAGCACCCTTATAGAAAACTATCCTTAATACCTAAAAGCCTTCACCTTGAAGCCTAAATTTAGAAGCCTTCACCATGAAGCCCAAAATTAAAAGCCTTCACCATGAAGCCCAAATCTAGAAGCCTTCACCATGAAGCCCAAATCTAGAAGCCTTCGCCATGAAGTCCAAACCAAGAAGCCTTCGCCATGAAATCCAAACCATGAAGCCTTCACCATAAAGCTTACACTAAAAAATCCTTCACCCTGACGCTCACTTCCAAAAGTCCTTCATTTATGAAACCCATGATCTCCTCTACAGCAAAATCTAATTGAGCCTTCCAAATTGAGTGTCTAGCTTGACCTTTTCCTCTAAGCCAAGATTAGCCTCCTAGGTCCAACATCCTAACCTAATCTCTCTGACAAAATCTAAAAAAAAAAAGAAAAAAAAAATCTGGCTAAGCCTTCCAAATGAGCTCACCAGAAGGCCATAACTTGACTGAGCATCTAATATGATCTCTCACGAAGCCAAACCAGACTAAGCTTTTAAATGAACCTAGTCAACCTAACTTAGCCTTCTAAATAGATCTCCCCTAAAGCCAAAACCAGAAGGCCATAACTGACTAAGCCAATTGTTGGACTTGACCTTCCCTAAAGTTAGATCTGACCTAAACCTTATCGTCTCAAAGGACTTGACCCCCTCATTCAAGTTTGCTAATTCAACCTTAAGTCAAACATTATTGCAAACCAAACACACCTAAACCCTGCCCGACCTCTTTCAGCCATACTTGGTTTAACCTCCCAAATTGACTTTAATAATAGCCATTGACCAACTAGCTTCATACCTAACATGCCCATTTCACCTCTAAACTTGCCGATCAGCGAAATAAAATAAAATAAAATAAAATAAAATAAAATAAAATAAAATAAACCAAATCGCATTCCTTTATCATCCTAAAGTGGGGGCACCTCTTTTCCAAATATTCGCCTTTCCAAAGTGGGGGCATCTTTCTCCTAGAAGCTCAGCACTCTCTTACCACATTAACCCTTTAAAGGTTTAAGTTGCATACTCAGATGCATTTCACAATAGAATAAGTTGTAAGTTAGACTTCCAAAACTAAATGGATCATCTCTTTCCTACTAGACAAAGTTGTCATCATTCCTACTAGACAATAACATCATTTTTTAACTCCTACTAGGAAGGACAACCATAGGATTCATACCTTAAATCTAAATTAGGTATCTCTTTTAATAAGAGTCATCCTAGGATAGCCTTAGGATTCATACCTTAAACCTAAATTAGGTATCTCTCTTAATCAGACTCATCCTAGGATAGCCTTAGGATTCATACCTTAAATATGAATTTAGGTACCTTTTTTAATCGGACTCATCCTAAGATAGCCTTAGGATTTATACCTTAAATCTAAATTAGGTATCCCTTTTGATCAAACCCACCCTAAGATAGCCTTAGGATTCATACCTTAAATCTAAATTAGGTATCCCTTTTGATTAAACCCATCCTAAGATAGCCTTGGGATTTATACCTTAAATCTGACTTAGGTATCCCTTTCAATTAGACCCATCCTAGGATAGCCTTAGGATCCACACCTTAAATCTGAATTAGGTATCTCTTTTAATTGGACTCATTTTAAGATAGCTTAAGGATTTATACCTTAAATCTAAATTAGGTATCGCTTTTGATTAGACCCATCCTAGGATAGCCTTAGGATCCATACCTTAAATCTGAATTTGGTATCCCTTTTAATCAGACCATCCTAAGATAGCCTTAGGATTTATATCTTAAATCTAAATTAGGTATCCCCTTTAATCAGACCTATCTTAGGATAGCCTTAGGATCCTTACCTTAAATTTAAATTAGGTATCTCTTTTGATCAAACTCATCCTAAGATAGCCTTAGGATTTATATCTTAAATCTGAATTAGGTATCCCTTTTGATCAAACCCATGCTAAGATAGCCTTAGGATTTATATCTTAAATCTGAATTAGGTATCCCCTTTAATCAGACCCATCCTAGGATAGCCTTAGGATCCTTACCTTAAATTTAAATTAGGTATCTCTTTTGATCAAACTCATCCTAAGATAGCCTTAGGATTTATATCTTAAATCTGAATTAGGTATTCCTTTTGATCAAACCCATTCTAAGATAGCCTTAGGATTCATATCTTAAATCTGAATTAGGTATCCCCTTTAATCAGACCCATCCTAGGATAGCCTTAGGATTCTTACCTTAAATTTAAATTAGGTATCTCTTTTGATCAAACTCATCCTAAGATAGCCTTAGGATTTATATCTTAAATTTGAATTAGGTGTCCCTTTTGATCAAATCCATCCTAAGATAGCCTTAGGATTCATACCTTAAATCTGAGTTAGGTATCCCTTTTATCAGACCCATTCTAGGATAGCTTTAGGATTCATACCTTAAATCTGAATTAGGTATCCCTTTTAATCAGACCATCCCAGGATAGCCTTAGGATCATTTCACCCATAAATGTTTAGATCATCTAGGCATCCTTGTGGTTCCTTTTTTTCACCACTTTTTAACCATTCTCACCCAAAGATGTCTAGATGCTGACTTAGGCATCAATTTGGTTCATATTACCATCCCTTATTCTAGGGTTCAAAGGATCCAACCATAGCTTGATACTTGCTAATTTAGGTATCTCTTTTAATCGGACTCATCCTAAGATAGCCTTAGGATTTATACCTTAAATCTAAATTAGGTATCCCTTTTGATCAAACCCACCCTAAGATAGCCTTAGGATTCATATCTTAAATCTGAATTAGGTATCCCTTTTGATCAAATCCATCCTAAGATAGCCTTAGGATTCATACCTTAAATCTGAGTTAGGTATCCCTTTTATCAGACCCATCCTAGGATAGCTTTAGGATTCATACCTTAAATCTGAATTAGGTATCCCTTTTAATCAGACCATCCCAGGATAGCCTTAGGATCATTTCACCCATAAATGTTTAGATCATCTAGGCATCCTTGTGGTTCCTTTTTTTCACCACTTTTTAACCATTCTCACCCAAAGATGTCTAGATGCTGACTTAGGCATCAATTTGGTTCATCTTACCATCCCTTATTCTAGGGGGCAGCTGTGAACCCTCAAATTTGCACCCTTAGGATCCAACCATAGCTTGATACTTGCTAAGATTCGTGCGCTATACATATGGCGGTCTCGCTAGCCAGTTAGTGTGCAGGGGTCCAAGGGGCAGTGCCTTTTGCAGGGTGCGGGGCAGTGCCCTATTGAAAAATAAATTTCTTAAAGCTTGCACCTTCAGATGATTAGCACTTAATTACGAATCCATAGAATCAAACTAGGCTAAAATCAGATAAAAAACGAGTGAGAACGGGCTGAAAAATGAACTATAGCAACCTGTGGGCCCGCTGCGGTAACCACAAAGGGCTCTACAGTTATCATAGTCGACACCTCAGTTACCGCAGCATACCCCTCTCAGAGTCCTACCTAGAAACTGTGAATTTTTAGCTCTAAACTCCGCCTATAAATACCTTGCACCTCATAATAACTAAAATACACAATTACATGCTTCTATACTCTTCATAAAGCTTTGTAAATCCTATTTCTAAGCTTTCCAATCATCAAAACCCTCTTCGAAAACCTACTCCATCACATGAAACCCCATTTATAAGTTTCCTAATCACCTCAAAACCCCATTCACAAACCTCCTAATCACCTCAAGTTCTATTCTTAAACTTCCTAATCAAGAAAAGGTTCAATTCAAGCCATTTCTTTCAAAAGGGAATTCATGGTTTTCAAGCAAAGGTTTTATCCAAGTCCCTCCAAAAGAGATCACGCTATTCAAGAGTCCTTCCAAAAGGAATGCTCCTGATATCACCAGGCCAAGGTGGAACTTAGATTCGGTGTCAAGCTCGCTCCCTATGTTCCTCGCCGACGGAAGCCAAAGGTAAAAGTTCTTTCCTTTTCCTTTTCAATTTCAAGATCTAAATATGAAAAGATCTAATTTTTGCTAATTAAAATATGATCTAATTAACAAATCCCTTAAGCCCTCAAAATCAATCAAAACATGATAACAAAGGCAATGACTTAAAAATCTCTCTTTCGCAAGAAGGAAAAATTGCGTAAGGTTTGATTCTCATTCAAAGGGATACGCAGGCTTGCCGTCTCTAAGGCATTCAACTCCGCTAAAATTAATAATTTCTTCTCTCTATCACCTTCTTTACATAGCTTAGGATTGAAATTAATTTTCTTAAATGAAAGTCAAAATTTTAATTCTTTTTATTGTAACTGTTTTAATACTCTTTTTCTTATTTTAGTTGTTTAGATTACATTTGGGGAATGTGTGCTTTTCTTAGAACTCATAAGGGCTAGAGGAAAGATCCCCTGATTTTGACATTTTGATTTGTAATAGTTTTAAGTAGTTTCTCCCTTATCTTTTTGCATTTTGTAAATGTTATTATCTCATATTTGTCATGCATTTCGCAAGTAATATTTGTTTCATGCATCATATTATATCTATTCATGCATATATAAAAACTTCTTTTTATAAAAGCTATTTTGTATTTAAGCCAAACTAATTTTTTGTATTGTTTTAACCAAAACCTAGTCCCCAAGCCTTCTTTGGTCATTCGAGGACTAGGCTTTTCCTTGGGATAAATGGTATAATTTTGGAGTCAATCAAATTGGATTTTTCCTTTAATTTTCCCAACTAAAATAAACAAAATTAAAGTGGTGACTCCTTTTACAACTTGCAACTTACAAAATATAATTTTCTGAACTCATAGCGAGTTCCAATCGTGATGTTTCTCCCAAATGGGCATTTTTGATTCCTTTCAGCAGATCAGACCAGGTGCTCGAGCGAGGTGTCATAGTGTGTGAACCCTTAATTTTGCACCCTCCAGATTACATTTGAAATCTTAGAGGTGCTTAGGTGTGGTAAATAGACCTTTAGAAGCCAAAATTAAAAAATTAAGAAATGGAGAGTCAAAATCTATCACTTTATGCTTTGGACCACTTCTAAATTATCTAGATTGAATAACGAGCACAATGCAACTAGAATAATGAAAAAGGGATGAGAAATGAGTGAAAACGGGACAAAATTGCCAAACAGGCGAAGTTGGGCTTGGCAGCTTCAGAAGGCCTTGCAGCTGCCACTAAAGCCTAAGTGGCTGCCGCAATATGCCTTGCAATTGCCACTAATGCATTTGCAGCTACCACAAGGCTCCTGGTAGCAACAATCTTATTTTTCCATGTTTTTCTGATTTTTCTTCATTTTATGTATCTATCCCACATTGGAAGTGCATGAAAACTTTCCCCCAACCTTTCCCCTGTATATAGGGGTCCTCCTACTCCTTTTTGATCACCTCTTAGCCTCTTGGTATGCTTGATTAGCTTTTGCATCAAGCGAACCATCTCCACAAGTGTGGTATGAAAGGAACGAACTTTTTAGTTTAAAATTTTATTTGGGTGCTGTTTCAAGGTAGCTCTCCTCAAATTAGTCCGAGGAGGTTCCAATAATGTTGTCCGAGTCACCATTCAAAGGTTGTCATTCTGTCAAGCCGAGAAGGTGAAATTATGATAAGGTCATCTGCTTTATCTGCCTTACGTCCCTAAGCCTCGTCTTCATAAGATATTTATTTTCTTTTTTTATTATTTTCTTATATTCTTGTTTTGTTTTGTTTTAATTTTTTGTTTTGTGTTGTTTTAGTGTTTCTTTTACTTTATATTGTTTGTTTGTTTTGTTATTTTTCCTTAGGATTGCTTAAATTGTTCTTTTGATTTATTATTTCTTTACTTTGCATGTTTTATCATTTTCTTTCATTATTTTGAGGCATGTTAATTAGAATCTAATTTAATTAACTAGGTAAACAATTTGAATTATTGCATCGATTTGTTAATTAAACCTTGACCTAATTAACAACTTGGTAATTAATATGATTTAATCAATTAACCTACCTTTTAATCAATGAATTGAAACATGATAGAATGGCTAAGCTAAATTAACCCCTCCTTAAGAATGGCGAACTATGTGGATTTTGAATCTCATTCAAAGGGATACGTAGGCTTGCTTGTTTAAAGCATCAAATCCAATTAAATAAATAATAATCCTTCTCTTGTATATTCTTTTATGAATTCGTTCTTTTCTTTGCACTACTTGCTTTTAGTTTTTTTTTTCTTTATTGTGATATTGGTTTTGTTCCTCTTTTTCTTTATTTTCCTTAAATTATTGCTTTGGAATTATTTTGGGGAATGTGTGACTTTCCTAGAACCTATAAGGGCTAGAGGAAGCATCCCCTATTCTAGTTTTAAATTGTAAATTTAATTCCTTTACTTTATTGCTTTAAATGAATGTTTGTCTATTTGTTTATTCATATATTATATAATTGCTCATGCATTATTGTGAAGTCTCGCTCGAGTATCGGCCAGGTTCGCTAGAGAGACTGAGATGCTTATTTGGATTTAGACTCACAATTGAACCTTCAGGTTCAAATTTGGTTGATTTTGAAAATCATTTTAGGAGTCGCCTTCCTAATTTATTTTTAAATGAAAAAATTAAGGAAAAATCCAATTTGACTCCAATTTATTAATTTTTTACTTTAATTTGCTCATGGATAAAATCATTAGCCTCGAACCAAGTTGAGCTCGGCGATTAGGTTTAAGTGGAGGGCTGTAGGAGTTGATCAGATTGATTTTGGTTTAAGTATGTTGAGAATGAGGAAAAAGGCTGATACCTTTGCTTTTGGTTGGCAGAGAGTTTTACCGGACCAAAATTCTATTTTATCAGGACTGGGTGATTGGATGGATTGGAAGATTAATTAATTAATTAAAATGATTAATTAACTAATTAATATGATGAAAATGGTGGATGGATTAATTAATTAAAAAGATTAATTAATTAATTTAAGATTAATTAATTAATTTGGATGAAAGGTGGGTTAAGAAAATGATTGATTTTGGAGAATTAATTAATTAATTAAAATGATTACTTAACTAATTAATATGATGAAAAGGGTGGATGGATTAATTAATTAAAAAGATTAATTAATTAATTTGGATAACTGGTGAATTTAAGAAAATGATTAATTTTACTTTAAAAAAGAGATTAATTAATTAATTAAAAAGATTAATTAATTAATTAATTAATTGAGTGATTAAAAAAGGAGAATTTTAGTTAATTAAAAAGATTAATTAACTTGATTAGGGTGATATAATTAATTAATTAAAAAGATTAATTAATTAATTATAGAGTGATTGGAGGGAGAAGAAGAGATGAATTTGAGGATAACAATATACTTAAATTCAATGGGTGAAGAGAAATGAGAAAATGGGGGGCCTATTTATAGGCAAATAGGATTGAGGGTAGTTTAGATAGTAAAAATGCGAAAAGATAATGAGGGATAGGGCTAGAAAGGGTTGAAAAATTAGGTTAAGGGTATTTTGGAGACTATAAGCTTGTAGTGGGGCCCGCACAGAGCCGCTGGATGGTCTGGAGACACGCTGCTGGGTAGGTCACCGGCGCCGCCCAGTGCCAGCACCTCGGTGGGTGTGCAGTTTGAAGTTTTGCCTTTTATTCGGTCTGATTATGAGATTTTCTAGTCAGTTTTTGAGAGTTACAGAGCTTAGAAAATTAATTGGTCAGTGTCGATAGGTTCAAAATTAATTTTAGAACAATTAAACAATCAGTTTGAGAAAAATCCGGTCAATTTTGAAAAAAATTGTCTGATATAGAAGGTCTTAGTGTTTGAAAATTAAGTATCCTATTGCTAATGTGATCGAAAGTCTATTTTTGGCTCAGGGGCGCTGCCCCCTGTACCCCTGCAAGGGGTGCTGCCCCTTTGATCCCTGCCCGTTAACCAGCTAACGGGATTGTTATGCTGGCTATGCGTAGCGCACTAATTTTAGTAGGTGTCAAGCTGCAACCGAATGATGAGGTGTAAAATTAAGAGTTCACAATTATGTAAATTATTCATAAATTCATTTTAAGCCATTTTATATTAAATTTGATAAACTGATTTTCTTAAAATAAACCGAAAACCTAATCTCCAAATTCTCTTTGGTTTCAAGGCTAGTGATCTTTTCTCTTGGGATATTAATTGGAGTCAATTTGTATTTTTCCCTTAATCTTTTTTCCAAATAAAATAAAATTAAGGTGGCGGCTCTTTTCAAAATCAACTTATCTGAACCCGAGGGTTCCACTGTGAGTTCAAATCCAAATGAGCATTTCGATCCCACTCAGGGGATTGGATCAGTGCTCGGGCGAGGCCTCACAGCTGGTGACTCCACTGGAAACCACCTTCTTTTTAACAAAAGAAATAAGAGGACTACCAATTGGTTTAAATCAAAGTTTGGCACTTTTAATATATAAATGACTTTCATACATCATTTGCATTGGCTCATTGCCTTTCAACCTAGATTTCTTAGGAAAATAACGGATAGAAAGTAGCATTGAGTGGGTAACCCTCCTTAGGTTTATTCACCGATAGTGAAGTCATCCACCCCACGACAAATCTTTTGATCTTTTCAAAGGTGTAACGAGCATACACGTACTGCTGGACCCACACGAGGCTCCTTGACTCACATGCGGTTAGGCATATTGCTGCTCTAGTGTGACGGGTACCTTGTACAAGCCACCCTTACTCTTTTCATGTAATGAACCTAGATCTTGACCTTAGGTTGTAAATACCATAATTACAACCTTGCATCTTTGCATTCTCATGAAATATTTTCCCTATGCACATCATGCATCCATATTGTGTAAGAAAATATGCATTCATCTCTAGTCTAGGTTATACTTAAATTGAAGAAGGGTCACATACTCACTTTTCACTTCTATCCAAGTACCTTCACTTCTAAACAATAAAAACACTCTCATCTCTATCTCAATCACCTTTGCCCTCATAAACCTAAAACCTCATTTCCTTAAGCCTTGGCCTCAAACACCTCTAACCTTAAACACTGTGACCTTAACCTTACCCAAAATGTCTTCATCCTAAACTTTAACCTAAAAACACCTCTACCCTCCTTTTTACACATACCCTGCCAACCTAGCCACAAGACATTATCATTTATAAACCTAATATCCTTGGCCCATTACCTTCAAAACCAATCCATTACCCCCAGATCAACAAATGCCTATAGCCTATACCTAAACCATCAATACACTATCTTAAGCCCAGTACCTTTGGTTCAACCCGATACCTTAAGCCTGAGACCTTGACCTATGCAATCTTAGGAAATCCTCAAAACTTTAAATGAAGTTAGCTCATAACATCAAAGGGAGTCTTTTTCCTTAAAGTTTGTATGCCTATATTCCTGCTTCTTCCTTAAGCACTTACGTTAATTCTTTGATTAGGTTTGTAAGGTACCAATGGCCAACCTGCTTAACATGGACACCCTGACCACACTTATGGCTAGCCTTCTTAAGAAGAATGAAGAGCATTTTCAAACTATCCTAGCTGCTCAACATATCCAATTTGAAGAAAACATGAAGGAACAAAGGTAAGCCATCATTGAGGAAGATCAAACTCTAATTAACCAAGCAAACCTCAATATAAATAATCTTAACCACAATCTGAACCAAACCTATCTTGGAAAACCTACCAATACTCAAGCCCTAAACACCACTACTCACTCTAACTCTTCCTCTCTCCTAGATCCCTTTCAAGGTGGGGAAGTTTTCTCTCAAGATACCAAATTGCTTGTGGATAAACTTAAAGCTATGGAGAAAACCATCAAATCCTTGAAGCACCACAATGGCTTAATTGAAATGGATAGCTTGTTCTTGTTCCCTGATGCCAAGCTTCCTCCTAAATTCAGAATGCCTGAGTTGGATAGATTTGATGGAACCACATGCCCTATAACTCATCTGAAGATGTATATAGGAGCAATGAAGCCTATGGGACTTAGCGATGAGCTCATTCCTTTAATGATCCAAGAATCGCTAACTGGAGCTACTAGGAGATGGTTTCTTTCATTGGATAAGAGCCAAAAAAGAACATGGGATGATATTTGTCATGTCTTTGTTAGATAATATCATTACAACACTGAAGTAGATATCACTAGGCGTGATTTGGAAACCACAAAGCAACTTCTAGATGAGTTCTCCATATTCCTTACTAGGTGGAGGGTTGAAGCTACTCAAATGGTAAACAAGCCAACCGAGCAAGAATAAGTAGATATCATTGTCAAGAATCTACTCTCGACCTATCGAGCCCACTTGTTAACACAACTACCCACCTTCAGAGCTTTGGTTGCAACTGCATCAAAGGTTGAAGATTGCATCCAAAATAAATCATTTCAAGCTAAATTCTCCAATACCAACTTGAATAGTGATGAGGAATCTAGATCCGACTTAACCCTACCTTACCTTTGCCCTAAAAGACATGTCATAGAGTAGTTCAAGTTCAACTAATCTCACTTGTCTGAGGTTAAATTCCAAATCTAAGTCTGAGTCTAAGCCCACACTTCAAAGTCAGAGTCTAAGTTTGAGTTAGAGTCTATCATTTTATTTTATTTTATTTTATTTTGTCAACTATGTTAGTCCCCTTTTTTGTTATCTTATAATAAAGTTTCCTTTATAGTAATGCATCTATATTTTCTTTTCATTATTTATGCATTAACTTTCTTATCTTTCTTGATTTAGTTTGACACGGATGAGCTTAAAAAAAGAAATAAGGAGAAAAAAAAGAGAAAAAAAGAAAAGAAAAAGAAAATGAAGAAAAAAAGGGTAAAGATTAAATCCACCACAATTAGCATAGATCAGAATTTGAGGTGTCCTCATTGTCTCAAATCAACAATCGCTTTTCCAACTCCTGATCAAAGAAGATCAAGATAGTTGAAGCACAAAGAGCAAGTAAATGTAATTGTCTATTGCAAATTAGGTAATCAAATGATGCACCTCAACAAGGAGTGACAAATTCAGAGAAGACCTTTGTCAAACCCAGAATTCAAAGGTAAGAGCCTCTCAACATGAAGAAAAACAACAAATCATGGTGGAATGTTTTCTCCCAAATTTCATTAATCCAAGCTCGCTAAGTTGAAAATCTGAAAGGGTGACTTAGATAAAAGTTAGAACTAAAAAAGAGAGAGAGAAGGAGGGGGAGAGAGAGAGAGAGAGAGAGAGAGAAAGCTTATCCAAGTCATCTTCCCTCATGTCCAAAGTTGTCAAATCATCTTCAATCAATTCATCTTATCTCATGTCTCCAAAGTCATCATTCCTCATTAGAGACTTATTCTTTAAAGTTATGCTATCTTCTATGCCCTTATCCTACAATAGGGGTATGTCTTCCCAAAACATCATCATTTGTTGTCAATCCATCCTGTCGCTTAACTCAAAGAGTTAATAAATATCTCTAGTCTATCACATCCCTATCTCTCATTTAATAACATGATCCCTAATTTGTCTTCTTCCACTACCCCTTTAGCCATTCCTAAGGGCTCTATGTTTTAGCTAATGTAGTCAGTATCTCATCAAGTCAAACTAATTAAGTGTCACTCCAAGAGTCTCTTCAATCTCAAATAACAAGAAAAGCTTGACTTGTTCTTTTCCATGATTCATGCTATAAAAAACAAAACAATACAACCTCTATAATTCTTTTCAAATGTTTCAGCCTACCTTTAAACCATTCTTGAACTTTAATAAATCATATTGTTCCATCCTAAGCCTCATTGGCAAATCATACCATCATTTCCTCAAGCCACATACTACCCTTCTCTTGGCAAAATCTCATCATGGGCAGAACAAAAAATCCCTTGAATCTAGTTTCCTTAGCAAAACCAGAAGTCAAGGCATATCTCCCAAATCCTATCATCCTCAAGTTGATTAAGAAAAACTCAAACTAGTTAAGGCCCATCTCATACCTCTTTGGCAAACATCTCATTATCCTTGAAAGATTAAGCCTCATTGGCAAAACGCATAATCCCTGAGAATTAAAGCCTCTTAAGGCCTACAAACCATTATGACGCAACTATGTCAAAGGGCAAACCCCTATCCATAAGCCTATAGTATCCTTATGATCAAAACCTATAATACCATACCTGAGCCAAAGCTAACCATCCAAAGCAGCCTCATAGAAAATATCCTTAACACCTAGAAGCCTTAACCATGAAGTCCAAATCCAGAAGCCTTAACCATGAAGCCTAAAACCAAAAGCCTTCACTATGAAGCCTAAGTCTAGAAGCCTTCACCATAAAGTGCACTCCTAAAAAGCCTTCACCATGAAGTCCAATCCTAAAAGGCTTTCACCATGAAGCCCATGATCTCCTCTAAGGCAAAATCTAAACTGAGCCTTCCAAATTGATTGCCTAGCTTGACCTTTTGTTTAAGCCAAGATTAGCCTCCTAGGTCTAGCATCGTAGCCTAATCTTTCTAACGTAGTCTTAAGGAAAAATCTGACTAAGCCTTTTGAATCAACTCACCAGAAGGCATAACTTGATCGAGCCTCTAATATGATCTCTTACAAAGCTAAACCAGACTAAGCTTCCAAATGACCCTAGCGAAGGCCAAACCTGACCTAGCCTTCCAAGATGATCCACTCATTCTAAACAATCTTCCCTAAAGCCAAACCAAAAGGCCAAAAGCCAAACCAAAAGGCCATAACTAACCAAGCCAATTGCCAGACTTGAACAAAGACTCTTATATGAACTTCTTTGGAGACAAGCCTGACAAACTGACCTTCCCGAAAACTAAACCTGACTTAACCTTATCATCTCCAAGGACTTAGCCCTTTGATCAAGCTTTCCAATGTAGCCTCATATTGAACCTTCTCCCAAGCAGAACCCACTTAAGCCCAGCCTAACCTCTCCCAGCCGTACCTAGCTTAACCTCCCAAAGTGACTTCATCCTAGGCTGAACTAATAGCAATTGACCAACCAACCTTATAACTGATATACCATTTTCATTTCTAAGCAAACCAAACAACCAAAGACCAAATAACCAAGCTACCTTCCAAAGTGGAGGCATCTTTCTCCTAGAAGCTCAGCACTCTCCTACCAAACTGACCCTTCACAGGTTCAAGGTATCCAATCATTGCATAGTCAGATGCGTTTCACAATAGAACAAGTTGTGAGTCTGACTTTTGAATCAAAATAGATCATCTCTTTGTCGATTCCTACTAGAAAGGGTCATCATCATTCCTACCAAACAGGATCATCTCTTTGCTAATTCCTACTAGACAGGGTTATCATCATTCCTGCTAGACAAGATCATCTCTTTGCCAATTCCTATTAGACAGGGTCATCATTATTCCTACAAAACATGTCTCAAAATTGACTGGACATCAAGCTGGACTTTCCAAAATAGATAGGAACCATTACATTTACCAAATCTCACCAAATCTTCTTTATTCTCAAACATTAAGGCCAAACTAATAGCCTTGATTTAAACTCTCCAACATTAAGATTGAACATATAGTCTTGATTTAAATTCTCTAATATTAAGGCCAGACAGATAGTCTTGATTTAAATTCTCTAACATTAAGGCCGGACATATAGCCTTGATTTAAATCCTCTAACATTAAGGTTGAACAGATAGCCTTGATTTAAATTCTCCAACATTAAGGCCGGATAGATAGCCTTGATTTAAATCCTCTAACATTAAGGTTAAATAGATAGTCCTAATTTTAATTCTCCAACATTAAGGTTAGACATATAGCCTTGATTGAGATTTACTCTAGATCATCTTTACCTCTAACATTAAGGCCGGTCAGATAGCCTTGATTGAGATTTACCCAAATTATCTTTACCTCTAACATTAAGGCCAAAAAAATAGCATTGATTTTAATTCTCCAACATTAAGGCCAGAAAAATAGCCTTGATTGAGATTTACTCTAAATCATCTTTACCTCCAACATTAAGGCCAAACAAATAGCCTTAATTAAGGTTTACCCTATATCATCTTTACCTTCAATATTAGGGCTGAATAAATAGCCCTAATTGAAATTTACCAAGACCATTCTCGCATCTAATGTCAAGGTCAGGCCGATAGCCATTGACAACATCTCATTTTATCCATAAATGTCTAGTAACGATCACCTTGGCATCTATGTGGAGAACCACCCTGTCCCTTTATTAAAATTCTTTCAAAACTTTACCCATAAATGTTTAGTAGTGATCACCTAAATATTCCTATGGTATCATTTTCCATCTATCCTTTACCTATAAAATCAACCATGCTTTTTACCCTAACATGTCTTAATCCTGACTTAGACATCTCTTTGATTAATTTTTTCCATCTCTCATCCTCAGGTTCACTTCATCAAATTACCTTTCTGCTAAGCCAATTCTGATGATGGGGCAGCTATGAATCCTTAATTTTGCACCCTCCAAATTGCATTTGAAATCTTAAAGGTGCTTAGATGTTGTAAACAGACTTCTAGAAGCCAAAATTAAAAAATTGAGAAATGGAGAGCCAAAACCTATCACTTTATGCTTTAGACCACTCTTAGATTATCTAGAATCGAATAACAAGCATAATGCAACTGGAATCGTGAAAAACGAATGAGAAACAGGTGAAAACAGACTAAAATTGCAAAACAAGCGAAGTTAGGCTTAGAAACTATAGAAGGCCCTGCGGCTACCTCCAAAGCCTCTATGGCTGTTGCAATATGCCCAATGACTGTTGCTAATGCACCTACCGCTGTCACAGGGCTCCTAGTAGCAACAGTCGTGTTTTTCCATATTTTTTCAATTTTTCTTCATTTTATGCAGCTATCCCATTTTAGAAGTGCATGAAACTTTCCCCTAACTTTTCCCCTATATATAGGGGTCCTCCCACTCCTTTTTTTTTTTTTTTTTTTTTTTTTTTTAATTTTATCATATCACACTTTTGGGATGGATGGTCCTAGGGCATGGGTGGCCATAAGGGCATTGAAAACTCATAGAACCTCTCTACCTGCTATCAAAACCATATAGTGTCAAGTAAATTAAGCTGCAAATATCACATCCACCATGCCTAAGACCGTAACCTGAATTACAATAATCATCTCATAACACAATTCTATGAGCATTCTTCTTAATGATCATCATTGATATTTATCAATTAATTCATACATATTTCTCATCCTTACATAAACAAAATTGTATTACAAATAAAACATCAATTTCTATAGAGCAACTAACTATAACATACATGTACAAGCATATAAATAACATACAACATCTTCTTAGAAACTTCTACTTTAACATATATGCCATCTCTAAGCAGACTCTTACTTCAGCTTGAACTAATCGCTCTTAAATCTCTTGTAGAAAAATTTGGGAAAAAGAGAGTGAGTTTATGACTTAATGAGTAAAATATTTATGTTACAATAGTTCAAGTGGCTCAGGTTCAAGTTTTGATAACAAGGATAACATTTGGCTGACTTATATATATGTAAACATATTATTTAATAAAGGAGATGAATGACAATGAATATCAATAATATATTTAAATCTTTATATTGAATAGCATATAACATATATTATTCTTGAAATTAATTATCAAATGTCAACAACTATTTGTAGTTTTTGAAAGTTGAGTCTATATAACAAATACTTTAATAAATTTGAAAATTACCATTTAAATACGAATAATTTGCAAATACACTTCAAATACAAATTCAGTAACTAACCATAGTTTCAAATATACTTTCAATTAAATAGTAACACATTTCAAATAAGATTTCATATAATTGATAATAGATTTTAAATACTTTCCTTAAATAACTAATAACTTGAAATTCGATTCAAATACAATTGTAAATACAACTTATGAAATATGTTTCAAAACTTCTTTTATCTCATAATTATCTTTAAAATCTTTTACAATAGATGAGAGAGGATTTTATCCTTATTTTCTCATCAACATTACAATAACGGCAGCTCTTCTTATAGAGCATTTGCCATATATCTTGTACTACCTCATAAAACATCATTCATAAAATACTATCATACCATATCATTAGCAGAAATTTGGTCTACAATAGATGGATATGGATTTGATCCATACATCTCAATAGAATTACAATAATGGCAGAGGCTCTTCTTACAGAGCAATATAATACTTTTTATGCTAGGTGGGCCAGGCCAAGTGGCTAGGATAATACCTCCTCCTAGCTGGAGTCACTATAGTGTATACTGCCTAGTGTTCCCCATACTAGATAAGGGGATCTCTGTTTGAAAATTTGAAAACCAAAAAAAAAAAAAAACTTTATAAAACATATAACAATGCACTAGCATATAACTTCCCATATAAGGAAAAACAATAAAATATCACATATCTTATAAGAGAATTTAATAAATTTAAATACTCACACAGGAGATTGTAATTATTCATATAAAATACTTCAACACTCATCAATAGCAAACTCATTTAACACTTATAAACTTATTAGTGACTATTTTAGTAAATACGTTATAACTTTTAAAATCATAATAAACATATATATGTAGTTCAATCATATTATCGAGAGGAAATCGAATAGTCATATATGTATTGCAACAAGCACATGGAAGAAACTTTTATGAACTTATTATTTAGGATTCTCATAGCAATTAGGAAGCTCAAACGAATGTAAATTTCCATACAAGGTGGTTTAAAAATAACATGGTTTTCAATATTAGATTCGCAATAGAAAATAGGATAGTAATTACTCACCTTTCTTGCTATATCCTCTAGTTAGGTTCAACCCATCTCCATTTGTACTCAAATCATCTTTTCCTTAACTCATCTGTGTCTACACGAAAAATCTCAAATCACATATCAATTACGATTCAATTCTTTATTTGATACTCTCATAATCTATTCATGGAATCTTAATCAATTAATCCTCTATAAATTATTCTTATATATTTTCTATAATTCAAAAGAAAATTTGGCAACATTTCCCTAAAAATGGGCTAATCCCCCTGAAAATCAATAATTTCAATTCAATAGGCATCACAATACAATTGTCTAACCCGGACCTCCAATATAACAACTAATCCCATATGCTATCTGATCTTAATATTTAACTAAAATAATCTAAAAGTTCATATAAAAGTACGAGTTCATCATATATAAGGAAATTCATTAATTATATAATTAATACCTCATATCATACAAATTCGTAAAAATACTTTAAATTAGTTTAACCCTATGATCATATATACTATAATCATATAGTAACTAATATACATATATTTAAGAAAATACATAAATAACTTTCTTATTATTTAATGAAACCGATAATAAATCTATATACAACTATTATTAACAAATTCATAAAATTCATACAATATTGTGTCATTTGCTTAATAAAATTATTTTAATATTATTTATGTAATAAGTAGCTATATATATATATTTACTAACAATTTAAAGGAAATTCATATAATTTAATAATATTCAACTATATAATTAAAAGAAAATCATTAACAATCTAATTTTGTTTTAAACAATTTCTATACAATTTAATATCGATTTTTATTTATCAAATTAATACTAAAAAAACTAAATATAAACAATTTAATAATTTTTCAAAAATTTAAACATCATAATTAATTTAATGGAAATGCGTTCTATGCTTACCAAAATTGAATTCTCAAAATCTAGCTTCAGACTCAGATTTTACGCGAGAATGACTCGTTGGAGGTCTCTATCACCATGGCGAGCAGGGCTGCGCGTCAGTGACGCGCTGCTGTGTTGAAGGTGGCAGATGAAAGTGAGGTTGATGCTATTGTGTTCATCTTGATGCCAGGAGCACGGATATGTCCACCACTCACTGCCACGGTCCTCCATTTGGCCGAAAAACGCCTCTAAAATTTCATTGGCTTAACTTTTGATCTTCTTCTCTAGTCATCCTCAGCCAACAAGACAGGTATCAAAGTGAAGCCCATGATGAGGTTGTTCCAAAGCCACTAGAATTGCCCTCATTTGCCGCTAGAATCGCTGAAAATTGTGGTTTGAACCTTTAGCGTTGGTGAGACTTTATCGTGCGCGTTTGGTATCGTCTGCCACCCCTTCTCGCTGCTGCTGGTTTCATCATAATTGCCGAAGGTCGATGAGTGGCTGGGTGGTGGCGATGCAGTCCACTGCCAGTCGGAGCTCATCTCACCCGTCTCTCTCTCTCTTGGCTCCATCTCTCCCTTCCTCTCTTCCCGACTCTGCCTTCTATTTCTCTTTTTTTTTTTTTTTCATTTTTCTATTTATACACCTAGACAACATATATTTTCTTTCATTTTATATATATAAACTCTTAATAATTTATACAATATATTCTACAATTATTTCTCTACTAATATTACTATTATTATTATTATAATCTCTATTATTATTATTATTATTATTATTATTATTATTATTATTATTATTATTATTATAACCAAACAAAATAATATATTTTTATTTCACAATACTTTCAAAATTAAAAATAATTAAATTTACATGAAAATATTTTCTTAAACTATATGTTATTTTATTTTTATCACAAATATCATTATTAATAATATTTTTATTTATTTTCCTTTTATAATCATTTTTAATAAAAATTATCTTATTAAGCCAAAATTTTCTTAGTATTTAATTTCTTAAAAATATTCTCATTTCCTAAATTTATCGAAAAATTATCGAATTTCTTATTAAAATGGAAATTCATAAATTATGGAAAAATTGGGTTGTTAAATTTTTTATCACCTCTTAGCCTCTTGGTTTGCTTGATCAGCCTTTGCATTAAGCAAACCATCTCTACAAGTATGGTCTGAAAGGAATGAACTTTTTAGTTTAAAATTTTATTTGGGCACTGTTTCAAGGTAGCTCTCCTCAAATAAGTCCGAGGAGGTCCTAATAATGCTGTCCAAGTCGCCGTTCGAAGGTTGCATTTCGTCGAGCCGAGAAGGTGGAATTGCAATCAGCTTATTCACTTCATCCACTCTACGTCCCTAAGCCTCATCTTTGTAAGGTATTTATTTTCTTTTTTTAATTATTTTCTTATTTTGTTTTGTTTTAATTTTTGTTTTGTGTTGTTTTAGTGCTTCTTTTGCTTTATACTGTTTGTTTGTTTTGTTATTTTTCCTTAGAATTGCTTAGATTGTTCTTTTCATTTATTCTTTGTATGTTTTATCTTTTTCTTTCATTATTTTGAGGTATGTTAATTAGAATATTATTTAATTAACTATGTAAACGATTTGAATTGTTGCATCAATTTGTTAATTAAAACCTGACCTAATTAACAACTTGGTAATCAATCTAATTTAATTAATCAGCCCACCTTTCAATCAATGAACTGAAACATGATAAAATGGCTAACCTAAACTAACCCCTTCTTAAAAAGGGCGAACTATGTGGATTTTAATTCCCATTCAAAGGGATATGTAGGCTTGGTTATTTAAAGCATCAAATCCAATTAAATAAATAATAATCCTTCTCTTGCATATTCTTTTATGTATTAGTTCTTTTCTTTGTGCTACTCACTTTTAGTTTGTTTTCTTTATTATTATGTTGGTTTTGTTCCTCTTTTTCTTTATTTTCCTTAAATTATTGCTTTGGAATTATTTTGGGGAATTTGTGACTTCCCTAGAACCCGTAAGGGCTAGAGGAAGCATCCCCTATTCTGGTTTTAAATTGTAAAGTTAATTCCTTTACTTTTTTGCTTTAAATGTATATTTGTCTATTTATTTATTCATGTATTATATAATTGCTCATGTATTATGTAAGTTATTCATAAAATTTATTTTAAGTCATTATCTTAAATTTGCAAACTAATTTTCTTAAAATAAATTGAAAACCTTGTCCCCGAATCCTCTTTGATTTCGAGGCTAGTGATATTTTCTTTTGGGATATTAATTGGAGTCAATTTGGATTTTTCCCTTAATTTTTTCCCAAATAAAATAAAATTAAGGTGGCAACTCTTTTCAAAATCAACCTATCTAAACTCGAGTGTTCCACCATGAGTTCAAAACCAATTGAGCATTTCGATCCCACTTAATAGATCGGACTGGTGCTCGGGCGAGGCATCACACAGTGCAATAGGACTCTACGGCAATGGGCCCATTTTTGCCCATTTTCACCTGTTCTTGCTCGTTTCTCATCCATTTTTCACTATTCCAGTTATGTTGTATTCGTTACTCAATCCTAGATGATTTGAAGGGGTTCAAATATCAAAAAGACATGTTTTGATTTTCCCATTTTGAGAGTTTTCAGCTTTTAGAGGTTTGTTTACCAAGTCTAAGTGCTTCTAAGATTTAAGTGCATATTGAAGGGTGCAAAATTTAGGGTTCACAACACCCAGGTGCTACCAAAATATATCATGACATAAAAAGTCTCTACTGGTATCCTAAAATGAAGGGATATGTGGTGAATTTCACAGCTTCGTGCCTCACTTGTCAACAAATGAAATTTGAGAACCAAAGACCCTTTGGATTACTTCAGGAGATAAGACTACCAGAATTGAAGTGGGAATACATCACCATGAACTTTGTAGTGGGATGCCTAAGACTGCAAAAGGATGTGACTCAGTGTAGGTTGTAGTGGATCGATTGACAAAATCAACGCACTTCATTGAGGTAAGGACTACGTATTCGGCAGCATAATATGCTCAAATCTATACTGGACAACATGCAACCTTAATGCAATCATTGATGCGGTTCATAATACATGATTAATGATGTTGATTTCATAATGCAAAACTTGATGCATATAGACAGACACACTGGACACAAGTATAGAGTCCAAAAATAATAAACTTCTAAAATTGCTTTTAAAATTACGTTTTAATATCACTTATAATTTTTGAACTTATTTACATAATCAAATCAGATCTAGAACATTTTATCTCAAAATCATTTAAACATTTGCATTAAATCATTTTATACCCTTGTAGATTAAGTCCTCGTGGATCCTCAAATTCATAGTTTAGATGACCTTAGCATCTTATCATTTCATAAACCCTCAAATCCTTGCACTCTGATTGTACCATATACACTTAAAAGAATCTTCATTGCTAAAGAATCTCTACTAGCATCATACTTATCCTTTTATCATAATCACAAGTCTAAGAACATTCATCAAATTCATCACATCATACAAAGCAGACAACATATATAACAAACACACTAACAAACTTCATTAATATCATTAACTCATAACAACATAACGTTAACGTTGAATTAGAAGCAAAGGAAACTCAAGAAGACAATTAGGAATCCTATACTTCGCGTGTTACAGAAACAAGGAACATTTATAACTTCCTTAACTTTAAAATACTAGAGGTCATAGGATCTTTGCTCTAATGCCAAGTTTGTCATGACCCGAACCTAAGGGCACGTGCATTAGGACACGAGTGATGCATGTGGCTATCAGTGCCTCGTAGTAAGCCTGACATCACACTAAATGATAAAACTACAACACAACAGGGCTATGGGCCCACATGTCAAGCAAAACCAACTAAACATTAATTCAAATCAAAGCCACATTGGACTATTAACTCAATCATCTTAAAAATATCAATTAACATATTATTAGATCCTACTTAACAAATAATTTCTTAACTTAGAATATATATAACTAACAATTAACTAGAATACAGATAATAGAGGTAACATTGCAGAGTTCTACAATTATGATACAATTATACAAATATCTTTCACAAACTCAACACTTAATATAGAACACTGCCGAAAAGACAAAGGCAACATAAATCAATTTAAAACTTCTTCGTAAGCTCATTCCACAATTTTGAAAGATAAATTGGATAGGAATGAGCATTCGACTCAATGAATGATACTAGCCAATATATAGCAACATGATGTCTAAAAAAATATGTCTAATAGTCATGTTGATACAATGTCTCATAGAAGTAAACATATCACATATGCAGACATAAATGGAATACGGTCCATAGTACCACACTAAACCTCAATATGGGGAGCCGATCCCCTTATCCTGACTCTTTGAATCCAATACTATTTCTTAACAAACACAAGGGGTCCTAGCCATCACTTGCCAATGCCACACAGCATCGACCAGACTGGTCGCAGCGGGGCGATGAGCAGGCCTCAGCTATTAGCCACCAGTCCTAGCTCATTTTATCTCAACCATCATAAATAGATCCACTTTCCTAAGTGGTGTTGTATCCTCCTAATCCCATTTGCCAACTACAACCATTATGCAATAACGAATATCAATTCATCAACCATAATCAAATGTTAACATGCATCTATGCAATAATAATGGATAATATACATATATATACATAAAATGAATGCAAATGCATGAAAAGAAAAGGATAATATATTAGGGAGTATCACTCACCTAGTTGATGACTCATCTGACCCACTGCCCTTTGAAGTGTGACCCTTGATGAAAGAAGGATGCTAGAGTGTAACAACCTACACCTATCCTAGGAGTTCAGTGACAAATTACTTGAATTTAGAATTATTATATCTAAGTGTGTGCTTTTATGAAAATTCATGTGTTATATGATTAATGAGTATGTGGCATGTTAGATGAGTTTTAGTATGCATAATATGAATTATTATTATGGAATAAGTGATTTATATGAAGTTCATATGCATAAAATAATTTATTTCAAATAAAATGAATTTCCATGCATAAAGCGATTTTTAAGCATAAAATAATTTTTATGAGTATTTTTAAAATATATTTCAATAAATAATTTGGGAGGAATGTCAATGAAAATAATAAAAAAATATTTTATTTTTGATTACCAATAATCAGCCCATAAATTAAGTAATAGGCCCAACTCACCAAAAGCCAACTACACCAAAACACTCGTAACCTAGCTCATTAAGGGTAAACTTGGAAATTTCATCCAAAACCCTAATATTTAAGCTAAAATTCGGCCCATGAGTTTATAAAGCCACCATTTTGTTTTCTATCATATTCACAAAAATTCTCTCAAAAATATTCTCTCAACCAAAATTCACATAGTGCTTTCAAACCTTGCGATTTCGCAACCGTTTTCGTAAGTTTTTCTTTTCTATCAATATATTATTTGATTTTTATGAAACTAATCATGATAACATTATTTTGGGCTATTTATTTACTATTTTTATATTGATTAAATTCAGCCTAGGTGAATTCTTGAAAGAGAAATCGATTTTTCACTGAAAACACAACCCTCTCTACTCAAATTCTCCAAAGGTGAACCCTAAAACACAAAATTTGAACTTTCATGCATAAACACAAGCGGGGCTGCTGATTTGCACATATTTTTGTTTTAAACTAATTTTTGTTGTGTTTAGATAAAAAAAATATTGATTTAAATCATATTTTTGTATATTACTATAATGATCGGAAAACACCAAAAAGCAAGAGAACTTATGATTTTTACTCTAAACCCTAAAATTGGAATTTTCATGCATATGGATTACCTATGGCTGCCAATTCCTATATTTTGATGTTCTAAAATAATTTTTGTCATGTTCACATGAAAAATATTAGTTTAAATCATGTGTTTAAATATTACTGTAATAATCGAAAAGTATCGAAAATAAGAAAGATTCATAGTTTTCATCCTAGAACTTAAAGTTGAAAAATTTTCATGCATATATATTTATATAAGTGCCAATTCATATATATAAATATTCTAAAATGATTTTTGCCATGTTTACATGAAAAATATTGGTTTAAAGCATGTGTTTGCATCTTACTGTAATAAACGGGAAGTGCGAAAAGTAAGAAAGTTCATAATCTTCCTTGATTGTATAATTAGGCCTACATTGGGAATTCAATCCCAATGTCTATAATTTTTATATGATATATTTTAATGATTATTTACATGTATACATGAATGATAAATGATTTTATTGCATATTGGTTGAAGAAATAACTCTAGACAAGTCTAGAGATAATAGGGTATACTTAGGGTTTCCTAACCATATTTCTATGACGTGATTAATATGTTTATGTAATTAAGTGATATGAGAAATAAGTTTTATGATGAGTTAATAATGAGTTAATAATCTTAAATGGATGATGAGATTGATTGTACGAATTGGTCATAAGAGATAAGCATGATACTTGAAAGGTTACCTGTTAAGTTAATATATATGGAAGGTGTTAAGTGTACTAAGTTGGATGTTAAATTGAATTGATATTAAGATCATTATATATTGTATTTGGCTTTAGAAAAGTCTTAATATGAGTTATAATGTGTTTTCATATGGGCCTATAATGGCAAAGTATGCAAGACTTTGAAAGTCAACATGTTATGTGCAAGTAATGAGTGCACTTCTAAGTGCAACTCCAAGTTTATGTGAATGTTCTATGTGCGTGGGATAGTTATGGGATAGGATAACATGATGATTAAACAAATGCTAAGTATTGAATTGTAATGTATGATAGAGCTTGAAGATTATTAGAACTTTGAGGGCTACAAGTACTAGGAGTAAAGGAACCACAAGGTGAGTAAATATTATGTTCAAGTTTCAAGTATAAGTTATCATAGTATGGGAACCTTTGAAATTCTTGAAACCCAAGTTCCTTTCTATCCTAAATTATAATTATATGAATTCTTTGTTAAGCTTGGGTTGCCAAAGGACAATTGGTCCAAAACCATTTTTGAATATCCAATGATAATAAAGAACCTTTGTGATTATTGACCTAACTTATGATCTTTTTGGAACCACACTATTGTGTATCTTTTGTTCAATAAGCTAAACTTCTATTACTACCATTTTACATGTGATTTTATTCTTCAATGCTATTGCTACCTCTCCTTTATGTTACTAGTGGATAAGGCAGCAGCCTTCACTCTATATTATGTTATAAGTGGACAAGGCAACAACCTTCACTCTGTATTATATTATGAGTGGACATTAAGTTAAGAATGGACAAGGTAGTAGTCTTCATTCTGTATTGTGTTATGAGTGGATAAGGTAGCAGCCTTCACTTTGTATTATGTTAGGAGTAGATAAGGCAGCAGCTTTTACTCTATATTATCTTACGAGTGGATAAGGCAGCAGCCTTCACTCTATATTATGTTACGAGCAGACAAGGTAGCAGCCTTCACTCTATGTGTTATGAGTTATAAGTTTGATTTCTGTGAACCTTGTTAAATTACAAACTATGAGTCATGACCTATGAATCATGAACTACGAGTTATAAGCTATGAGCCCTTTTTAAGGAATATATGTTATTGTATAAGCTATATTGTTTACTCATTGATATCATCTATCTCACCCCTTTTCTTTGTGTGGTTACAGGTGAGCATTATGAGGAGACAAGGTGATGGATCAGGCAATCTACTCCGCTTAGGGAATTCCTTGTCCAAAGTTTATTAGCATGCTGTCATATGAAGAGTCTTTTTAGATGCTCCGGGAGTTTTATTTTTGTAATATTATTTATTTGATAAATTACTTGGAATCTTAAATATTCTTTTCATATGGATTGTATCTAAAAGTATTTTCTTTAAATTATGCTTCCGCTAGTTAAAGTTTTCCTTATTATTGGATAATTAAGTTAATGCATGAGGTTTTGGTAAGATCTTAGGCAATGTTATGGTATGCATGAGTGGGTTCTATGGGCGTGAGTGACCTTATGTCTCTCTATGTTCTAGGACCATCATATCTCTAAAAATTAGGATGTGACACAGAGATAATAGACGATATAGTTAGAAAAAGGATGACTTGACGATCAAGATAACTAAACGACTCTAGAGATTCTTGCCTGAATTTCCATAAAATCTCTCATAAACTAGGATATTACCCAATAACAACAGAGAAAACAAATATTTCTTAAATAATCTCAACAATCAACACAACCCAATACAACACCAACGACCCCTCGTGGGTCCTCCCATCACCACAAACAACTCAACAAAAAGCATAACTAAGTCATAACATTATCAATTATTAATTAAATTGAATAACACAATTTAAATCAAATTACTACTCAAATAATCAAAATTCAAGAGTTTTGGAATTTCTCTCACAATGTTCGATTGAACATAAGTTGAGAATCGCATTAGAACGATAAGACGGAGTTACTAGATCTGCTCCATGCACCACCGCCAAGTACAGCCATTAGAGTACCACTGGCTGACCCTGCACTGCTGTTGCCAGTGGTGGATCAACAATCTTCACACCATCAGGTTCGCCTCAATGCCAGGATCTCAAAAACCAAAACCACTTGCCTCCTCTCGTTGGTATCTCACCGGAGAACACATTGAAAACTTCAGCCTTTAATTCTTTGATCTCGACTTCCCACAACTCTTAGAGGACAAGATAGGTACCAATTTAAAGCTTAGGACAAGAGGATCACAATACCACCAAGATCACTAGAAAACACCTCTAAAATTGGCTAGAATCGCTGTTGGAAGCTTTGATCACCAGAAATTCTTCTCTCTTCAAGTGTGCCATCGTTCACTACCCGATCAAGGTGCTGTCGCTACCCTTAGAGTCACCGAATGGTAGGCTAGTTGCTGGTGGTGGTGGTGCAGCCATCACTGGCCGAAGAATACCCAGCTAGACTCCCTCTCTCGGTCTTTCTCTCCTCCCTCTTTGCTTCATTTTGCTTCTCCCGTTCTGTTCCTTCCTTCAACCAACAGCTGGCTGATTGGTCGACTTAGGACCAATCAGCTGCTGCCCACTCCCAATTTTATTTGTTTCCTTTTTTTTTTTTTTTGGTATCAAGCAACCAAATTACAAAATCACATCAATCCTGCCCAAGATCATAACCTAAATCACATCACCATCTCATAATACAATTCTATGCACATACACCATCATCGATATTTATCGATTAATTCATACATATTTCTCATCCTTACATAAAAAAAATTTATTACAAATAAAACATCAATTTCTATGGAGCAACTAACTATAACATACATGTACAAGCATATAAATAACAAATAGCATCTTTAAAGATACTTCTACTCATATGTCATCTCCGATCGAAATTCATACTTCAACTCGGACTGATCATTCCTAATCTCCTGTAGAAAAATTTAGGAAAATGGGAGTGAGTTTATGACTCAGTGAGTAAAAATCATGTTACAATAGTTCACATGGCTCGGTGTTCAAGGTTTGTTAACAAGGAGAACATTTGGCTGACTTATATATATATATATAAACATATTAGTTGATAAAGAAAATGAATAACAATGATGACCAATAACACTTTTGGAAATTGAAATCAAGCTTCAATAACATATTTAAATCTTTATATTGAATAGCATATAATGTATATTATTCTTGAAATTAACTATCAAATATTAGTAACTCTTTATACTTTTGATAGTCAAGTTGTATAACAAATACTTTAATAAATTTGAAAATTATCATTTAAATACGAATAATTTGCAATACACTTCAAATACAAATTCAAGAAATAATTTATGAAAACTTTACAAAGATTCATAATAGAATTAATTCGTTATATAATTATACAAGGTACATAAAAAGCTTTTTGTAATCTCATAACTCATAGTAAATATTGTATAAACCATATAATTTTGCTCGTGATAAAACATGTAAAACTGAGAATAGAAATTGGCTCGTAATCTCGTAATAGGCTCATAATATTTCTCATGATAGCTCGTGATAAACATGAGATTGATCAAGTCCTATGGCTAGGAATTTATACTCCTCCTAGCAAGATGTCAGATATTATACCCCATCCATGTGTACAATGTGCACAATGTCCGATGATTTACCCCTCATTGGTCAGGGGATTTCTACTCATTCAAAGTCACAATAATCACATAATAAAATCAATATGAGCTCGTAATAAATACAAAATACATCAAATTAGTCTCGTAATAAATATTTATAATCAATACATTTCAATACTTGAAATTCATTAAATATTCTAGTAATCTCGTAGTCTTGTAATGATAATAAATCTCATAATACATCATCAAAACTCGAAACTTATAAATCATTTTAGAAAACTTAGAATGTAGTAATAAAATCTCAAAGTAAAATATATATAGTTTTCTTATAGACATATTGTTGAATATATAGAAATACTCAAATTTAATATAGATGGATGATTGAATAAAATTCACATATAAGATGATTGGAATTTATAATAGAACTCATGATCAATATGAAATTCTAGCATATTAAAATGCATTTTCAAGGTGGTTAACAAAGAATAATGGCTCATGATTTCAAGTAGTAACAATAATAGTATATTAATCACTCACCTTTCTCGCTATATCCTCCAGTTAGTTTCAATTCATCTCCATTTGTATGCAACTCATCTTTTCCTCAACTCATTTCTGCCTGCACAAAAAATCCTGAATCATATATCGACTACGATTCAATCCTCTATTTGTTACTCTTATAATCAATTCATGAAATCTTAATCAATTAATCCTCTATAAATTATTCTTATATACTTCCTATAATTCTAATGAAAATTCAACAGCATTTCCCTAAAATTGGACTAATCCCCTGAAAATCAAGAATTTTAATTCAATAAGCAGTACAAGTTAACTGTCCAACCCGCACCTCCAATACATCAAATGATCCTATTCGCCAATTTCATTTTTCATTATCAAACTACTATCCAACCAATTCAACCTAATCAATTCCGATATCACATCTCACTTTAATCTTTCAATTTATTAGCAATGTACTCAATACTCATATGAATAATATTTATCTCAATTTAATTATCCAATTTAGCTATTTAATTTGTAATAAACTATTTACTTAAATTCTTACAAATAAATTCATAACCACTATCTATATATAATTATGAGTTGAGATTTATACCATACAACTCGGTTTAATGAGTTGGAGCTTCTGTCCAAAATCATTAACTTCAAGGGTTGCCAAAATTTGATCGCCGAAAAATTCCAACGATGACCAAATCATGATCTAAAGATACCAACAGTTAGCGTACGATGTGATGAGTCCAAATATATCCTTCACTTTCTCTCACTGGCTGCCGTTCTACTAGAAAATGGCCAAAATCCCTTAATTTTCCAATTCACTAATCTCCTTCTCTGGTCATCCTTAGGTGACAAGCCATGTATCAAATTGAGCTCGTGATGAGGTCGTTCCATATACACTGAAATCGCCGAAAATCATGATTTAAATTTTCGACGCTGGCCAGACTTCGCCATGCGCATACACCACTGTTCGTCACCCTTTCCCGTCATTGCTGCTTCCATCTGAGTCGTCGGAGCTCGAGGAAGGTCGGGCCGGTGGTGGTGCAGCCCACCGCTGGCCGGAGCTTAGCTCAACCGCCTCTCTCTCTCTCGGCTCTCTCCCTTCCTCTCTTCCCCACTCTGCCTTTTGTTTCTCTTTTCTTTTCTATTTATTAACATACATATATATATATATATATATATATATATATATATATATATATATATATATATATATATATATATATATATATATATATATATATATATATATATATATATATATATATATATATATATATATATATATATATATATATATATATATATATATATATATATATATATATATATATATATATATAATTTCCCTTTTCTCATTTTATATACATAAATCCTTAATAATTTATAGAACATATTCTATAATCATTTTTCTACTAATATTAATATTTTTAATATTATCATCATCTTTATTATTATTATTATTAAAAACCAAAAAAAATAATATATTTTTATTTCACAATACTTTCAAAATTAAAAAAATAAATTTATATGAAAATATTTTCTTAAATTATATTTTATTTTATTTTATCACTAATATCATTATTAATAATATTCTTATTATTTTCGTACTCTTTTTTAAATTAACCATACAATATTAAATCGAAAATCTTTAATACTTAAATTCGTAAAATATTTTCATTCCTTAATTTATCCAAAAATAATCCTTTTTCTTATTGAAATGAAAATTCATAAACTTATAAAAAAATCGGGTTGCTACAGTTGGAATCGCTTAATTCCGATCAAAATAAAAGTTATTTAAAATTAGCAAATGATATACTAAATCAAAGCTGGAATCATGAGGAGTTCAACCATACCAATTTCATCATAAATAGAGATCAAAAACAGCCAAAAATGGTTTAGAAAGTCACAGCTGCAAACCTTTGGACGGCGAGTGCACTGCTGTCTGGTGGCTATTGGCAACGGGCTTCTACCAGTTGACTGGTTGGCTGGCGTTTTCCCACTAGTATGGCCCGTATTAGTTGGTGGTGGCCGGAAGGCTATGGACTAGAGATGCAACTCTCTCTCTCTCTCTTTGTTCGGCTCCCTCTTTGCTTCTCTGTCTGTCCAGTTTCTTTCTTTTTCTTTTTTTTTTCCAATTTCTGTTTATATACATATACATATATAATCTCTTTTCCATCCTACATATATATATATTCCTAAAAATTTATAAAAATATTATTATTATTATTATTATTAACCAACAAAATTATATTTTTATTTCATAATATTTTCAAAATTAAAATAATTAAATTTACATGAAAATATTTTCTTAAACTATATGTTATTTTATTTTTTTTATCACAAGTATCATTATTAAGAACATTTTCATTTTTTTTATTTTATACTCATTTTTAAATTAACTGTATGATATTAAACTAAAAATTTTTAATACTTAATTTCTTAAAATATTTTCATTCCTTAACTTATCGAAAATGATCATTTTTTTTATTAAAATGGAAATTCATAAATTATGAAAAATTGGGTTATTACAAGTAAAGGCTCTTCTTCCAGAGAAATACCATACTTCTTACGCCATGCGGGCCAGGCCAAGTGGCTAAGATAATACCTCCTCCCAGTTGGAGTCGATACAGTACGCACTGCCCGGTGTTCCCCACATCGGATAAGGGAAACTATGCTTGAAAATTCAAAAACCAAATAAAAATAACTTTATAAAACATATAACTTATAATACTTCATTAATTTATAAATTTCTTTACAGGGTATTGAAATAACTATTGAATCACATAAAAAGATTTTACTAAATTGAGTGCTCACTCATAAAAATAAATAAAGATATTTCAATAATTCATCAACAAGAAAAACACTTACAAAATCAGAATGAAGTCATTAATGATAATTTTGATAAGTGCCTTTTTTTTTTTAAACTTTAAACTTTAATGAACATATATAGTTTTGCGAAAGTATATAAAAGGAACTTCTATGACCTTATCCTATAAAATTTCAAAAAAATTATATATATATATATATATATATATATATATATATATATATATATATATATATATATATATATATATATATATATATATATATATATATATATATATATATATATATATATATATATATATATATATATATATATATATATATATATATATATATATATATATATATATATTTAATAGACATATTCGGGAGGTCTTTCAATCAAATAAGACATTATAAATTTGGCATAAATAGAAGCTAGAGTAATTGGGATTTTAGAAGAACTTGGACACCATTTTTGGATCTATAGAAGCTTTCATATAAGGTAGTTCAAAAACACATGAGGTTTCGATAACAATTTCGCAATATATAGAAAGACAGTAATTACTCACCTCTTCTTGCTATATTCTTCTGGCTAAGTTCAACCTCAATTTGCACGTAACTCATCTTTTCCTTGACTCATTTCCGCCTACACATAAAATCCCAAATCACATATCAACTACGATTCAATCCTTTATTTGTTATTCTTATAATCTATTCATGGAATCTTTATCAATTAAATCCTCTATAAATTATTCTTATAGATTTCCTATAATTCTAATGAAAATTCAGCAGTATTTTCCCTAAAATTGGACTAATCCCCTTGAAAATCAACAAACATCCTAACCTAACAAGCATCAAAATTCAATTGTCTAGCCCAAACCTCTAATACATCAAATAATCCCATCTATCATCTTATTCATAACTTAATTTCATTTATTACCTACAATAATAAAGTTATTGAAATCTTTATAAAAATATTCCTTTTTAGTATTTGGTTAAAATAACTTAAAACTCGTGTAAAATATAAACTCATAACTTATAGAGAAATTCATCGATTATAATACTTTTTATTTCTCATTAATTATTTGCTTATAATAATACTCATGAAAATATTTGAATTCAATTAACTATGTACTTGAAAATTATATGAGTTATATCCTTATATATATCAAAAGAGGATTAGTTAAATAATTTAAACTCTACTAAAAATCAATTTAATTTATCATAATCATATATATATATATATATATTAAAAGAAGCATTTAAATAACTTATTCCATATTTAATGAAATTTGTTAATCAAATCGTATAAAATTGGTCTAAATAAATTCATAAAAATCATACAATTTTATTTTCACTTGCTTAATAAAATTATTTTAATATTATATATGTAATAGTTAACTATATATATATATATATATATACACTAATAATTTACAAGAAAGTTCATATAACTTACTAATATTCAACTATATAATTAAAAGGAAATCATCAATGATTTAATTTCATTTTAAACAATTTTTATACAATTTAGTAATGATTTTTACTTATCGAATTAACACTAAAAACAACTAAATATAAACAAACTAATCAATTTTTAAGCATTTAAACACTAGGATTAACTTAACGAAAATGTTTTCAAGGCTCACCGGAATCAAATTCTCACAATCTAGTTTTGGAATTGGATTGTACGCAAGAAGAACGACCCACTGGAACATCTCTGTCAACGTCCACACACTAGCGACCATTCGGAGATACGCCACCGTTGAAGGTGGCGGATAGAGGGGGAGTTGATGTTATTTTGTTTGTCTCAATGTTAGGAACTTGAATATGCCCCCCACTCACTGCCACGCTCCTCTATTATGCAGGAAAACGCCTTAGAAGATTCGGTGGCTCAACTTCCAATCTCCTTCTCTGGTAATCCTTAGTTAAAGAGCCAGGTATCAAATTGAAGCCTATGACGAGACCATTCTATAGCCACTAGGATCGCCTTCATCCGCCTTCAAAATTGCTGAAAATCATGATTTGATCTTCGGCGTCGGCAAAGCTTTGTCTTGCGTGTACATCATCGTTCACCATTCTTTCTCGCCGCCTCTGCTTCCCTCGTGGTCGCCGAACCCCAGGCTTCCCTCCGGTGTAGGAGGTGTGGTCCATTGTCTATCGAAGCTCGTCCAAACAACTCTCTCTCTCTCTCTCTCTCTGTCACTCTGTCTCTCTTCCTCTCTTCCCTCCTGATCTATCTGAATTCTTTCCTTTTTTTCCTTTTTCTATTTATATACATTTACATTTATTTTCTTTTTCTCATTTTATATAATAAATCCTTAAAAATTTATATAATATATTCTATAATTATTTTTCTACTATAATTAATATTATTAATAGTATGATCATCATTTTTAACATTATTATTATTATTATTATTATTATTATTATTATTATAAACAAAACTAATTTCTAAATTAAAACAACATCAAATTTATACGAAAATATTTTCTAAATTATATTCTATTATTTCTATCACAAATATCTTTATTAGTAATATTTTCTTTTTTTTTTTTCATGCTCATTTTTTAACAAAATTTATCATATTAAACCAAAATTTTCTTAGTACTTAATTTCTCAAAAATAAACTCATTCCATAAATTTATCAAAAAATAATCATATTTCTTATTAAAAATGAAAATCCAAAAATAAAAAAAAATAAGGTTGTTACAAGAGGAATGAGAATAAAAATTAAGAAAAAAGTAGAAAAAGAGAAAATAAAAAAAAAGAAAGAAAAGTGAGGAAAAGAACAAAATAAATTCAAGTGATCAATTTGTTTTTTTTTTTTTTTTTTTGGGAATTATGATATATCATTAACTGAGGTGTAAAGATAAATCTGTCGAAGAGAAAGTTTCTCGAGATCAAGTATCAGTTGTAGTCACTTCAAGAATTATTCATCACTAATGATACAATTACTATTGTAGTGAACACATGGGGCAACTTAGAATATAATTGCACACCAGGGGCAAATGAGAAAATAAAAAAATTATGGAGCAAGCTTTAAAAATGGATGAATGTCAAGAAAATGAACAAAAATAGTTCCCTCTAATTTAAGTTCCTTTGAACATATTCAAGAAAGAGGCAATCAAGGAAGCAAAATCAGAGGCAAAGCTAGAAAGGAAACATTGAAGTACCTTTGCACATATTCAAAAAGGAGGTAATCAATAATCATCAAAATCAGGGGCAACAAGTTGATGAATATGTAATTAATGAAGTTAAATAGTAAGGTAGTGCAATGTGGAATATGATGGTGAAATGTACCTCAGGGGCAACAAGCCATATTGATTAACACCAAAAACAGCCCAAGCCCAAAGACAAACTAACTTTCACTTAGAATGCAAGAAAAAACTCTTTGATTCAAACTTACCTGCTAAATTTTACATCCTCCTTTCTTTATAGGCGAGGTAATGCTTCATGTTGTTATGGCCGTCTGTTTGATCTGAGTTCTTTATCTAGAATGGTATATTCAATTGAAGATTTTGTGATTTCCTGCTCAGTCAGCCAATCCTAAGTATCTTATGCTTCCTAAATACATATGTAATTGAAATTTATTTATGGTTGTAAGTATATGAATAGGTCTTGAATGAGAAGCATGTTAAAGATAACTATAAAGTCCTATCTTCAACCAAAAGTTCAAGGTTTGAGACATCGCCGCGGTCAGTATTTTCTTTACTTGTCTCTTGTGTTACTCTTTAACACTGGAATCTCCTAAAGAGGGGTAAAATGCTGACACTATCTTTTGTAAGTTGTAACAAATGGCAGGTATGGATTACTTCAAATTTAATTTTATGCCATGATTTAATTAATTTTCTGTTGATTGATCCATTTAATTTTCTACAATATTGATTGATTCATTTAATTTTTTGCAATTTAAGTTTCTGCAAATTGATTGATCCATTTAAATTTTTTACAAATTATTTTTCTGCAATATTGATTAATTCATTTAAATTTTTTTCAAATTAATTTTCTACAATATTTGATTGATTCATTCAAATTTCTATAATTGATTAATTCATTTAAATTTCCTACAATTTAATTTTTTTGCATAATTAATTGATCCATTTAATTTTCTGCAATTTAATTTTCTGGAAATGATTGATTCATCACATGACCCACACTAGGACAGGGTGATACACGTAGCTACCAGTGTCTGTAGTAAGCCTGATACTTACTAGATGACAAACCATTACATCAATTATTAAACTTATTTTGCAATCCTAGGCTCATATGTTAAGCAAGCTCATTCAATTATACATTTAATAGCATTATAATTTAACACATGATTTATTTTAAATATCGAACCTTAGTGAATCCTGATTAACCAAACATCTAACAGTCCCAATGAAATTACAAGAATGACCAAATTAAATTACAATAACCAAGATAGCAATGCAGAGTTCTAAGATTGTAATGCAATTTAATAATAAATTTAATACATAATACTGTTGAAGAAGTAAAGCAGATTAACTAGATTAGTAAATTCTTTAAGAGCTCATTCCATGACCTAGAAAAATAATATGAACAGGAATGAGCATTCACCTCAGTGAATAATACTAACTAATATATTAACCTGATATTCTATAAACATGTATCTAATTTTCATGCCAGTGCAACATGTCATAAAAGCAAACCAATTTTATAAGCAAACATAGACGGAATACAGTCTAAAGCACCATATTAAACCTCAATATAGGGAGTTGATCCCCCTATCTTAGCTCTCTGAATCTAATATTGTCTCTAATTCCAATACTAGGACTGCAGCCATTCTCAATAGCTCTGACTCGATTGGTCACAGTGAGGGGATGAGCAGGCCTCCAGCTGTCAGCTACCAATCCTAGCTCATCTTATCAAAATCATCATAACAGATCCACTTTTCCAAGTGGCACTATGTCATTCTGATTCCATCTGTCAATCACAACCAATATACAATAACAATATTAATTCTAATTAATGTCGATTAACTTATTTCATGAATTAAACTTCAAGTTTGTCATTTCAATCAAAACTATTCTACTTGTTCTTCATAAAGTTCATATAAGATTAATTTATCATATTAAATCCATTTTTAATATAAATTCATAAAATCATCAATTTACTAATTAAATATAATAAACATAATTTAAATCGATCTATAATTCAATAATAATTGAAATTTAAGAGTTTCGAATTTACCCATATAAAATTTGACCAAACGAATGTCGAAAATCTCACCAAAATGGCAAGACAAAGCTAATGGATCTGCTCAGCTTGTCGCCGGTTGGCGAACCACGCGCCGCCACTGTTGGTGGTGAACTTTATACCATCTTGCTTGTCCCAATGCCAAGAGCTCAAAAATAGCTGCCATTCACTGTCACTCACCGTTGTTTTGCTAAAATTAACCTCTAAAGTTTCGGTGGATGTTTTTAGATCTTCTTCTTTGGCGACTTTTAGGAGGTGAAACTGGTACCATCTTGAAGCTCTTACCATCAGGAGTCAAATAAGACTATTTTCATCAAATTCTATAGCTGGAATCAGCTGAAATCTTGATTTGAAGTTTTGATCACGGAAATCCTCTCGCATGAGTACGCTATCTTCGATCACTAGTTTCAACTACTGCCACCTTTCTTGAACTTGTCAGACACCAGTGTTCATAGTGAGGGTGGTAGTGCTTGTCACTGCCAACTAGAAGTTAGCCGGCTGCTCTCACCACACTCGGCATCTCCCTCATCCTCTCACTTTTGTCTCTGCCTCTCCCTTCTGCCTGTTTCCAGCTTTTCTTGTTTCTTCTTCTTTTAATAATAATAATAATAATAATAATAATAATAATAATAATAATAATAATAATAATAATAATAATAATACCAATGCTAATTATAATAATTTATTTTAATAATTATAAATAAACTTCAAAACTTCTAATTAAATATTCTTAAGTAGAATTTTCTTTTAAATTTTTGTTAAACACTTAAAATAATTATTTTCATATTAAAAGAATTTTGAATTACCTAATAAAAATTCAATTAATTATTTTCATGAACAAATTAAATAATAAAATATTTTGTTTCAATTCATATTTTATAAATATTCCAATAAAAATTATAATTAACAATATATTTTCAATTTCATAAAAATTATAATTTGATATATATATATATATATATATATATATATATATATATATATATATATATATATATATATATATATATATATATATATATATATATATATATATATATTCATACTATTGGCCTAGGGCATATCATTAATAGTCCTCCGATTGCATTAGGCCTAATCAAACATGTATCAATTACCCATTGACCTAGTATGACTTTTATGCTTTGGCTGTGGAAGTGGCTTAGTCAGTGGATCAACAATATCATCATTAGTAGGTAATTTGCATATCTTGACGTCTCCTTTCTCAATGATCTCTTGAATGAGATGAAAATGTTTGAGTATGTGTTTGGATCGTAGATGTGATCTATGTTCTTTGGCTTGTGCTATAGCCCCATTGTTGTCACAGCATAGATCCATTGGATTTGAAATACTAGGCACAACTCCTAGATCGATAATGAACTTCTTGATATAGATAGCTTCCTTAGCTACTTTTGAGGCAACCATGTACTCAGCCTCGATAGTAGAATTGGCCACCGTGGCTTGCTTTGAACTTCTCTAGCTCACTACATCTCTATTAAAATAGAACACATAACTTGATTGCAATAGATAATCATCCTTGTCAGACTGGAAGTTGGCATCTGTGTAACCATTTACAACTAGCACATCTTATTGTCCTCCATACAGTAAGAGTACATCCTTAGTCCTTTTTAAGTATTCAAGGATATTCTTGATTGCTGTCCAATGACTATCACCTAGATCTAACTGGTATCTGCTCGTTATGCTTAAGGCATATGAGACATCGGGTTAAGTACACAACATTGCATACATGATAGATCTTATGGTAGAGGCATATGGAATCTTACTCATATGGTCCTGTCTATCCTATGTCATTGGACACTGATTCTTGCGAAGATTATGGTATGAGACATTGGCAAGAATCCCTTTTTGGAATCTTGCATATTGAACCTATTCAGTACCTTATCTATATATGTACTTTGACTTAGGCTTATCAGCCTTTTAGATCCATCCCTATAGATTTTAATGCCTAAAATGTAGGTAGCTTCACCTAAGTCTTTCATCATAGTCTATATTATGAGTTTGCTTGAAACCTTTTGCACCTAATTGTGCCTTAAAGGTATGCATGTTGCCATCCATGTCAGTTTTCTTTTTGAAAATCCACTTGCACCCAATGGTTTTTAGACCTTTAAATGGGTCAGTCAAGGTCTATACTTGATTATCATACATAGATTGCATTTCAGATCTCGTGGCTTCTAGCCATTTCTCAAAGTTTGGACTAGACATGGCCTCTTGGTAGGATATGGGCTTATTGTGATCTATGAGCAACACATCATGATTGTCAGTCACGAGAAATCCATATCTCTCAGGATTATGACATATCCTACTGGACCTTCTCAAGTCTTGTGCCACTTGTATAGGCTTTACAACTGTTTGTAAGCCTTGTTGTGATTCCATACTTGGTTCGATACTATTTTGTGGTTCTTGAATTTCTTTAAGTTGAACTTTACTCCTACTGGTTCCTTTAGAAATGAACTCTCTTTCCAAAAAGACACCATTTTGAGCAACATACACTTTTTTATTAGAAACATTATAGAAGTAACATCCCTTGGTTTCTTTAGAATATCCCACAAAAAAACATTTGTTAGATTTCTGTGCTAATTTGTCAGAGACTTGATGTTTCACATAAACTTCACATCCCTAAATTTTAAGAAAAGATAAAGTAGGACACTTCCCAGTCCATATCTCATATGGTGTATTATGAATCGCTTTTGATGGAACTCGATTTAGTATGAATGCAATAGTTTCTAGGGCATAATCCCTAAAAGGATATTGGAAGATCTGTATGACTCATCATGGGTCAAACCATATTTAATAAAGTTTAATTTCTCCATTTAGATACTCAATTCCATTGTGGCGTTCCTAGTAGAGTTAATTGTGGGACAATCCCATAATCTCTAAGATGGTTAGCAAATTCTTGACTTAAGTATTCCCCACCTTGATATGATTGAAGTGCTTTAATGCTTTTGCCAAGTTGATTTTATACTTCATTCTCAAATATTTTTGACTTATTAAAAGATTTAGACTTATGTTTCATTAGATAGACATAGCCATATCTACTAAAATCATTTGTAAAAGTAATGAAGTAATGGTAACCTCCTCTAGCACTTGAACTTAATGGTCTACATATATCACTATGTATAAAGCCTAATAAGATATTAGCCATTTCACTATGTCCTGTGAAAGGGGTTTTTGTCATTTTGCCTAATAAATAGGATTCGCACACTTTAAAAGATTCAAAATCAAATGAATTCAAAAGTCCATCTCGTTGGGGTTTTGAAATGCGTTTTTCATTTATATGGCCCAAACGACAATGCTAAAGATAGTTTGAGTTTAAATCATTACATTTAAACTTTTTTAAATCATTGGATTTAAACTTTTTTTATTAATATTATAAATGGACTTCGTATTTGGATTTTCAAGGTTTAAAACATAGAGACCACATGATAAATGAGCATTTCCATAAATAATGTTATCTCTACAAATGGAAATATTTTTATTCTCAATGAAAAAAAGAAAAACCATCCAAGTCTAAACATGAAAAGGAAATAATATTCCTGCTCATAGCAGGCACATAATAACAATTATTCAATTCCAAAAAGGTCCACTAGACAGAGATAATTCATAAGTTCCTATAACTAAGGTAGCAACTCTTGCTCCATTTCTAACCCGTAGGTCTACCTCGCCTTTAGCCAATGACCTACTCCTTTTTAGACCTTGCATATTAACATAAATCTGAGATCCATATCCAGTATCTAATAACCAAGAAGTAGAAGTAGATAAATTGACTTCTATAACATAAATACTTGAATAGTAGTCTCACTACCCTTCTTCTTTTTCAGATCATCCAAATAGAGCTTGCAATTTCTCTTCCAATGGCCAGAGTCATAACAGGAAAAACATTCTCCTACCTTTGGTTACTTTTCCTTAAGCTTAGGATTAGGCTTGGGCTTTGATTTGTCCTTGGAAGCCTTAAACTTGCCTTTACCCTTTCTTTTCTTCTTCATCCCTTTCCTTTTCTGAACCATCAGAACATTACTAGTATCCTTAATGTTCTTTTTAGTAGTTTTCAACATCCCATGCAACTTAGAAATAATTTTCTCCATATTATGCTGTGAGGCCTTGCCTGAGCACTAGCCCGGTCCGCTAGAGGGAACCGGGATACTCATTCAGGTTTAGACTCACAATGAAACCCTCGGGTTCTGATTGGTTGACTTTGAAAATAATTTTAGGAGTTGCCACCTTAATTTTATTTAGTTGGGAAAATATTAAGGAAAAAAACCCAAATTGACTCCAATTCATTAATTTTTGAATTAATTTACCCAAGGATAAAAATCACTAGCCTTTGAACCAGGTTGATTTCAAGGACTAGGTTTTTTGTTTTAAATAATTTAAACTTGGCTCTTAAGTTTAATTTGACTTGAAATTTGATTTCATGAATGACATTAATAATCGCAAATAAAATGTATGAATATGGGATAAGATGGATGCATGAAAATTAACGAAACAATAAACATTTACAAATAAAAGAGAGTGTTCCCTTTAATCTTTAAAGATTTAGGAGAACCACATGATCACTCCTTAATTAAGATAATCACATTGATAGAAAAATGAGATGCCTTATCTAGCCCTTATGGGATTTTAGGAAGACCACAAATTCCCTTACAAATATTGTAAAAAGATAATTAATTTAAGAAAAATAAGCTTAATTTAAAAGAAAATTGGATTTGAGATTTGGACTTAAATTCCAAACATGCCTACGTACCCCATGAATAGGATCAAAACCCACATAATTCGTTCCACGATTAAGTGGAGGGGTTTACAAATTGATTAAAATGATTTTTGGTTTGAGTTTGATGAAAATACCTTGGATTTTGATGGATGAGATGGAAAAAGTGTTTTGCCAGACCAAAGTTCCGTTTTATCAAACCGGACAAATGATTTGATTAATGATTAAAAAAAATGATGAATGAGTGAATTAATTAATTAAAATGATTAATTAATTAATAGTGGATGAGTTGAAAAAGGGATTTTTGATTTAAAAAAGAGAGTAATTGATTAATTAAAATGATTAATTAATTAATTAAAATAGGGGATGAGTTTAAAAAGAGATTTTTGATTTAATTAAAAAAGTAATTAATTAATTAATTAAAAATATTAATTAATTAATTAGCTTGTAAGTGATTAAAAAAAGATTTTTTAGTTAATTAAAAGGATTAATTAACTTGGCTTTGGGGAAGAAAATTAATTAATTAAAATAATTAATTAATTAATTGGAGACTGGATGGAGGGTGAAGAAGAAAGAAGGTTGATAGATAGCTATCAATATCAATCTTAGTGTGTAAAAATGAGGAAATGGGAGAGCTTATTTATCGGCAAATTGGGTTGAGGGTAGTTTAGGTAATGAAAATGTGAAAAGACCATGAGGATGGGTCAGAAAATGGCTGAAAACTGAATAAAAAAGGGTAGAATAGTCATTTTATGCATGTGGGGCCCATTGGAGGCAGAAAACCCACGACCTGGCGCGGCACCGCACGGGTCAGCCTTTTGCAGCGTGCCGCAAAAAGGCCATGCGGCATTGCACAAATCTGATGTGGCACTACACGCCTTCCATGCAGCACGCCACGTGGCATGCACACTTCCCAGGGTTTTCTCTTTCGGCCCATTTTCAGAGATTTTCGGGTCAATTTTTGAGACTTCCAGGTTAGTGGTAGTTATAGAGCTCAAAAAAATTATTGGTTAGTGTTGTTAGGATCGAAATTAATTTTAGAACATTTTAATAGTCAGTCTAAGATAAATTTCAGTCAGTTTTGAAAAAAGGCTGTCTAATATAGAAGGTCCAGTCAGGGTTGGAAAGGCATCAAGTTGTGCCAAGAATGCTCCAATCAGTTCTGAAAAGTTCAGTATTAATTTTGAAGGTGCTGAAATGAGGGTTCACAACTGCCCCCTCATCAAAGCTATCTATTAGTTAGACATTTTTGATGAGAGTGAACCTGAAAAATCAGTAGATCTGAGCTCGAAAAATAATTCCGGTTACGATGAGATAATTTTCATGAATTTTGGAACTTGATTTGACTGTTTTTGGGATACTGGTGAATTTTCAAGTTCATAATTTGCTAATTTTTCTGATGCCAGGGCTATATTTTTGTCCTAAAAATAGGAGAATGAGACGTTTATGGGTAAATCAAAATCTTACTAATACATAGAAACTTCCAGATTTTGATTTTGAATTAATACTGGCTGAAAATTTATTTTCATGTAACTAAATAATTTTAGGATATTTTTTACTATGCGCTATTTCATCCTATAAGAACCAAAACTCTATAAATAGGGCCACACCCCATTTGTTGCAGCACTCACTTTGCTTTCCTTGCTAAATACGTGAGCAAGTTTTCTCCTTTTTTTTTTTTTTTTTTTTTTTTTTTGCAAATTCAAATTCTATTTTTTTAAAATAATAATAGTAGCAATACTAATGGAAATTCCTTTTTTTTTTTAAATAATAATAGTAGCAATACTAATGGAAATTCCTCTTCCCTTTTTTTTTTTTTACACACATATTATTATTATTATTATTTTTTTATAACAGCAATAGTAACGTATACTTTTTTTATCTGCTTCCTTTGCCTATCAGGTCTGGCATTTGATTAAGATGGCATCCACATCCCATCATCGAACCACTTCCTCGAGGAGGACCTCCTCTTCTTCTGCAGGTGGTTGGGGGTGTCAGTATGAAGCGCCCAGAGACAATCCATACCCGGCCCTCTTATTATAGGACCCTAAAGATCATACGTCCTATGACAGGCAGCTAGTGGTCGGTAGTCTTCCTTACTCTTTTTGAAAGCCAATTTTGTTCATAGCGTTCGCAAAATCATTCCGTGCTTTTATTGGTTTGCTTGCAGGCATAGACGATTAGAAATAGAGGTGGTCGAAGCAATCTTAGGGAGGTGATCAGGTGTGCCTCCTCGGGCAGTGCTGTCAGGGCCATGTTAGAGCCTACCGGCTTTGTTGACTTTCTGGGGGTGCCAGCTCCAAACCATTTGAACATTAGTCTGATCAAGGCTTTAGTGGAGAGGTGGTGGGATACCACGAACACCTTCCACTTTGCCTGTGGGGAGTTGACCTGCATGCCGCTTGATTTGCATCTATTGTTTGGGATCTAGTTTGGGACTTGGACTCTCGATATATGCGGCGACTGGAGATAGACATTCTCTGCCGAAGAGACACAGGCTTTTCTTGGCTTTGACCCGCCACGCGATAGCACTCAAGTGAGGCACACCTTGTTGGCAGATAAGCTGGAGTGGGTGGCGACTGCCAATGGGATTGTCCCAGATGCAACAGTGGCCCGACTATGTCTGCTGATTATAGCAGGTTGTACTTTCTCCCATTCCTTGAGAGACACGGTGGATCTCAACATCTTGGCTAGCCTAGTTGACCTGAGTGCCTAGAGGGAGTACAATTGGGGCGGTGCAGTGCTTAGTGCTATGTACCACGACATGGTGGAGCTATCTCGGGGGAATATCTTTTCTGTTAGTGGTATGCCGCCTCTCTGAGAGGTACGTTCCCATACTCTGGCTTGTATTTTAATTTACAATGTTGATGATTTCTGATTTTCTATTGCATGCAACTTTGGGCATACGAGCATTTTGCTTTCATAGCTCTTAGACTAATCAGACAGAGGCTGGGGAATTTTTTTGTTGGGAGGAGATGGGCGGAGTCTAATTGGAGTTCTGGCTCTAATAGTCATAGTGTCCTGACACTTTGAGCCTTCTTTGACAATTTGACGGAGCCTGAGGTTTTACACTCATTACTTTGCTTTCTCTATTACCTTAGTACTTAAACCATTTTGATCATCATTCAATGTGACAGATCTCGAGGCCTTTCCGGCATTGACAGCATAATTTTTGCTGAGCATATCTCTCAGAGGCAGCTTCTGTTGTGCTTGCCCTATCACCGCTTGTTTTACCTGGGTGAGAGAGTGTACTTTCAAATCATTGGCTCCTGGTGCGTCCCTAAGCCCCCCAGTGTACATGAGATATGGGTCAGCGATCCGTCCTTCCCTTGTGCTTTGTAATGGCGATGAAGGGTACATCCTTCAATACCCCGGCCAGAGCTATCACAATTTTTGTTCCGCTTTCCTGATGCGTGAGATCACACTGAGGGGTTACTCTTCCATTGGATCTACTCCTCCAAGGGAGCCAATCATCCATGCGACTTTTGAGGTACTTGGAGGGAGCACTTCTAAAGGACCTATTCTTGATTCAGGCGGAGGCGCTTGGCTAAGCTCGAATACCAGCGCAATAAATTAGGACACAAACTTCTACATCCCCGAGCATATTTCATACTATGGAGCAGATGGCTCACTGAGGATGTGGCAGCTTCCTAATGTTGTTTGTCCAGACGTGCGAGACATTCCTGAAAATATTGAGGTATGATTTTGTCTTACATTTAGAAATGATCTTCATGTAAGGAAGACATTTACACTCACTTATACCTAGGGTTCTTGACATCTTATTTGCAATAGGTACCTCGGAGCTTCATTCGCCGGACTTACAAGGTTTCTCGCAAGATGGAGGCCGCCCTCGGTGGGATGCTGACACGTTTAGACATTTCCAATGCTTGTGAGGCTAGTGATGAGGATGTTCCTCGAAGGTGCAGGAGAGGAGGGCGCCATTGATTTGGTGATCGCAATGCTGCCTCTGACTTTTCTTTATAATTTTTTTCTTTTTATGTAGCCTTTTGGGGCAGCCATGTCACCTATTTCCCCTGGTGGGAAGTAGTACTCTTGTGCAGGTGATGTCTATGTATTGATATGCTATGCTTATGTTATGTACATTACGACTATGTGAAATATTCTAATGTTTCCTATCATGTATGTTTGTGTTATAGATGTATGAATGTGATGTATGCGTGTCTTGACTTTAACGGCTCCTTTCTTCTCTCCCTCCCCTTTGTCGTTCAGAGAAAATACAACTTTTTTAGCCTTTCTACTCTAAAGAAGAGAGAAAGGTCATTTATCTTTTGTATTAAGGCAAAGAATTGCAGTTCTAGCACCGAAAGAGCGATTGTCGGAGCACTGCTACAGTGTCGTGCCATGCAGAGCACGTCTAGCACCACATCAGCTCTGTGCGGCACTGCATAAGCTATTTGCGGCTGACTGCAAAAATGACTTGCAGTGCCGCACAGAGGCCCTACGGTGCCGTGTCAGGCTTCTGTGGCAAATCCATTTGTCTGATAGTTTTTCTGTGTTTTCTTGATTGTGACATCTAAAGGCTTATAAAAGGCAGAACTTTTGATGGCAAATCCATCCATTTTTCATTTGAGAGTCGAAACTCTGTCCATTTATCAACTTTCTCTTCCTTTGCTTGGTTTTTCATCACCTTCTTTTCTTTTCTTTCTTTCTCACATGGAGCCATATTTCAGTCATTACATGCAAATGTGGACAAGAAAACTCGACAAAGTAGATAGGATAAACTTGGGTAGGTACGGGATTTCGGTTATGGTGGCATTGAGAGGGGTTTGGGTGGACTGGGATTTTTTGAGAGCATGTTCTCGATTTTGGGATCCAATGGCCCAAGTCTTTCAGTTTGGTGCGGGTATGTAGGAGCTATACCCCATATTTGAGGAGTTTTGTGCCATACTTGGCAGTGATCCGAAGGCGGCCCTAGTAGTGCCCGATCAGAGTTGGGCACTATAGAGTTTTCTAGGAGTTTTTAGCTCTGCCAGCGGACACTGCCAGTCAGATAGTGGTAGAGGGGCAAGTGAACCTAACTACCATTATCAAAGAGTTTCATGATCCCGGCGACCAGGGTGATATAGGGGTGCAGAGGTTTAGGATGCGAGCTTTGGTTTTCTGCTTGACTGTTGGATATTTGTTTCCCAAGTCCGTTGGTTGGGGAGATGCTAGAGCAGCTGGTCTGGTACTATAGATGGAGTAGGGTCACTCTATTATTAGGGTCGTGCTGGCAGAGACACTGTTGAGTATCGATTGCTATGTTCGGGGACTAGAGAGATGGACTGTATCTCCAATGGTGCTTCAGCTGAGGAAAAGCAATTTATTGGCTTCTATCCTTTCAGGAGTGGATATTTTGTGTGTATCTAAATTTTATCTTGGTTTATTTTACAGATGTGGTTGATGGACCACTTGAGGGTGGTTGCTGCTCTGACAAGGAGTCCATATATAGCTATTCTGTATCGGATGTGGCCCATCTTAGTGAGGTGGGGATCAGTTAGAGAGTGGATGGGATGGCTCCTAGAGCTTGCCCTAGAGGACATACTCTGGCACTGCCAATGGTATAGGATTAGATCCTTCATGACGATGAGCCATGGGTAATGGGTGGTCTGTCTATTTAGTTTAGCCTAGACATCATTCTATCAGGGTATGAGGGTCTTGAGGCAGATGGGTCAAACCTAGGACATCCCCTCAGTTGTACCCTTCTTAAAGTCTATGAGAATTACAGCCCCTATTGCTAAGGCCATTAGATGGGGATGGATGAGGAGCCTTCATGCGGTGAGGCCAGAGATTAGTTTTGGTACTACTGAGAGGTACCACAATTGGTTGATTGAGACTGTATAGCTGGTGGAGAGAGAGCACCGGGTTGCACTACTCTGGGAGACTAAGGGCGACGAGATGAAGGAGGTAGTTGCCAGAGGTACTAGCGACCAGGGGATTGCTGCCAAGATAGGGGAGGTGACCCGAACTGAGAGGGAGGCTAGAGGTTCCACAGGGAGATTGACCTTATAGGCTACAATGGTGATTAAGACTACAGTAGAGGTGACTCAGAGGACCGTCACTATGGTTAGACCTAGGGTGACACTACTTTAGTCACACAGAGGAGGACCACAGTAGTGAGTGCACAGAGGAGGACTGCTATTGCTAGAGTATAAAGGAGGACTCTGACTTTGACACAAGAGAGGATTGTAGCTAGTAGTTCAGGAGGTACAGGCCTTCAGAGGAGAGTCTCAGATATGACTTCAGGGAGCAGTTCTGGAGTTATTGAGACATGGGGTAGACTGACTAGGGCGATCATTGAGAGTAGTTTAAGCGTTATGAGTGCTCCATCTACTAATGCTATAGAGGGGGACTCAGAGTCCAGGATTAGAGGAGTGATGATTGAGGAGATAGTGGCGGGATTTGATTCTAAGGTAGACGTTCATCCTAGGAGGATGAGGAGGAGGATTGACTAGGTACAGGTAGTTGTCTGCCTATTTTTAGTGGTTGTTCTGACATGAGCTACAGGTTTCTTTTTTGTACACTCCTGTAAGTAGACACAACCACAGGACAAGCTGTAGATACAGATAGAGGCTATCCTTTTTGTTATGATGCATTGTATACTTTTGTAAAATCTGATCATCATTATATGAGATACCTTTATTTTGCTCTAATTTTTGCCTAAGCTGCCCTCACGGCTTTTCAACTTAGAGAGCATTTTCTTTTGTTTATTATTTATTATTTTATTTATTATTATTATTTTTTTTAGATAAAAGTACCAAATGTTGCATTAGGCACAGAGGAGATGAGATGGTGATGCAAACATAATATTTTCATATTATACTTTGGATCGCACTTAAGTCGGGCTGCCTACGTATCTCTTACATCACTTTTTCATTGATTATTTATTTTAGGGAGAATCAAGTCCACATAGTTTTGATTACATTGCTTTGAATAGGAAAATAGATAAAAATGATACAGATTCAGACAAAGTATCTTTTTAGCTGATCCAAATTGCAAGGATTAGAGAACTCATTTTCGTCCACATCTGTAAGAATAGTGCCTCTGCCAAATAAAATCTTTTTTAGTACATATGGTCCTGCCCAGTTCGGCCTGAACTTTCCTCTAGGGTCATGAATTGGGGCCCTAATTTCTTTTAGAACCAAATTTCCTTCCTCTAAGCCCCTGTCTTTTACCCTTCTATTGAAGTGTCGGGCTAATCTCTATTAGTAGCCTTGGATCCTATATAAGGCATCCATTCTTTTCTTATTAATAGCATTCAGTTGCTCATGATATCCTTTGATCTAGTTTGCTTCACTCAATTGGCTTTCCTCATTACCCTAGCAGATTGGATCTGCATCTCAATGGGAAGAACAGCCTCCATTCCATAAACCAAGGCATATGGGGTTGCCCATGTCGGAGTACGAATGGTAGTTCTGTATCCCTATAAGTAGTAGGTAGTCGCTCATACCAGTCTCTATGCTTTTGATAACCTTTTGCAAAATAGTCTTTACAGTCTTGTTGGTGCTCTCAACTGTGCCATTGGTCTGTGGCCGATAAAGAGAGGAGCGGTGATGCTGAATTTTCTTTGTCAAGAGTAGGCGGACTATCTCATTTTGAAAGTGAGAGCCATTATCCGTGATTATTTCAAAAGGGGTTCCAAACCGATAAAGGATATTGGTTTGGATAACGTGTGCCACCTTCTTTGCATTTAGGACCTGATATGGCGCTGCTTCAATCCATTTTGTAAAGTAATCTACGACCACCAGAATATACTCATGTCCACTGGAGGACTTTGGGAAAATTATCCCAATGACATCTATGAACCAAGTAGCAAAAGGCCATGGTGTTGCTATTGGATTTAAAGGAATAGGGGGCCAATGTTGGAGTTTGGCAAAGATCTGACATTTGTGACATCTCTGCATATACTTTGCATAGTCCTCATTCATGGTTAGCCAAAAGTAGCATAGGTTTGCTATCTTTCATACCAAGGCTACACCATTCATGTGTGGGCCTTCCTCTCAGCCATGGACCCACATTATAATTTTTTGGGCTTCTTCTTTAGTCACGCATCGTAGGTGGATGTTATCCCATGCTCTTTTATATATCACACCTCCATTCGGTATAAAACTAGCAGACAGCTGCGTTAAGGTTCTCTAGTATGCTTTTGAGGCTCCTTCTGGATACTTACCATTCTAGATGTAATTTAGGATGTCCCAAAACCAGGGTTTAGCATCAGCCAATTGGAGATTCATGCACATGGTATAATATCCAGGTTGCCATTTTACTTCGATAACAACAGGCCTGTGTATCTCGTTATCGCTCATATTAATCATCAAGGCTAAGGTGGCTAGAGCGTCAGCAAACTGATTCTTTGCCCTTGGCAAGTAGTGAAAGGAGAGTTCATGGAAATTCTTTGCCAAGTCATTCAAGCGTTGGTGGTAAGGAACCAAATGCTCTTCTCTAATTTTCCACTTACCCAAGGCTTGGGCAATAATGAGGTTAGAATCACCATAGACCTTCAATTAGTCTATCCTCATGTTAATGGCCGCCTTTAGACCAACTATGCATGCCTCATATTTTGCTTCATTGTTGGTCACCTCGAATGTTAGCTTGATCACCATAAACAAATGATCTCCTTTAGGGGTAACAAGAACTATGCTAGCTCCGTAGCATTTACTATTAGAGGGACCGTCAAAGAATAACTTCCATACCTTAGGATCTATGATCAAGATATCCTCGTCCGAGAACTCAGGCTCAAATATTTCTTCCCCTACAGGGGCAACAGCCAGTTGGTCAACGATTATGCTTCCTTTAACTACTTTTCTTAGGACATACTGTAGGTCAAATGCTGTAAGAACTGCCATCCATCATGCCATCTTGCTATCAAGTATTGACCTCTCCATAAGGAATTTCAAAGGGCTCTTGTCAGCTAGCACATGGGTTGTGTATGAGCATAGGTAGTGTTGGAGTTTGTGACATACCCAGACTAAGGCTAAGCATAACTGCTCAATCTGATTATACTTAAGCTCATGAGCCAGCATATGTTTGCTCAGGTAGTAAATGGCGTTCTCTCTGTGTGAATCTAGAGCATTCTTAAGAAGCGTTGCACCTATGGATTCTGAAGTTATCGATAGTTAAAGCAACAATTGTTGACCGAGCCTTGGAGGTTGCAATATTAGTAGGTTTAGGAGGTAGTCCTTGATTTTGTCGAAGGCTTTTTGGCATTCTTTGTTCCACTATTTAGAGGCTCTTTTCCTCAATAGTTTAAAGATTGGCCCACAAGTATATGCCAGTTGTGCAATGAAGTGACTGATATACTGTAGGCAAGCCAGAAAACCTCTAATCTCCTTTTCAGTTTTAGGGGGAGGCATTTCTATAATTGCCTTTGACTTTGCTGAATCCACCTCTATACCTCTTTCGCTGACTAAGTGTCCTAAAAATACACTTGAAGAGGCACCAAAGAGGCACTTAGCTGGGTTCAGCTTGAGATTATATTGCCTGAGCCTAATGAAGAATTGGTCTAGAGCATCAAAATGGCCTTCAAGGGTTTCATATTTTATGACCATGTCGTCCACATATACCTCAACATCCTTGTGCATCATGTCATGGAATATAGTAGTGGCCATTCTTTGATAAGTTGCCCTAGCATTCTTCAAACCAAAAGCATTACTCGATAGCAATAGGTTCTCCAATCAGTCATGAAGGATGTCTTTTCCTTATCAGAAGCATAGACTTTGATCTGGTTGTAGCCCGCATAAAGGTCGGTCAAGGAGACCACCGATGCACCCACCATGCGGTCCACAAGTAAATCGATATGAAGCAAAGAGAAATCATCCTTTGGCCAAGCTTTATTGAGATCCTTATAATCAACACACATTTGGACCTTTTCATCCTTCTTGGGGACAGGTATTATGTTGGCCAACCATGAGGGGTAAGTGATGGGTTTGATAAACCCATTATCTAGCAACTTGGCAACCTCCTCTTTAATCTTCAGAGACCATTCTATCTTCATTCTCGTTAACTTCTGCTTTACAGGCTTCATGTGCTTGGAAGTTAGGATCTTGTGAATTGCTATGCTCGGATCTACCCCCACCATGTCCTTAGGTTCCCACGCAAAACAGTCCATGAATTCATGAACTTTTTCAGCTAATGCCCGTGTGTCAGAATATGCAGATGCAATGTATGTAATTTTTGGATTCTCTTCTATTCCATAATTGATTGGTTCTTTGCCTTTTCATTTTTTATTTCTTCTTTATTTTCTTTTTCAGATTTCTCATATAATGATGAATCAGATGAAGTAGAGCATAGATAGTCAGGAAAGTAAGCAGAAAACTTGTTCATTTTATTGAAAACAAAGGTCCCATCATCACAGTTTACATTATTTTGAAAGGACAAGCTCAGGAGATGGGTTATAAACTTAGATAAAAAGGACTGAAAGGTCTCCATAGACTCACACTCAGACTCAAGGGACTCAGACTCAAAAGACTTGGATGAGGACATAAAAGGACCAGTGCTCTTTTTGAAATACCAGTTATTCATCGGTGCTTGGGATGGTTAGATGAGCTTGGTGGGGTCAAGTTCTTGGTGGTAGGTGATCATGTGGATAGTCTCGAAAAGAGAGGGCTTCATGCTTGCTTCCCAATCCTCCTTCAATTAGTAGATGGGCTCGCACTCATCTAGGTTTAGCCTGATATCAAAGAAAATTTCAAAACCAGGGATCAGTTTCTTAGAAATGGGACAGAACCATGGTTCAGGAAAGCCACAGTAGGGGAAATCTTTTCCTTCTTTCAGAAAATATCCATTAAGAGTTTTGAAATAGGGGCACATAAGCCAATGAAAAGTCTCACCTTGCCTTTTGACCTCAACTCTCAGCTTGGCTTTTTCCTCCAATTTTGCAATATCTTTAGGTTTGGGCACATAGCCAAGACCAAAAGGAGGAGTGGCAATGGGATACTTGGGAAATTGGGTGATCCCCTGTTGGTTTCTTCCAAGTCCCAAACCTGGAAAATAATCCATTTTCTTCATCATATTAGCTACTACCACATTACTATATGGATCAAAGTCGAAAGGAACAAACTCTTTACCTTCCCCTCAAATGAACTGGATGGTATCAAATGAGAAGCCAGATAGAAGGCAGACGGTTTGGGCTTAATTTCTAGGATTGGCACAGATCTTGGAATGTCACTCTTCCCGTGTACATCAGCTTGGATAGTTATGATATTTGTACCATGGGGACATTTCAACTTCTAGTGCAAAGAGGAAGGAACCGCTTTCACTTGATGGATCCATGGTATACCAAGTAGGAGATTGAAATAAGTCGGGACGTCAATCACTTGAAATGGGATTAGCATCATCACTAGTCCAACTGTGACGTTAAGGTTTGCCACTCCCAAAACTTCCCTCTTAGTGTTGTCATATGCTCTCACCACTTGGTTCAATGGAATAAAATTTGAAGCCTCTAATCTTAGGTAGCTGGCCACCTTTAGTGGACATACAGTTAGGGTGGACCTATTATCTGCTAATACCATAGGCACAATATTGTCTCTGGTCATCACTATGATGTAGAGAGCATGGTTGTGGCTTTCATCTCCGTAAGGGATATCATGATCATTAAAAAAGATGGTTATGGACTTGGCAGTGTTGGTTAAAGATGCCACGAGGGTTTCGATGAGATGTCGATGGGAGCTTGACATTGATTCAAAGCCTTTCAAAAAGCTTGGCGATGAGGGTAAGATGACTAGATGAGGCTCCATATCAATATGTTTGCTTGGGTTTTCTTCAATTGCTTGAGAATGGGATCCTCCTCTGGTTTGTTATGGGGTTTTAATTTTTCAGCTAGAGGAGCGATTGCATGACCTACTGGGTTTGAATCCGTGGGTTGTGGAGGTGGTGGGAGGACTCTTCCACTCTAAGTAATCGCATCAACTTCAGTAACAAAGTCGTTTAGATCAAGTGCATAATAATAACCCGAAATGGGGTAGATGAGGGAGAGAGGATCAATTCCCGATTCGTCAGAAGAAATAAGGTTGACATTCGCCTGATGGTTAGGCAAAGGATTAGTGGTGATATTGGGTTTAACTCTTGGAGCAATGATATCCCCACTATCTATTAGGTCCTAGATTTGATGCCTCAGAGCCTTGTAAGCATTCGTTTTATGCCTGGGCCCTTGGTGATAATCACATCGTTCGTTGGCATTATAGTTCTTGGGCAAAGGATTTGGGGGTGGTCTTAGCTCTAAGGGTTTGACGAGGTGGGCTTCCAGAGCCTTTTTATAGTTGATGCTTAGAGGCATTCCCAATTCAGAAAACTCCTTCTTTCTAATCTCATGGGTTGATGGTAAGAAACAGTATTAATTTCTCCTCCCTTTTGGGGTACAAAATGAGTGGTGTTCGAGGTGAAATTGGTGTTCTTGCGGTATCTTGAATTTGAGGATTCATCCTTGATTTGACCAGTTTGAATTAAATCCTCAATTTTAGAGGCTGTAGCAATGAGAGCCTTAAAGTGCGGGAGATATTGGGTTTACAAATGAACTTGGTATTGTGGAGAAGATTCTTCACGATGATGTCAATTTGTTCTTCCTCAGATGGGCGGTTCACCATTTGTGCTGCCTTTGCCCTCCACCTTGTAAGGAATACAATGAAAGATTCTCTTTGGCTTTGTTTAGTGGTTTCTAGGTCCTGTCAAGTGATATCTACCTCAATATTGTAATGGTATTGCTTGACGAAAGCATTGCAAATATCATCCCAAGTTTTGTTATGATTTTTGTCCAAATCTAATAACCACTTAATGGCAGTTCTGGTCAATGACTGCTAGAATAATTGAGCAAGGAGATCATCATCCAGAGCAAAGGGTCTTATGGCACCCACGTACATCTTAAGGTGGGTCTTAGGGCAAGTGGTGCAGTTAAACTTGTCCATCACAGGCATCTTAAACTTGGGCAGAACCTTAGCATTTAGAAAAAGAGCAAGGGAGTTGACATCTATGGTGTCCTCATGTTTTTTGATATTCTTGATGGATCGTTCTAGGGTTTCAAACTTCTCTATCAGTCTTTTGGCTTTAGGGAAGCTGGAAAAATCCCCACTTTGAAAAAGATTCATAGTGGGAGTAGGAGCAGTGGCATTCATATCCAAAGGAGGAGAGGTGGGTGTCTCAGGGGCTTTCCCCTTATCAGTGAGATCGATAACGGGAGTAGTGAAAGTGGAGGCATGGCTGATCTCGGCTTGGGTCGAGGTATGTTGAGCCTTTATTATGCAAAGTGATGCATTAAGTCAAATTATACTTAATGAGCCAAAAGGAGATTATTTTAGAAAAATTTTCCTTAACCAAATAGTAATCCTCTTATTTTCCTTTTTATTAAAAAAAAAAGATTGCAACCAGTCCCCAGTGGAGTCGCCAGCTGTGAGGCAAAGAGCCTTTATTATGCAAAGTGATGCATGTAAGTCAAATTATACTTAATGAGCCAAAAGGAGATTATTTTGGAAAAATTTTCCTTAATCAAATAGTAATCCTCTTAGTTTCCTTTTTGTTAAAAAAAAAAAAAAAAGGTGGCAACCAACCTCCAATGGAGTTGTCAGCTGTGAGGCCTTGCCCGAGCATCGGCCCGATCTACTAAAAGGAATCGGGATGCTCATTCAGGTTTAGACTCACAATAGAACCCTCAGATTCAGATTGGTTGACTTTAAAAATGATTTTTAGGAGTCACCACCTTAATTTTATTTAGTTGGGAAAATATTAAGGAAAAAAACCCAAATTGACTCCAATTCATTAATTTTTTAATTAATTTACCAAAGGATAAAAATCACTAGCCTTTGAACCAAGTTGAGTTCGGGGACTAGGTTTTTTGTTTTAAATAATTTAAACTTGTTTCTCAAGTCTAATTTGACTTGAAAATTGATTTCATGAATGACATTAATAATCGCAAATAAAATGTATGAATATGGCATAAGATGGATGCATGAAAATTAACGAAACAATAAATATTTACAAATAAAGGAGAGTGTTCCCTCTAATCTTTAAAGATTTAAGAGAACCACATGATCACTCCTTAATTAAGATAATCACATTGATAGAAAAATGGGATGCATTCTCTAGCCCTTATGGAATTCTAGGAAGACCACAAATTCCCTTACAAATATTGTAAAAAGATAATTAATTTAAGAAAAATAAGTAAAATAAGCTTAATTTAAAAGAGAATTGGATTTGAGATTTGGACTTAAATTCCAAACATGTCTACATACCCTATTTGAATAGGGATCAAAATCCACGTAGTTCATTCCACGATTAAGTGAAGGGGTTTACAAATTGATTAAAATGATTTTTGGTTTGAGTTTGATGAAAATACCTTGGATTTTGATGGATGAGATGGAAAAAGTGTTTTGCCGGATTGAAATTTCATTTTATCGGACCGGACAAATGATTTGATTAATGATTAAAGAAAATGATGGATGAGTGAATTAATTAATTAAAATGATTAATTAATTAATAGTGGATGAGTTGAAAAAGGGATTTTTGATTTAAAAAAGAGAACAATTAATTCATTAAAATGATTAATTAATTAATTAAAATAGGGGATGAGTTTAAAAAGAGATTTTTGATTTAATTAAACAAAAGGAATTAATTAATTAAAAAGATTAATTAATTAATTAGCTTGTAAGTGATTAAAAAAGATTTTTTAGTTAATTAAAATGATTAATTCACTTGGCTTTGGGGGAGACAATTAATTAATTAAAATGATTAATTAATTAATTGGAAACTAGATGGAGGGAGAAAACGAAAGAAGGTTGATAGATAACTATTAATATCAACCTTAGTGTGTGAAAATGAGGAAATGGGGGAGCTTATTTATCGGCCAATGGGGTTGAGGGTAGTTTAGGTAATGAAAATGTGAAAAAACCATGAGGGTAGGGTCAAAAAATGACTAAAAACTAAATAAAAAATAGTAGAATAGTCATTTTATGTGCGTGGGGCCCACTGGAGGCAGAAGACCTACGACCTAGAGCAGCGCCGCACCAAGTCTGTGCAGCGCCGTGTCAGCCTTTTACGTAGTGCTGCAAAAAGGTGATGTGGCACCACATAGATCTGAATCGGCGCCGCATGCCTTTTGTGTGGCACGCCACATGGCACGGCACGCTTCCCGAGGTTTTCTCTTCCAACCCATTTTTCAAAGATTTTTGGGTTAATTTTTGAGACTTCTAGGTCAGTTTTTGGGAGTTATAGAGCTAAGAAAAATTATTGGTCAATGCCGTTAGGATCGAAATTAATTTTAGAACATTTTAACAGTCAGTCTGAGATAGATTTCAGTCAGTTTTGAAAAAAGGCTATCTGATACAGAAGGTCCGATCAGGGTCAAAAAGACGTTAGGTTGTGCCAAGAATGCTCCAGTCAGTTCTGAAAAGTTCAATGTTAATTTTAAAGGTGCTGAAATGAGGGTTCACATATGCATATTATAGTCCATTATGAAACCATCATATGGATTAGGCAATGATTAGAGAATAATGTCAATAGCTAACTCTTGGTTAATGACCAGACTAAGCTTTTCCAAATGTTCAAGATGACCCTTCATCTTTAGAACATGGGGACTTACTAAGGTTCCTGCAGCCATCTTGCAAGAGATTAAAGCCTTTATAGTGGCAAATCTCTCAATATGAACTTGCTTTTGGAACATTTCCTTGAGATGCTCAATCATCGCAAAAGCCTCCATCTCAATGAGTTTTTTCTGAAGTTCTGCTTCCATGTGGGCATGTATGCGATAAGTAACATCTGTTGAGTCATTCACATGCTTAGTATAAGCATTCTTTTCAGCCCTAGGGGCATCAATAGCAGGTTCATCAGGGATTGGTCCTTTAAGGATATACAACTTCCTTTCCTGCCTAAGAACAATTCTTGGGTTTCTATACTAGTCAAGGAAGTTAGTCCCATTTAGTTTGTCCTTCTCAAGGATCGATTACAATGACATGTTAGAGTTGTTATTTGATGCCATTATTTACAAATACACAAAATAATTTTAGTATTTTCCTTTTATTATTTTATTAATGAGGCATTAAATTACTCCCACTAATTTTTTTTTTTATCAAATTAATAACCCTCAATATTAATTTGGAAACTATAACATTTGAAGTTTCTTAGTGGGTCAAGATCCATATTTCACCTAGCTCTAAGTAAGCTTTGGCTTATCACCTAAAGTTTGGTTATTTAGGTAGGTAACTTCTTACCAATTACATCTCATATAACTCTTGGTTTCTAACTATAGGAGTTGACATCATATGTCCTAGCTTATAATAATCCCATCTTATGCCCTAGGTCAAAAACCATTTTGATAACCTAGTTAAGTCTAACCAATTTAAACTCATGAATGCCACCATCTTCCATCTTGTCTTACTAAGATGGTCCAATATACTTTGCTTTGGCAAAACCTAGATATATGATAATCGAATTCTTGATAGGTATTCAATTATGAAAGGCACTTTAATGACTTATTTTAAGTGAGGGACTTATTTTAAGTGAGGGATTTATCTTATTTTAATATTCATCTATTCACCTAATATAGATCATTATGCATTTAAACATACATTGCATCCTATATGTATATAATAAAGCATAATATAAACATGACACAATATGGCCCTTAATCTAAATTGACCTTCATAAGCCAATATGAAGATCAATTGTCAATCTTAGGTAAATCTTCATCTTCATGAATTCGCTTTTAATTACCACAAACGGTCTCCTTCTTATGCCTTATTCTCCATTACAAGTTGTAATATGTACTATTCTATTACTACTAATGAAATAAATAAATTACAATAAATGAAAAACAACACGCAAGTCATATTTAAAAATTACAAATCCAATTATAAAATAAAACCTGCCAATCACATTGGTCTAAAGGGCCATGCTGTGCATCATGCATATAATATAAAAACATATACATCAAAACAATATTTCAAATTATAGTTGAATGTGTATATATTAGACCTATTAATGATATATGTGGTGAAAATTTCACAGGGTCAGGGGGGAGCACCCCTGCTAGCAGTCCCACTAGCTGTTTAGTAGGCAAGGGTCAAGGGGGCAGCACCTCTAAAAGATAAATGATTTACCATACTCATTGAATGAGTTACTATCATTAAACCCTAATGGTGATAATCACATTAATGATTCTGATCATAACATAATAGTATCAATTTTAATCAAATTAACTTGATATGATTGATGTAATCTAATTACAAATTTCTATTTAACTCTTAAATAGACCGCTATAAAGTAAATTATTAATCTAATAAAAACACATGTTTATAGTTTCCTTAGTTAATCTAATTAATAAGAACATACTACAAATAATCATTCTCACTATAAACAAATTAATCTAATTAATTATGTTACCTACATTTAATCTAATTAAACTGTTTGAATCTTTAATCAAATAAAAAATGATCCTGTGTTACTAATACTGATTACCATAATGCCATCATATTGTTCATGATTAATATGCTAAAAATGATTGTAAATATATCATCCATGTTCATAGATATCACATGTACTTAGAACATAAAAAAAAAATCAATTTGATTGAATTTGTAAGTGGCTCTGATACCACTGATGGATTTTGGGGATTCCCCAAACAAATATCATATGCAATGAAAAATTAAAATTTTAATTCCCAAAATCCACCAGGATCCATGTGTTTCAATTAAATTGAACATTTAGATAGTTTACCTCCTATAGCAAGGAGAAAACTCTTGGTGCAGTTGCAAATCTAGGCTTCATAAATCAAAACGAACAGCCTCTGGATTTGGATCACAGATGCTGCTACTTGAATGAACACCCTTTACTAGTATCCACACAAATAGAGTGAGAAATTGGATTTTAGTGTGCTAGCACTAGCCTTGAAAATAATTTTTCAAAAAAAGACCTTTTTATGAAAATACAAGTTTTACTCTCTGTGTATGTATCCCTCACACTAGAAAACATATCAATTATATCAAAACCAAAAGAACATCTTAATTAGATTGTTTTCTGATATGATCAAAAGACCTTAAAAGATATGCTTAACTGTTAAGAATATATTGTGTTATTTTAATATTAAAAATATTTAACTATATATAAATATAAATTTTAAATATTAAGTTTACTTTATCTTAATAATGTAAATGTAATAAGTTATAGTAAATTAGTATTATGTTAACTTTTAATTATCTTTTAGTTTAATGAATCTAGACAACATCTAATTGAATGAAACTAGATAATTTTGAGTTTAGTGTACCTGGATAATTTCTAGATTCAATGAACCTAGACAAACATTAACCTATAGTCTGTTTCAAATTTGTTCTAAGTGTGCGACCTTATAGGTACACTGAGCATTGTTAGGGGGCCTGAAATTCTATTTTTGGCTCACAAGTCATAAGTAGCCTCTAGCAAGACATTATTAGTATCTAAGTTAAGTAAAAATTGGTGATCCGACATAACCTTTCACAGTTAGTATTATAGTCCTTTTGTCACTCAATATCATAATTGAACATGAGGCATGGATTATGTCACCTTCATATTGTTCAATTAGACAATTTCTCAATCTCCAAGTAGACTGACTAAACAAATGATATTGATATCTCTTATCAATTTATTTGAGCACGACCATACATTTTCTTAGTCTCACTTATCGAGAGGTCTAGAGATATCTCTTTCAAAATGAGAGGGACAAATTCCTGCTTAATCACTCATATTCCTTTGCATGATTCACTCTATATCCAACAATAGATTGTATTACCAACCTGTCATAGATGATAATGGACTATGTCAAAATATAAAATTCCTCATGTAGGAATTTATGGCAATTTCAAGTCAAATGATTAAATAACAATATTGTAATAAGAATTATATATGATATTAACCATGTAGTATTCTCACAGTGGGTTGGTCTAGTACACTATTCTCTAATATGTACTTATGAACTGACTTGATCATATACATAACCAGTAAAAAATGATCATCGATCAAACTACATATTAATCTTAATTCATTATTGTTCCACCAATAATGAGTGACTAGGGATAATTTAGAATAGTATCCCATTTACCTCAAAGTTTTATTATCAAGTCATGCATTTAATGACATTAGGTAGAATCAACTATTCATGAAATTTATTATCAAGTCATGGAATATTAGTTGCAATTAATAACATGATAATGGATTGCCTTTTTCTTATTAATAAAAATAATAATAATGACAATATTCATACTATTGGCCTAGAGCATATCACTAATAGTTAGGACAATTATTCTTGTAAGGACTTCATCTGGGCAATCAAGTAGCACTGGAGCTAAGCATTCAGATTCAAGATTTTTACCAAGCATTGTGGATAATTGATTCATCCTCAGTTGGTGTAAAAGAGTGCAACCTTTGTCTTTCTAAGATAAAGGGATACAGGGTTGCAGGGGCTATTCCTCCTAAAATAAAAGGATTAAAACCTTCCACACCTCATATTGACCTTACTGGCTGTATCTTTCTAGTTAGTCCCTAAGGATTGGATACCCATATTCTAAGGCCGGCCTAAAAATAAGCCCAGTTGGATAAGGTCTAACTTATATTTTGATTAAATTGAAAATAAGTTAAATATCTCTTTTTTTTTTTTATATACATATGTTGCCCCGGTGTGTATATAATGAGCCCATTAGGTTTATTGTATCAATATAGAATTAGGAAAATAACCTAGCATTGTACACTATAAATAGGTTCTAACACGTAAATTCTTTATCATTCAATTTAATAAAATAATTATAATTCTTGAGGTGCACTATCCTAAATATTCACAAAACCCCTTTTGATTGACGGTGATAGTGTATAGATATCAGATCTCTGCCAAACTAGTTGATGGATTTGGTAGCCTATATACCAAGCTTTTCATGTTACTTTTCTGCACATATCTCTAAATTCAAAGTTGATGGTTCTTTTGAGACTTATATAGTAGATTTAAGTTATTTTACTGCAATATAGTAATCAAAAAATGCCAAAAATAGTGATAAAATATCAATCCAGAGGATTGATAGTACTGTAATGGGGACCCAATTAAAATAATCTAAAGAATTAATTCTGAAACCTAGTTTTAGGGTTAACAATATATAACACATGGTACTAAAAAATAATGAAGATATAAGCCTACCTGAATAAATTGATCTTGAACTTATTCTCTGCCTCCCAAGCTTTTCCTACTAAGCTTGTGGATTATTTATGCAGAAAAAATGTAACTTGTACAAGAAAGAAAAAAATATTGATAAATCATATAATTCCATAAAAATTTAGAATTATATATCAAATTCCAAATATCAGTATTATACAAGCTAATTAGCAAATATTAATAATTTTTAAATGTCAACAATATAAGCTAAACTAACCATGAAGATCATGATGAGTGTGGAGTTATTAGTGTAGGCAATAGAGATCATCAAGTAGTTCATGGAAGAACCTGTGGAACCTTTATATAAAGGCCGTTAGAGTTTGTAATGAGTAGAAAACTCTTTATATTTTCTTAATAATATGAAAACAATGGGTATGGCCCTATTTGTATAAGAATGTCGTGTATCAGGGAAGGCATTATAACATATACATGGTAACTAAAGATTACATGAACTATAACATATACATGGTAATGAAGATTAAATGAGCTGTAAAAAAAAATTACATGAGCTGTAACAAAAGATTACATGAGTTGTATAGATAATTGACAATTACTTTGAGCTGTCACACTTATCACCCCCCATCAAACCCATATTGATTGTCTAAGTGTAATGCTTGGCGCAACAAAAGAAAAAGAGATAATGGTAAGGGTTCAGTAAAGAGATCTATAATTTGATCCTTGGTAGATAAAAAATGAACATCAAGAAAACCATGTGCAACTTACTCTCTAACAAAATAATAGTCAACTTCAATATGCTTTGTACGAGCATGAAAAACTGGATTAGATGTCAAATAAATTGTACTCACATTATCACACCATATAGTAGTTTTGGTAAGAGGAAAACCAAGTTCTTACAAAAGAGATTTTAACCATGTAAGTTCTGAAGTTTCATTTGCTATAGCTTTGTACTCACTCTCAGTTGAGGAGCGAGCTATGGTGGGCTATTTCTTAGAAAGCCAAGAGATTAGAGATTGGCCAAGAAAGATACCATAGCCATTTATTGAATGACGATCATCAAGGTTGCCAGCCCAGTCACAATCTATGTAACATTGAATAGCAAATTTTAATTGAGTAGAGTAAAATAAGCTAAGATTCAATGTACATTTAAGATAGCATAATAATCTCTTCAATGCTTTCCAATGAATGTCTGATGGGGAGTGCATAAATTGGCATAATTTGTTGACATTATAGGCAATACCTAATCGAGTGATAGTAGCATATTGAAGAGCTCTAACAATTTTGTGATATTCTTCATCATTTGGTAACAGATTCCCTTCATACTTGGATAATGGTGTTGCTATCATTGGTGTTGGGCATGGCTTAGAGTCCAGCATGCCATATTTATCAAGTAAATCATTAATATATTTATGTTGAGTAAGCCATGTACCATCAGACTGAATATGAACTTTAATGCCCAAGAAGTGGTGAAGAGTGCCCATAAAAGCATTTTGTAGTTGTAAAATAATATTAGAAATAAGGTTGGAGCTAGACCTTGTAATTATTATATCATTAACATAGACCAATATAAAAATGACTTCATCTTTATGGCAAAGAATGAACAGAGATGCATTAGATTCGGAAGTATTAAAACCCATGGACTGAAGAACCTTAGTGAGCTGTGAGAACCATGCCCTTGGAGCCTATTTAAGACTATATAATGATATGTTCAACTTGCAAACATAAGATGGGTCAATTGAACTAACAAAACCTTTCGGTTGAGACATATATATATCTTCCTTAAGATGCCCATGAAGAAAGGCATTAGATACATCTAATTGCTGCATTGGCTACTTCTTTATGATTGCAATAGCAAGAATTAAATGAATAGTAGTAGCTTTAATGATTGGGCTAAAAGTCTTTTTGTAATTTGCTCCAAAAAAATGACTGAAACCTTTGGCCATAAGATAGGCTTTATACCTATTGACTAAACCATCTTGCTTCCTTTTAATCCACTATATCCACTTGTTATCAACCACATTTACACCAAGTGGTCAAAGAACGAGGGTTTAGGTAGAATTGTCAAGAAGAGCCTTCATTTCGTCTAACATTGCCTATTGCCATTCATTATACTTAATAGCTTGATTAAATGTACGTGGTTCATGTTCTTGAAAATTATAATTGGGTTTCTCTTTCAATATAATTAAGGCTTGTTTTCTATGAAGATGTTTGGTCTTATCAGTGTTGGTTGGTCTCATAGACATGGGATGAGTTCTAACGGGTGTAGGTGGAGCTAGCTTTTGTTAGGGCTATTTGGATGGAGCATATTGAGTTAAATTTATGGCCAAATGTAATCCTAGAGGAGAAGATTGAGGTGAAATAGGTTGTGTGGGTATAGGGAGAGCAATGTAGAATCGTGGGTGAGGAACAGGTGCGGTGGTTTTGTGGTGTAGCAAGCAGCATAGTCTAGTGATATAGGCTACTGATGCGTGGTTTTGTGCATGGTGAGAGGGCTAGAGTTATGGTTTTTAGTGTGGAAGTAGGTGTACTTGGAGGCTGATTTAGAGTGGAAGTGGAGGTTCTAGAGAGGTGATTAGAAGAGAAAAGGTGATTAGTGTTAGGTGCAATGGAAAAATGAGAAGTAGAACTCATACTTGTTGTCACCGCGAGAGTAGAAGGCCATTGTATTGTGAGCCATGGACTTAAGAACTCAACACATAATGGTGGAGCTGGTAGTTTTTGTTCTTTAAATGGAAAAATTTTCTAATCAAAAACTACATATTTAGCAATATAAATCTTATCATGCTTAATATCGAAACAATTATATCCTGCATGATCAAAAGCCAAACCAAGATAGACATATTGTTTACTACGGCATGAAAATTTATGATTATTATACGTTCATAGGTAAACAACACACCCAAAAATTTTGGTTTCATTATATTTGGGAACATGATGAAATAATTTTTGAAATGGAGATTTATTTCCCAAAACCAAAGTTGGAAGAGAATTGATGGATGACACAACACTAGAAAAGGCAAAGGACCAAAAACGAAAAGGAACACTAGTATGGGCCATTTCCCAAAACCAAAGTTGGAAGAGAAATGATGGATGACATAGCACTAGAAAAGGCAAAGGACCAAAAACAAAAAGGAACACTAGTATGGGCCATTTCCCAAAACCAAAGTTGGAAGAGAATTGATGGATGACATAGCACTAGAAAAGGCAAAGGACTAAAAATGAAAAGGAATACTAGTATGGGCCATTAAAGTTAATCCTATATCGATAATGTGATGTATTTTCCTTTTAGAAAGACCATTTTGTTAATACGAATATGGACAAGAGATGCGATGAACAATTCCATTTTGTTTAAAATATTTGTGCAACTTTTGATATTCTCCACCCCAATCAGATTGAAATGATTTAATAGAGGAATTAAATTGACATTTTATTAAAGATTCAAATTGAATATATGTATTCAAAACATCATTTTTATTTTTCAAGCAATAGATCCAAGTAAATCTTGTAAAATCATCCACAAACAGAACAAAATGTCAATAACCATGATAAGAAAGAATTGGAGCAGGGCCCCATACTTCACAGTGAATAAGTTCAAAAGGAAAAGTAGTATTATGTTCAACCGAAGCAACAAGCAATTTTGCTAACTTGCCTAAATGACATGAAGAACAATTATCAATACTAGAAAAAGATGACTTAGAAACTGACAAATTATTATTATGAATAATGGAAGAAACAGTCCACTTATTGGGATAACCAAGACGAGCATGCTAGCTTTCAAGAGAGTTCATTTTAGCCACAAGTGCCATTTTCGATGCAAGAGCTAGCATCATATGCAGTCCATTTTTACTCCAGCCATGCAACAGGATGTCCTTGCTCACCTAGTTGTTGACATAAAAATCATAAGGCCAAAATTTGAAAAAGCAATTATTATCAATAGTGAATTTTTAAACAAAAACTAATGATTTTGCAATTTTTGGAACATGAAGAACATCATTTAATCGAAAAAACTTATTAGAGTATAAAGAAGGGTAATAAGCCATACTAGTGTTTACAATTACAACTCCTTGACCATTTCCAACTATAGTTTGATCCAATCCAGTATATGGTGTTAATATGAAGAGAGCATTGTGATCCGCTATTACATGATGTGTCACCCCTGTATCAAGATGCCATGCTGTATAATTTAGTACCATGGGAGTCATAGGCTATTGTGATTGAGATTGGTGCATAGGCATGGAAAATGAGTGAGTTGGCAACATAGGACCTCCCATTACAATATTGGCTTATAGTGTTGAGAATTGATTTGGGGTGTATAACAACGACGATAGTGGTCAATAATATGTTTCTTATACCTGCAGATTTGACAAACCGCACGAGGGTGACAATTGCCACCAGTTGGATGGTAGCCATTTGAAAAGGAAGGCTGAGTGTTACCAATAAAGTAGCCAGCTTGTGTATTTGATGTGGGCACACGTCTATAATTACATGTGACTATATGAGCTGTGGGCATTTCTTACATACTTTTGATTAAGATTTCATGTGCTAAAAGTTATCCATAAAGTTCCTGAAAAGAGATGGGTTCTGGGCATTGGTTGAGAGTAGTGATTAGACCATGAAAGTCACTCCCAATATTATGATATATGATAGCATTGAACTCGATAATAGAGAGTGTTCTATCCACTGCAGCTAATTCATTAGGTAAATGCTTTGCCTTTTGAATATATTGTGAAATAGACATATCATTGCATTTTAATTCTTAGAGTTCAATATGCAATTGCAACTGTTGATTCTGAGATACAGAACTAAACGCACTTTCTAGTGCACGCCAGGCAAACTAGGTTGTAGACATGCCAATAACATGAGGGGAAAACCTCCTCAGATAGAGAAGAAAGTATCCAGGATAACAATAACTGATCCTTTTGAAACCATTCCATGTAGGCTAGGTTTGGCATTATGGTCTCTAGGTCATTTGGGGAAGCAATCATGAGCAGTGGTGTTGGTTGAGTATCGTCAATGAACCCATTCAGTTTGTGGTAATTAAGGATAGGTAAGAATTGAGTTTTCCAAGTGAGATAATTTCGGCTGCTGAGTTTGATAGAAATAGCATGATTTGCAGTTGGTGTGGTGATAGTTAATGGTTGATTGATTATTGGTACAATCTACCTAGGCATGGAATCAAAGAGAGAGAGCAAAAAAAAATAATAAATCAATGAACTTACTCTGATACCATGTTAGAGTTTGTAATGAGTAGAAAACTCTTTGTATTTTCTTTATAATATGAAAACAATGGGTACATCCCTATTTGTATAAGAATGCCATGTATTAGAGAAGGCATTATAACATATACATGGTAACTAAAGATTACATGAGCTATAACACATACATGGCAACAAAGATGACATAAGCTGTATAGATAACTGACAATCACTTTGAGCTGTCATACTTATCAAAGGCAAGCTAAGGTCCCTCTTCCATGATTCTCCTTTCTTGTTCTCTCTATTAAATTTTAGAGAGATGAACTCTCACCCATCTAAAGTTGAGATTATCAGGAGAGAATTCCTAAGCATAAATTCACAAATCAAGACTAATTCCACTGCTAAGGATTCGAAATAAAGTATGTTTTTCAATCAAATTTTTTACATGTTTTGAGCTCTCATGTTGAAGATCCAAATATGTTAAACTTAATTACAACATTTATAGCTTCTCTTGGCATCACCATAAACTAAACTAGAGAAATTGCAACCAATACTGATAAGACTACTCTCTTCATATTTACCAATTAATGAATATATTATTAAGTTATTTAGAGCTTATTTTTCTTAATGAGTTGATAGGTAATGTTGATGGAGATGGGAGAGGCTTGAATGAGATGTTTATAGCATTTAAAAGTAAGAATTCGTGCGTCATAGGATAACCAATGGCAGTTACATTATTTTGGCTTATTTTTTCCTTTCAAATGCCATTATTTTGTTCTAACTCAACTTAACAAAAGGATAAGCTTTTTAATTTAAATCAAACCTTCTCCTTTCCTATATAGCTCTAATTCACACTAGAGCGAATTGGCATCTTAATGTTTATTTTGTATGTATTCAAATATAGCTTTTTTGCCACTAGAGTCATCTCCAATCATTGATTGAATCTCTAGGCATTGAGGTCTCGAGTTTGAACTATAGTCAAATTGAATTAACAACAGGGATGTTTACACAATTAAACACAAAAGAGAATTTTTAGATTATACGGTGGGTAAAGATGTTTGGCAAAAACAACTTTTTAGCCTTCATCTTTAGATTTTTATGGTGTTATATATTAAGTATAATTTTTTTCAAAATAATGTACATTATTATCAGTTTGATATATATTTTCATAAATTTTATTGTAACACCCCAATTTTGAGTTCACTGTGAGGGTTGAGGTTGTAAGGGAAGTGACCAGATTAAAAGCAAAAGAGTGTAGATGACAACTTTGAAAAATCAAAGTACTGAACGGGTATTGGGCCAAAAATGGAGCCCATAATTGTATGAAATATGATAAAGAATATTAGAAAAGTGTTAAAGGAGATGGAATTGATATAAAAATAAATAAAATGGAGAGTGCAAGAAGGAAAATAGGAAGTTAGGAGCTAATGACCTAAAAAAGGATACGTGCTTGAAAAATAGAGGCATTTAGAGTGAGTCGACAATTTCCAAATTTGAAATAGATTTTATATTTTATTTGGAGAACTTAGGCATATATAAGGACAATAAAAGTGGTAAAACTCAAAAATGAAGTTAGATTTGAGTATGGAAAATACTAAGCAAAATCTTTATGCTATGCGCTTAACCGATAGACTTTGGTTTCTAGAATTTCAGAAAATTTTAGCTTAGGGAAGATTGATGGGGAAATGATTAAAAATAATATTAGAGACCCAAATTAGTGATTAAAAATATTATTAGACAATAATAGAGTAATTAGGGATTAAAAATGGCAATTGAGTAATAATTAGGAAAATGGACATCATTACTTGACAACTCATCACCTAAACTATAAAAATAAATAAAAATGGAAAATAAAACAGGAAAAATTACAGCTAGATGGCTAGAAAACTAAAGGGGACTAAAGGGTAGTGATTGAGCCAAAAGTGCATAAGAATTGAATAAAAGAGAAGAAAAAGAAAAATATATAACAAGGTGTAAGTGATAACCATCATTTTTATGTCCATAAAACTTAAAAATCAATTAATTAAGAAAGAACAAAGGAAGAGAGGAAAAATTGAAGAATAAGAAGGAAGAAGAAAAATTCAAAGAAAATCCAAACTTAACATCATCCAAGGTAAGATTAAGTTACTTAATTAATTATTGATATTATTGTGTTTGTGTTGTGCTTTCTTGCTTGATATGTTAAATTTAATGGATCGATTAATAATGAATGATTTTGGAGAAGTGGAGGAAATTAAGAAAAGAGGTTTATTAAGGGAGGAAAAGGCTCAATTGAAGAAGATTTAGTGAGGGAACATGGATGATTTTGTGAGAGAAAAGAAAAGAAAAGTTAGAGGGAGTGGTTACTAGAATGTAAGGCTTACTTTTGAGAACCTTCTAGCCCAAATTTGACCATGGCCAAAACATCAAAGTTGAAGTTTGAGATGTGAATTTGATGATGTAAAATGAGATTGACTTAATTCCCAATACATTAGGAGTTATGGAAGTGGAAGTAAGGATTGCCTTGCATGCAAGTGTACATATATATATATATCTATGTGTGTGTGTGTGTGTGTGTGTGTGTGTGTGTGTATGTATATATGTACATACATACATATATATATATATATGTGTGTGTGTGTGTGTGTGTGTGTGTATACATGCATATATATATATATATATGCATGTATACACACACACACACACACACACACACACATATATATATATATATATATATATATATATCTGTGTGTGTGTGCGTATACATATATATAAATATATAGATATATATATGTATACATATACATACAATACATACATATATATATATATATATATATATATATATATATATATATATATATATATATATATATATATATATATATATATATATATTAACAAAAATTAAAATTAACACTTACTTCAAATTTGAATTTGAAACATTATAAAAAATAATTATATAATTAAATGATTTAAAATATATATTTGTAAAGTAGAAATTCAAAATAATATAAATGCCTCTAGCAATAATTATAACAACTTCAAACTTTAATTAATATGAATCAAAATCAATATTCTCTTTTTTTTTAAATGATTCTTATAATAAATCAATACATAAATAATTAATTTCAAAAAATATTTTTTTATCTCATGAAATATCAATGTACATAAATTTTCATTACTTAAAATATAAATATAATGAAATAGCATTAAATAATATATTTTCTTATGAAATAGGAATTTTTAACATTATAAAAATGCATGTCATTACATTCTTCTCCCTTAAGATAATATTTTCTCAAATTTTTCAAACTAGAACTAGCACTTCACACTTGAACCTTAATTTACTATCTTCATTACGCTTCCGCTACATATTCTGATGTGCTACTCTAAAGTCATAAACTAACACTTGTAGGTTAACTATTATGCCAAATCAAAAGCTCTTCAAGACATCTATACTATAGTCCATTAAAATACATTTCAATTTGCAGCTTATTTATCCTTAAACATGATTCATCTAGTGGAATCTAATCCATTTCAGGGATATTAAAATTATTTGATTTCTAAAATCATTCAAAAACCATTTGTAAAAATTAAAACATTCACCTTTTGTTTTGGAACTCAAGGTACCGTGTCCAAAAATGATAGACCAACGTGTTATATTAATGAAATGGCTGATGAACCTCATTATATGACTAATGATATGTGACTCTATAATGCAAGACCCAATGCATATGAAAACAGACAAACTAGACACCAACACAAACTTCCAAAATAATAAACTTCTCAAAATTACTTTTAAAAACACTCAAAAGTCATTTATTATCTTCAAACTCATTTACATTATCATATCAAAATTAAACATTTAATTTGAAATGTATTTAAAAAATCAAAATTTATTCATTTTAAATCTCTAGTAGATCAAAGTCCTCATGAATTCTCAAAAATCAAAATAAGAATGGTCATAATATCTTCCCACTTCATGAAAGTACTTATTTTAATAACACTCTTATTGTACCCTATGCATCTAGAACATTCTCTGTTGTTGAAGAATTACCATTAGCATCATGTCTCCTCTTATTACAAACCATGTGTCCAAAAAGAGTCATCAAGTTCATCATGCCAACAAAAGCTTACAACACATATACAATACAAGACAATACATACACAAACATAATTAACAATACTAATCAAATCACAATATAGAGATAACACTGAATTAGAGGCAAGAGAAACCCAATAAAAGGAACATGAATCTTATACTCCATAAGTTACAAGAACTTAGACCATATATGACTTCCTCAACTGTTACATCCCACTTTTGGGATGGACAGTCCTAGGGCATAGATAGCTATAAGGGCACCAAAAACCCATAGAACCCCATTTACTTGCTATCAAATTGCAAATATCACATCAACCATGTCCAAGATCATAACCTAAATCACATCACCATTTCATAATACAATTCCATGCACTCTTCTTAATGATCATCAATAACTTTTATCGATTAATTCATGCATATTTCTCATTCTTACATAAACAAATTATATTACATATTAATACAACTAAAACTTCAATTTCTATAGAGCAACTAACTCTAACATACATATACTTGCATAAAAATAACATAATCTTCAAAGGAACTTCTACTATAACATATATGCAATCTCTGATCGTAACACATACTTCAACTCGAACTGATCACTCTTAATTCTCCTATAAAAAAAATTTGGAAAAAAGGGAGTGAGTTTATGACTCAGTGAGTAAGAATTATGTTACAATAGTTCACATGGTTCGGTGTTCAAGATTTATTAATAAGGAGAATATTTGGCTGACTTATATATATATATATTAGTTGATAGAGAAGATGAATGACAATGATTATGAATAATACTTTTAGAAACTTAAATCAAGTACCAATAACATATTTAAATCTTTATATTGAATAGTATAAAATGTATATATTCTTAAAATTAATTATCGAATATAAATAGCTCGCTATACTTTTAAAAGTTAGGTCTATATAACAAATACTTTACTAAACTTGAAAATTATCATTTAAGTATAAATAATTTACAAATACACTTCAAATACAAATTCAGTAACTAACCATAGTTTCAAATATACTTTCAAATAAATAGCAACACATTTTACATAAGATTTCATATAACTAATAATACATTTTAAATACTTTCTTTAAATAACTACTAACTTGAAATTTGATTCAAATACAGTTGTAAATACAACTTATGAAATACGTTTCAAAACTTCTTTTATCTCATAATCATTTTTAGAATCTTTTACAATAGATGAGAGAGGATTTTAATCCATATCTTCTCATCAACACTACAATAATGGCAGCTCTTCTTGTGGAGCATTTGCCATATATCTTGTACTTCCTTGTAAAACATCATTCATAAAATACTATCATATTATGTCATATCATTAGCAGAGATCTGGTCTACAATAATTGGATGCGGATTTGATCCATGCATTTTACCAGAATCACATTAATGGAAGAGGCTCTTCTTGCGGAGCAATACCATACTTCTTATGCCAGGCATGCCAGGCCAAGCGGCTAGGATCATACCTCCTCCCAGCTGGAGTCACTACAGTGTGCACTGCCTGGTGTTCCCCACACCGGATAAGGGGATCTCTCCTTGAAAATTCAAAAAACAAATAAAAGTAACTTTAATAAATATATAACAATGCATTAGCATATAACTTCCCATATAGGGGAAAAAACAATTAAATATAACATTTCTTATAAAAGAATTTAACAAATTTAAATGCTCACATAGGATACTGCAAATATTCATATAAAATACTTCAATACTCATCAATAGCAAATTTATTCAACACTTATAAAATCAACATAAACTCATCAGTGACTATTTTAGTAAATACTTTATAACTTTTAAGATCGTAAATAACATATGTATGTAGTTCAAATATATTATCGAAAGGAAATCAAATAATCATACATGTATTGCAATAAGCACATGGAAGAAACTTTTATGAACTTATTACTCAGGATTCTCATAGCAATTAGGAAATTCAAATGGATGGAAGTTTTCATACAAGGTGGTTTAACAATAATACGGTTTTCAATTTCAGAATCTCAATAGATAAAAGCATAGTGATTACTCACCTCTTCTCACTATATCCTCTAGTTAGGTTCAACCCATCTCCACTTGCACTCTAATCATCTTTTCCTCGACTCATTTCTACTTACACATAAAATCCTAAATCACATATAAACTACGATTTAATCATTTTTTTTGTTACTCTTATAATCTATTCATAGAATCTTAATCAATTAAATCCTCTATAAATTATTCTTATATACTTCCTACAATTCTAATGAAAATTGGGCAGCATTTCCCCTAAAATTGGACTAATCCCCCTAAAAATCAACAAATATCCTCAATTCAATAAGTATCACAAGTTAACTATCCAACCCAGACCTCTAATACATCAAACGAGCCCATCTGCCAATTTCATTATTTATTATCAAACTACCATCCAACCAATTCAACTTAATTAATTCCAATATCACATCTCACTTTAACCTTTCAATTTATTAGCAATATACTCAATAATCATATATAATACTTATCTCAATTTAATTATCCAATTTAGCTATTTAATTTGTAATAAACTATTTACCTAAATTCTCACAAATAAATTCATAAAATCACTATTTATATACGATTAGGAGTTGAGATTTATACCATATGACTCAGTTTAATGAATCGGAGCTTTTGTCCAACATTAACAATTTCAGGGGTCGCCGGAAAATCCCAACCATGATCAATCACGATCCGAGGATACCAACAGTTAGTGTACAACATGAGGAGTCCAAATATACCCTTCACTTTCTCTCACTTGTTGCCATTCTGCCAGAAAACGGTCAAAAACTCCATTATTCCATTTCTCTGATTTGGCATTCTGGTGAGAGTTAGGAAGCAAGGCTGGTATCAAACTGAAGCTCTCTTCATAAGGAGTTGACCAGTACCAATCTTGTTGAGTTTGGCCGCCAGAATCGCTGAAAATCGCAGCTCAAACCCTTAGTGCCGGCAAAGAATCTCCTTGCATGTCTGCCGCCATTCACTGTTCATACTTGCCTCTACTGCTTCCCTTGTGGTCACCAGATACCAGGTTTTCATCTGGTGTAGGTTGTACTGCCCACCATCAACCGGAGTTAGTCCAATAAGGCTCGCTCTCTCTCGACTGCCTCTTCTCCTCTCCCTTCCCGTTCTGTCCACTACTGCTTTCTTTTTTTTTTTTCTTTTTCCTATTTTCTGTTTATTAACATACACATATATAATTTCTTTTTTCTCATTTTATATACACAAATCCTTAATAATCTATACAAATATTATTATTATTATTATTATTATTATTATTATTATTACTATAAACCCATAAAAATTACATTTTTATTTCATAATACTTTCAAAATTAAAATAATAAATTTATATGAAAATATTTTCTTGAAATATATTTTATTTTATTTTTATCACATATATCATTATTAATAATATTCTTATTATTTTCATACTCATTTTTAAATTAACAATATGATATTAAACCGGAAATCTTTAATACTTAAATTCTTAAAATATTTTCATTCCTTAACTTATTTAAAAATAATTATATTTCTTATTAAAATGAAAATTAATGAATTACGAAAAACCGGGTTGTTACATCAACTCTAAACATATTAAAGATTGCATGGCCTGTACTTTGGTACCACCTTTGTCACAACCCGAACCTATAAGGCACGTGATTGGTACTAGGAAACCTGAAAGTTTAAGGCTTCTAGAACCTATAGTAAACCTAGAAGACTACTAAACTATAAAACTATTATAAAACAACTGCAATTGCCACAAATAAAAGCTAAGAACATCACATCAGCTTAAATGCATAACTCAATTATCTCTTAACTTAAGTATACATAATCACATATGATAAAGTAATAATACCCAGTGGGAAAATTTATATTATACATCAAAATAAAAATAATTATATAACTGAATAATAAAATACATTTCACTGTCGAAGGACGAATAGAATTTATTATATAAGAAAATAAAATAAAATTAGTTTCATTCATTATATATAAGATTTAGCTCAATAATTTCGTGAGAATTTATATAGACCTCAAATTCATCGATTAACATAGATAACATAAATACATTTTACATATATATATATGTACACATACAATATTACATTATTTAAATTTGTATTTATACATATCTGTATAACTAAATTAATAGCCAATTATAATTTATATAACTACTTAATAAATATTTATTCTTTTGGTAAAAATCAGAAATTAATTCATAAGATTAATCCATAAAATAAATTTATAAAATAAAAATAAGTTCATAAAATAAAATAAATTCATAAGCTAGATTCATAATATAAATTTATAATTTTAATTCATAACATAAATTTATGGGCTAATTGATCTCCATAATTGAATTATTAAAATGAATACATATATATATATATATATATATATAGTGTGTGTGTGTGTTAAACATATAAAATCCCATTAACAAAATTAATCTTCCATTAACCACCAATATACCTGACACTCATCAAGAAAAAAAATTATAAACATCATAAATGTGCAGGAAAATTAATTTGAAGATTTCTAAAAAATATAGCTCACTAGAGGGCCACTGGACAGTCGTCGGGCTATCGTTATTAGTGATAATTGGTGGCAAAAAGGGTACCAAAATGAAATTAGAGTGAGATGGATCCCAAGACACTTGGATCGCCAGAAATAGTGACTGAAAACGGTTAGGATCGGCATGGAAAGGTTCGGACAGCGTGTCTGTTGTTTCCTGGTGGCCATTTGCTTAACACTTCTACTATGAGAGTCATCATCAGTTGGCCTACATAGTGGAGGAGCACGTGTCCATCACTGGTATGTGTGCCTATATACATATACATATATATATATATATATATATATATATATAGAACACTTCTACCATGTGAGTCATCGTCAGCTGGCCTACACAGTGGAGGAGCACGTGACGGTCGCCGGTGTTTGCGTCTTTTATATATATATATATATATAGTAATCCTTTAAACTTTAATCAACAAAATTTAAAATTAACACTTAATAATAATTTATTTAATAAATAACTTACCTCATAATAATAAATAATAATATTTACAACATTATAAAAAATAATTAAATGAATTAAAACATATATTTGTAAATGTAACAACCCAAAATTTGAATTATTTTAAAAAATCTTATTTTTATACGGAAATATAATTATTTAATTGTATGTGTTAAATTGATATTTAAATTTTCATAATTATCTAAAAATTTAAATTTTATGATATTGATAATATATTATTAAAAACATTTTATTTAAATTTTAAAATACATGAACTTAATATAAAGAAAATATTTATTTTTTTATTTAGTGATGAAAATAATTTATTAAATTTGGATATTATAAACAAATTTATATTCAGTAAAATTAAATGTTAAGGTAACAAATTTTATATTTTGGTAATTAAATATTAATTTTTAAGATTTTTTTGAAATTAATTTTATATTCAATTATTTTTAATAAATTTATATGTTCATGCATCTTATTAGTGTTAGTTGATAATTTTTAGTCTTTTATGGAATTCTAAGAATTTGTTTATATAATTTTCTTCAATGTATATTGGTACATATATATGAATTATAATAAGTTCCAAAGTTAGTTGATGAATTGGTATCATTATAATGTTGGTTGAGTTTGGAGACCGAGATGGGTCATTGATGTTGTAGTTAGTCGATGTGGATTGTTGAAGTTATTTAGAAGTGTTTATCTTCTTTTGTTACAACTGGGTAATGTGCTAGTTATAGGAGAAGCTATGCCCAAATTTTGGCAGAATTTTGGTAGTCGTTTAGGTATAGCTTCATAGGTGAGTCGTTCTTATTTTGATAAGCTCGTCTGTTTACAGTACTGATGTTTCAGGTGTCCTTCCAATCAGCAGATGTCCCACTCCCCGAGAGAGCTAATCGGGTTTTGTCAAATTAGTGAGTTATATAGATTAATATAACTTTCCATTTTATTAATTATTTAACACTACACTTGCATACATGCATTGCTTGTTTATATAATATATATATAACCATGCATTATGAATTTAAGCTAAGCATCCTAGCATATGTATGTGATTATTTTGTTATGTTTGTACTGCATATTACTTGTGGTTACTGGATGGAATTGGGATGACATAGGGACCACTTAGGGATATAAATTTAGTTATGATGATAAGTTTGAAGATGAGCTATAATTGGTGTATGTTGGTCACTCCCTGAGAGAGCTAATCGGGTTTCGTCAAATTAATGAGTTATATAGATTAATATAACGTTCCATTTTATTAATTATTTAACATTACACTTGCATACATGCATTGCATGTTTATATAATATATATATAACCATGCATTATAAATTTAAGCTAAGCATCCTAGCATATGTATGTGATTGTTTTGTTATGTTTGTACTGCATATTGCTTGTGGTTACTAGATGGAATTGGGATGACATAGGGACCACTTAGGGATATAAATTTAGTTATGATGATGAGTTTGAAGATGAGCTATAATTGGTGTATGTTGGTCAGGCCTGCTCATTGCTAGGGTTTATGCTAGTTGGGTCAGGGCTGCGTGATATAGATTAGTGACAGTAGGAATCTATTGGGTTTAAGAGACAATTTTCGATTAAGAGAGCCAGGTATGGAAGATCGGCTCCCCAAATTGAGGTTTAGTGTGGTTCTTGTAGATTGATTTTGATCATTGAGTAATTATGTGAATTGTTTGTCTGGTTGACATGTGCGTTGGCATTTCTGATTTTCAAATTGTAAGTTATATTAGCTCTATATAGCTCATTGAGTCGAACGCTCATTTCTGTTCAATATTTTTCCTAAAGATGCAAGATGAGCTTGTCAAGATATTTTAATTGAGTACTCCTGCCTTTTATTATTCAACAATGATGAGTAAATTAATATTTAATTATGTAATTAAATTAATATTATATTGTATTACAAATTCTAAAACTCCACAGTGTTATCTTTGTTATATTTTATTCTATATTAGTCATCAGTTATATAATTTGTTTGAGTTGGTAGTTTAAATGGTATTTAATATTCTGAGATGATTGAGATGCTACCCAGTATGGTATTGATTTGACTTGATGTTTAGTTGGTTATGCTTAATTTGTGGGCCTATAGCCTAGTTTTGTGATAGTTATAACTGTCACATGATAGTTTTGTCATTTAGCAAGATGTTAGGCTTACTACAGACATTGGTAGCCACATTTATCACCCGTGTTCTAGTTCCAGTCATTTGCCCTTGGGTTCGGGTTATGACAAAGATGGTATCAAAGCAGAGGTCTTGCGATATGTAGTATGTTTAAGTTTAGTAGGATTCCTATATATTTTTGTTTTTGTAACATGCAGAGTATATGATTCCTATTCATTTCATTGAGTTTCTCTTGCCTCCAATTTAGCATTACCCTTATGTTATGATTAGTTATTATTGATATTTATATTTGTATGTATGTGTTGTTATGTGTTGTACATTTTGTACAATATGATGAACTTAGCGATTATTCTCATACTTATAAGAAGGGGATATCTGATGCAAGTAGAAAATCATTAGCAATGAAGATTCTTCTGGATGCATAGGGTGCAATTAGGATTAAAGGTATGAACTTTTGTGAAGTTGAAAAATATTGGGACTATGCTAATCGTGATTTTGAAAATCTAATAGAACTTTGATCTATTAGGGTATAAAATGATTAAGTTTCAAAATTTTAAATGTTTTTGGAATTAATCTTAGTTTTGATTTAATTATGTAAGTGAGTTTAAAAATAATAAATGATTTTAAAGCATGATTTTAAAGGTATTTTGGGGAGCTTATTGTTTTGGAACTTAGTGCTTGTGTCCAGTTATCTGTCTACACATGCATTGGGTTTGTATCATAAAGTCATACATCATTAGTCATGTATCCTGAGTCTTATCATTTATTGCATTAAGTTTGCAAGTGGTCTAGCATCACTGGGCACAGTATCTTGAGTTCTAAAATAAAGAGGGGCATATTTTGATTTTTACAAGTAGTTTTTAAATGATTTTTGAGATTTAATTATTTTGGATATACTTAAATGGATTTGAGTCCTTTGGATAAGAAATACTTCAAATGTTAGTTTGTAGTTTTCGAACGTATATCAGAGTACGCAGTGAAAGTATAATGTAGAAGTCTGATTTGAGTGTGTGATGCCCGTATGAGTTTAAAAATTCGAGGATGAATTTTCTAAAGAAAAGAAGAATGTAACAACCTGAATTTTGAATTATTTTTGAAAATCTTATTTTTTTTATGGAAATATAATTGTTTAATTGTATGTACTAAATTGATATTTAAATTTTCATAATTATCTAAAAATTTGGATTTTATGATATTGAAAATATATTATGAATAACACTTTATTTAAATTTTAAAATATATAAACTTAATGTAAAGAAAATATTTATTTTTTTATTTAGTGATGAAAATAATTTATTAAATTTGGATATTATAAAAAAATTTATATTCGGTAAAATTAAATGTAAAAATAATAAATTTTATATTTTGGTAATTAAATATTAATTTTTAAGAATTTTGGAAATTAATTTTATATTCAATTATTTTTAATAAATTTATATGTTCATGCATTTTATTATAGTTGATAATTTTTAATCTTTTAAGGAATTCCAAAAATTTGTTTATATAATTTTCTTGAATGTATATAGGTACATATATATGCATTATAATATGTTCGGGAGTTAGTTGATGAATTGTTATCATTAAAATGCTGGTTGAGTTTGGAGGTCAAGATGGGTCATTGATGTTGTAGAGTTCTTATATCATAGATTCAGGTCCACTTTGCATCATGGACCTGAATCCAAAACTTTAATTATTATATATGTAATAAAATGAGCAATAAATTATATATATATATATATATATATATATATATATATATATATATATATATATATATATATATATATATATATATATATATATATATATATATATATATATTAATTATAAAATAATATCTAAAGTTTTTTATGGTTATAAACTAATCTATCAAAGTTCATAAATTATAGAGAATAAATTCATCAGTTATAAAGTATAGATTTATAAGATATAAAATATAAATTCATCACATTTAAAAAATATATTTTATTCTCCTACTAATATAACTGATGAATCTATAGTTTATAAATAATAAATATACACCATATATTTGATGAATCTATAAGTAATACTTAATAAACCTGTTGTTTATATTGCTTTAAATTCTACTTGATCGAAGTAACATAGCTAGTTGTTGATTAATAAAAAAATAAATAATTTAGTATTGATTTATAAGCATGAATCTGACAGTAAAAGATAATGAATCTACGTATGATATATGATGAACTTAAACATTATATTTAATAAACTTGATAATTATATGTGATGAACTTATACTTTAAATCTGATAAACCTCATAACTATATGTGAAATATTAAAGAATGAAAATTATAAATATGAGGAATGAATAAAATTAAATTATAAAATAATTAAATAATGAATTTGACAATAAAAGATAATGAATCTGCATGTGTTATATGATGAATATGAATGTCATATCTAATAAATTCGATAGTTATATGTGATAAATCTAAACTTTAAATCTAATAAACTTGATAATTTAAAATTTAATATGAATTTACAATTTACAAATGATAAACCTACACTATATATTTGATGAATTTATAAGTAACACTTAATGAACATGTTGCTTATAAGTGGTGAACATAATTATTACATAAATTATATTGGACAGTGAATTTTCAATGAATTTGTTATTATTTAAAAAAAAAGATTTAATTTTTGAAAATTCACTATCATAAAAATGATAAATATGATATTTATCTTTTTCTAAATATGATATTTATCTTTTTATTAAATTATCCTTAAAAACCATTTAAAAAATTACCCATAAAAATGTTAAAATTTATAAATAAAAATTACATTGAAAAATTAATGATATTAAAATTAATTATCATTATAAGAATTAAATAAAAAAAATTCAACCATTAATATAATATTTTTCTTATAAAAATTAATATAAATTTAATTAGAACAATTAAACAAATAAAAAGACTCAAACATTAATAAAAAAAATTTCTTAAAGAAATAAAATAAAATAAATATAATTTTAATTGTAAATATTACAAACAAATAAAAAAAGGCCAAACAAAGAAAAGATACAAACAATAATTGAAAAAAGAAAAAAAAAGGAAATGAAAAATAAAAAAAAGATTAACTGAAAAAGGAAAAAAATTAACTAAAAAAAGAAAAAAAATACAAATAATACTTATGCCTGGGATTCAAACCCAAGCGTGTTTAAAATCTTTTAAGGCTAACATGTTAACCATCTAGCCTAGGTAGGCTTTTAATTTGCCCAATTAGTCAATGTGGGCTATTGAGATTATTTAGAAGTGTTTGCCTTCATTTGTTACAGCTAGGTAATATCCTAGTTATAGGAAAGCTCTACCGAAATTTTGGCAAAATTTTGACAGTCATTTAGGAATAGCTTCATAGGTGAGTCGTTCTTATTCTAATAAGCTGGTCGATTTATAGTACTAATGTTTCAGGCATCCTTCTAGTCACCAAATGTGGCACTCTCCTAGAGAGCTAATTGGGTTTCGTCAAATTAGTGAGCTATATACTTTAATATAACTTTCCATTTTATTAATTATTTAATGTTACACTTGCATACATGCATTGCTTGTTTATATATATAACTATGCATTATGAATATAAGCTAAGCATCCTAGCATATGTATGTGGTTGTTTTGTTATATTTGTACTACATATTACTTGCGATTGCTGGATGGATTTGGGATGACATAGGGACCACTTAGGGATATGAATTTAGTTATGATGATGAGTTATGACTGGAGTATGATGGCCGGACCTACTCATTACTAAGAAGGCTATCAGTTGGGTCAGGCCTGCATTATATAAATTAGTGATAGCCAAACCCTATTAGATTTAAGAGATAGTTTTGGATTAAAAGAGTTAGGTATGGGGGTATAGCTCTCCAGATTGAGGTTTAGTGTGGTTCTATAGATTGATTTCCATCATTGATTGATTATGTAAATTGTTTGTCTGGTTGATATGTGCATCGGCATTTCTGATTTCCAAATGGTAAGTTATATTAGGTCTATAAAGCTCATTTAATTGAACGCTCATTTCTATTCAATATTTTTCCCAAGGATGCAGGATGAGTTTGTGAACATATTTTAATCGAGTATTTCTACCTTTCGTTCTTCAGCAGTGATGAGTAGATTAATATTTAGTTATGTAATTTAAATTAATATTATACTATATAATAAATTATAGAACTTTGCAACATTATCTTTGTTATATTTTATTCTATATTATTTGTCAGTTGTATAATTTATTTGAGTTAATAGTTGTTTTGTTAAGCAGAAACTAATTAAATAGTATTTAATATTTTGAGATAATTGAGATGTTAGCCAATGTGGTATTGATTTGACTTGATGTTTAGTTAGTTTTGCTTAACTTGTCGGCTAATAGCCCTGGTTTTATGATAATTACAATTGTCACATGATATTTTTGTTGTTTAGGAAGTTGTTAGGCTTACTATAGGTATTGATAGTCATATGCATCACTTGTATCTTAGCGTCGGTTACATTCCCTTGGATCGGGTCATAATAGTAAAATAAAAGTTCAGAATAATATAAATATCAATAACAATAATAATAACAACTTCAATCTTTAGTTAATAAGAATCAAAATCAATATTCTGTTACTTTCTATTTTTTGAAAATAATTCTTATAATAAATCAATACATAAATAATTAATTTCATAAAACATTTTATCTCATGAAAATCAATATACATAAATTTTCATTATTTAAAATGTAAATATAATGAAATAACATTAAATAATATATTTTTTTATAAAATAAAAATTTTTAACATTATAAAAATTGGGGTCATTATGTGATCGACCTCATTAAAGCAGCAACGTTTTCCCCGAGATCTAATGGTCAAACAACGACATTAGGAGTTGTTCATCTCTATACCCTCATTATTAGATATAGGGGTGTTAAAATGGGTCATGACACGCTAATCCAATTAGCCAAATATGAAAAATTTTCGTGTTAGGGTTGAGACTTAGTGGGTTCATGTCATAAATGGGTTGACCCATTTATGACATTGCTTAAAACAAGTTGTGTAATGGGTTGACCCACTAACCTGTTATAACCCATTTAATTTCACATGTCTTGTTGGGTTGTGTCAATCCAACCAAACCGATTTATAACCCATGTATTTTTTAGAAATATTAAGGATTAAAAGTCATTACCAACCAATTTAACTTTTGAGGGTTCTTTTTCTATTAGTTCGCTTTTTGTTAGTAACATATTAGTAGTTGCCTAATAGATTTTTGCCCATCCCTTCTCCGAGTACTGAGTTCTATCATTTCATTTTTTCTTTTCTTTCTTCTTCTTCAGATCGATACGGCACTTCCTCTCATTTCTTGCTTGAACAAGATTTAAAACGAAAAAGGTTAGTTGTTTTCTTTTTATTTTTTGATCTATATGTTTTGTGCTATACTTTCATAATTTTTTGATTGATGATCTATTTCTTTTGATTTTTTTGTGCTTTATTTGTTTGATTTTTTATTTTATAATATAAGTTTTTGATTCTTTTATTCGATTTTGTGCTAGTTTGTTAAAAGATGAATAATATAATTTCTTGCAACATGATTCATGATCGTCCCACACATCCTCTGCTATCTTTTGTCTTTTTCTCTGTTATTCACAATTTTTTCTTTTTTTTATTATTCTTTTTCCCGTTATTTTTAATTTTACTTTAGCCTCAGCCACTTTTGTCTATTTCTCTATTATTGATAACATTTTTTAATTATTACCTTGTTTATTCCTTTTTTTTTTTTTTTTTTTTTTTTTTTTTTTATTATTGTTAATTTTGCAGTGACTCTAATCACTCAACTACTACTTAAGTTGGCAATGGGTTAGCTCATGCTTTTCTTTCTTTTTATTTGTTTTTGCTCTATTTCTTGATTTTCTTTCCAGCTAATTGTTGTGAGCTTATATGGAAATGTATTGAAAATCACATTCATTTCTTTTAATTTGGCAAAACCTAGATAAAATAATTAGTGGGGAACCATGAAATTCCTTTTTTTTGACACTTTCCATAATTATTGGATAACTATAAGAGTTTACTAATATTATTATTATTATTATTTTTTGCATAAGTCCACTTGCTAAGTTACTATACAGAGAGGCAGAGACAAAAAGATATATCTTATTTACATTATTATATAACATAGAAAGCAGAGGCACAGAGCACTAAAAGGGAAAAAAAAAAAAAAAACAGAGCATATAAATATTCTTTAGAAGATTTAAATACATACATACATACATACATATATATATATATATATATATATATATATATATATATATATATATATATATATATATATATATATATATATATATATATATTTACTTATTTATTTATGTGTATATATATATATATGTGTATATATATATGTG